>CM067371.1:132408668-132883668 GCA_034401795.1 Chaetoderma sp. LZ-2023a | reverse complement strand
GTCAGAAAGTGTTGCATGGTACGACGATAGGAGCAATTCGCATCTTAATCATCAGATGAACGTCCTCATCCTATCCGAAATAACATCGCTCAGGAGGCGGGTAGACTTATGAGGCAGCTGGGGAACCAGCTGTCTCTCAGGGGAGGGCGCCTTAAGTGGGAGGAATGGGAGATTCCTTCGACGCTGGGGACGAGACAGCGGGCCTTCCAATCTATCCTCGACAGTCAATACAATGCTAATAATCGCTATTCGTCCCATTAGTCTATATCTACGGTTAGTTCGTCGTGAAAGTAGTTTGGCGCTGAAAGCCAACAGTTTCCTAATGGTCTGCTTTAAGTTGGAATGGGAGAAGATGCCTACTTTAGTGTCTTATAGGGTAGGAATACGCCGGGTGTTTTTTAGTTGTTGCCCTGGGTTGATCCAATATTCAAAGCAGACGTCCAGAGGTGGGCCTTCTGTGTGTACCTAATTCTAGGGTTGCAAGGGATCCTGTGCGAGGCGGTACATTAGTTACCTAAGATGCTTTTGCTGTTTTAAGGCATCGGACAGCCGCAGAAGGACATGATCGATTGACTTAATTGAGAACCTCTAACCTCACAACGTCGGGTGAATTGTTGGCTCAGAGCCTAGACTGACTCGAGCAACATAAACAAATCTTAATGCAGTTCCCTTTCGTGTCTGGAGATGGCATGAATATTCCGTTCACAAAGTTCCTTAAGCATCACAAGAGAGGTAGAAGTTTCCAAAGGCAGAAGAATTTAGGTTGTTATTAGGCCACTGTTATTTAACACTGTTATTTAACAGCCCTTTCAAAAAGGAGTTTGTCACACTGTCGGCTATGTAGATGACGTCTCACTGCAAGCGGTAGAAGTAAGAAGTCCCACTGTGCTTTCTCTGCCAGGTATTAGAGCAGAGAAGCAAACAATTACCGTCTACACGGGTCATTTGCGAGGCATCAGCACAAAACCTGGACGGGTGTCATGGTGCTTTAGGTGAAGTTATTGGTTTGATTGGCATTAGACGACTCCATGATCCCAAGTCCAATTCGCGCCATCTATAGGCTGGTTTTTATATCAGTCTATTATCAGTAATTTCCCCGTTTTTTACACTGGTACCCATTATACTCCTGGGTCAAGAGAGGCAACGAAGAGTGAATGAGATTGCATATGTTTCCACCAATTGCTCATGACCCACCTGCTCGCCTGACAATGAAGCAGGATTAGAACCCTGCCTGGCTGATTGCCAGTCGACCAATTGTCTCATCCATTTATATGCCTGGGTGGAGAGGCGAGCAGGAGTGACGGAGCTTGCCTATGTTTCCAGCGATCGTCAGTCAGTTGGCAGAACAGAGACGCATTCCCTGGGTCGCCGGTTTGAGCTCAGCTTGTTACCGCCCAAGCTACAGCCTCCTCTCGGTGCTTTAGGTCGCAGAGCGAGCAGCTTTTATACTCTCTGCGCTGCATCTCATTATCTCTCTACGAATGGCTGGCTTTTTAAACATATCTTCGGCCAATCGGCAATCGTCTGTACAGAGGAGCCAGCCTCAGCATCGTCTAGCAGTAGTTAATCACTGAATGGCCTGGTCGTGCTTTGTACTTTATTTTCCCGAGTACACACACGGATTCAGTAATTCGGGGGTTGCGTTCGTCTTGATTTGACTCACTGTTGTCACCATGAGGAAACAGAATCTTCAGGGTTTCTAATGGTACCAAACTTTTGTGGCCATTATCACGAGGAAGAAGTCGTACAAAGGTTATATATACAACCTAAACGTGTCCATTCAGTCATTTGTATCACGCGAGCGTGGCCAAGTCCCATTCTATGAAGGAAAACCTGTCCATTAGGGGGGGGGGGGGGTGCTCCCAGTGGCCAGGCGCTTATGCAGAGGGGGCAACTCGTGTCTTAGACATTCTTGCGTGCATTATGTATATAGCCATCCATAGGGCAGCCGCGGCATAGCCTGGGCGGCGGGTTACTGGTTCCGGGTTGGCTAGTCCTTCCCGTTATCCGACCACATGGTGGTGGTGGTGGTGGTGGTTGTGGTGATGGTGGTGGTGGGTGGGTGGGTGGGTGGGTGGTGGGGGAAGCAGTAATGGTAGCGGTATTGGTCTTGGTGTTGTTGTCGGTTGTGAAATAGGTGAGTGCCGTGTTGGTATTGATGTTGCTGAGCGTCGTTTGTTTTTAATTATTGTTTTTATTATTTAAAAACTAATTTACTAACAGCACTACTATCGCGTGGCACGGCCAAACAAATAAACGGTGTTCTAGTATAATGTGATACATCAATCGCCTGCTTATATATTTTAAACATATTTTTTGTTGTCCAAGAGACAATACGGATTGAGTCACAAGTTGTCTCCAACTTAGTTACGACTCGCTCCGCATACTACACAATAGATTATAATATTCGGAGCGAGTTGCTTTTGCGAAAACCTTTGAGAAATCTAATACTGGGATCGATTTCTAGCTACATCTGGCCCATTTCTAGATATTTCCATCCCATTTCTAACTAAGGTCCGTCCATTTCTAGATATTCCCGCCCATTTCTAGTTAAGCTCCGCCCACTTTTACGCTTTTTAGAATTGATTTAAAACTTTGAAACCTGAATTCCCACAATCTAAATTTCAAGATAATTGTACAGGTAAACTGTCTAATGCTTTAGACACAAACTGTCTGCGATGGCGGCAACAGCTCCCAGTCAAATTACTTTCAAAATCTTCAACAGAATGTTTATTAAATAATAAATTCATCTAAAACTCATAGAATGTGTACACCTTAGGAAATGCGATAAATATATTTTGATTCCAAATGAAGATGTTTCTTAATTAAGACAACATGTCTTCAATAATCAATAACTAGAGACTTACCTGGAATGAATTTAATGTTCCAAAGTAGATAGGGATGAAGGCGAGCCAGATGATGCAAGTTGTGTACATAGCAAATCCTATAAACTTTGATTCGTTGAAGTTCTCTGGTATCTTTCGCGTTTTAACCGCATACACCGTACATACGATAATTAATAACATATTGTATATAAGTGACACTAAAAATGATATGTCTTCTACCCTGCATTTTAATATCACCTCGTCTCTCCGTCGAGACGGATAATAGTGTCGTATTCCTGGAGGTTCTAACACTAACCAGATTAAGGTAAATACGACTTGTACAGAAATCATTATCCCAGTTATCACAAGCTGAGATCTAGGACTTATAAATGGTGGTCGTCTGGCTGAGCGACGGGCGCTGTCGAATATCCGAGATATTCGGTTAGTTTTAGTTAGCACAGATGAATATATGACCGCAAATCCAAACCCAACACCGAATCTCTGTAGAGCGCATACCGCCCCCGATGGTTTGGCAAGAAGGAAAAAGGACATGGCGTAACAGAATAGACATCCACTGAGCAACACATAGCTTAACTCACGACCAGATGCCATTACCATTGGCGTGTCGTTGTAACGAATAAACGTAATGATGACGAAAGATGTTATGATGATTCCCAGTATTGACAGTGCCATGGGGACAATAGCATAGACACTCATCCAGCGCATATATTGCAGCTCAAGATCGTAGCAGCTTTTCATGTCAGTATGAGGCCATTTACCAGCAGCGCAATCCACACACTCAAATTCATCTTTCCGGTACTGCCATGGCTCGCACCGGGTACAGATCCAGCAACATGTTTCTCGGCCAGATTCAACATGCTTTATTTCGTCCGGTTTGCATGGTTCGCTGCAGCGAGAGATCGGTATATCATGTGTTCCTCCAGCCCACACCATTTCTCCAGGATAAAAGTATAGGGCTCGTACCCACCGCCCCACCTCCGCATACTCGTATTTTCGCGTCGTGCGGTTCCTGCGATAATTCATGATACCGTATCGGCCCAGCGCGTCGCCACGACTATCAAACGATACCTGCGCGCCATAGCCATCTGCAAAGTAAGCACAAATAAACGTCATAAAATATCGACAACATGATAATTTTACTTGTTTTAGGCGTTTATTACAAGGACAGCGACTACAACAACGTGACCTCGACAACAACTCTATCAGTAACCATAACAACAAATATGCGGGAACGTCCAGGAGCCTCATTAGAAATTCAGAATTCAATATTCAAATTCGACTTCGAAATTCAAAACACGAACTATATATAATAAATATTCAGACTTGTTAAAATGTATTCTCAACCTCTACGTTTGGCGGGGCATATCTTTGGGTCGACTAGAGAAATTGTAACCAAATTCGATGTGTCAACGTAATTTTCATTGGCGAATTTAATTCTATAAAGGTTCTTACTAATATCTTTCGGACATTATGTGAAATCATCTGCACCCCTCTAGTGGGCACCCCTGTAGTGGGCACCCCTCTAGTGGGAACCCCTGTAGTGAGCACCCCTGTAGTGGGTCATCAATATTTCTGCTTTATCGGTAACATTCCTCGGCTTTTATATAATTTAGCTAAAATACTCTGAGTTCATGGTAAAGATTTTTGTGAAGCAAATGTAATATTCATTCCTGAAAATATGGCTATGCAAATTATTAATAATATCCGCGGGCGACTACGAGTAATAGTTGTGAACCACGCGTACCCCTCTTGCGAGTCAGCAGAATTGTAAACAATTAATTTACTGCTATGCGATATATGCCATGTTCACATTAGATTAGCTAATCCGAAGGAAATCCAATCGATCACAAATTTTCGTTTTACTGGTGTAAGCGGTCACACTTACACAAGTTAGGGCAACTAAGCGAATATTTGCGTTCGATCGCACTTACGTCGGTCTTACTTCGGATAAGTACTCTAGTGTGAACACTGCCTAAGAAAAAGAATTTAACTGAAAATCTAGTGCTTGTGATCAAATCATCCTGAGACTAGAATTGCATGCTGGTGCTGTTTGAAATAATAAGTTGGGTGCGAGTGTTGCTTTTTATAGATTTTAAAAGGCCTAGTTATTGTCGTCATCGGTCACTAGGCGCAAGAGAGGAATAAGAGCAGCCTTTTAATACTTATCGGAGACATATGAAGGTGCCCAAAAGTGTGTGTATGCGTGCGCGCGTGCGCTCGTGCCTGCCTGAGTGTCCGTGTGCGCGCGTGTGTGTGTGTGGGGAGGGAGGGGGGTGCGCGGGTGTGGTGGGGAAGCTGAGGCGGTGGCGGTGTTGGCAAGGACAAACCAAATCGGGGGTCCACGGTACTCCCTTCAAAGATCTGGAAATTAACATGTTCTGCGATGTCTTCTCCGGCACTTTTTTGGCCGGGGCTGCGAATATGATGGAATTTCAGGTGTTCAAACCTGAAATTTCATCATATTCGCAGCCCGTCCAAAAAAAAGTGCTGGATAAGACATCTCAGAACATGTACATTTCCAAATCCTCCAAAATTGTGGGGTGTGGGGTGTGTGTGCGGCGGGGTGTGTTTTCTTTATAACTCTTTTCTTTACCACTACACCCCAAGATATACACGTGTGTGGAGGGGGGGGGGAGCATTGCTGGAAGGAGAGTCTCAACATCCATATCCACCACGATCTTGATATCAATGCTAGACCAAACATGATCCCAAGTCACGCTGATCAGAGCTGCACCCGTCGTCTCCATCATCAGCTTTGAGACATCCCATCTTCGGACCGGACACATCAGTGACGGCACCACAAAATGATGGTTAGCGGGCGGGAAAGAGAGTGCCAGGTTTGTCCCATGGTGAGAGGTCAAGGTTGGTGGAGGCTCTGGGAGTGGGTGGCCCACTTCGAAAAGGCAGGTGATTCTGGATGTCCTCCAATGGAGAAATTTGAGAATTAGATCTTCTAAGATTCCTGCAATCTGAATGCTTTTCTTTGTATTAAAAGTGTGTATGTAGTATTGCTGTGATTGACTATAACGACAATTCTGTAAATATATCAATAAGATAACCATACGCAAAATCTTCACGCTAATTTATACTTGGGGTGGCGGGTTTGGGGCCTGTGTGTGAGAAGTGATGGGATGGGGTTGGTGGGGATTGGTGGCAAAACATTCCTGGAGGGTGGCATCCCTCGTGGTACCGCCACTGAGACACACCCAGTAAGCACATCAGTCAGCGAGTAAACACGTCGTCTAACGACTTCACACATCCAACGGTCGACTTGGTAAAACTGACTGAATTTTAGGCCTGTATTACCTTTGCCTCTAAAGCGATATGTACGTGCACCATTTCTGTACGCATACACAGGTCTATGCTGGTCAAGGACGTTCATTTTCCATCTGCCACTATCTCTTTAAAACCGGCATCCCATCTACCGATTTTTTGTTACCGACCGATTAAAATTTTCCGGCAGGGTAAATCTGCCAGTAACTGCGCATTCTCGTCAGCCGGCACGTGACCACTCACCTACCGATTCCCCGTGCACAGAACCCGATTTAACCTCAACCGGGAGAGAGAGCATGTGACAAGTCATGTCACGACGACCTTACTAGAAAATTCGGCCGAATTTCTCTGCTCAGTGTTCCCATTTACCGATTTGTAGATTCGGCCGGCAAATCCTTGACATCGCCAAGGAATTCTTTGTACCGATTTATCCGGCGCATTTTGAAGAACTCGGTCCAGCCCTTCATCTACTGGTAGCTGCGGCTGAAGCTTAGAACTAGGCTACAATGGCCCTTATACCTTAAGCTTACCATATCGACCGACCGACCGACCAACCGACCGACCGACCGACCGACCGACCGACCGACCGACCGACCGACCGACCGACCGACCGACCGACCGACCGACCGACCGACCGACCGACCGGCCGACTGACCAACTGACTGTTCAACCAACTGACAGACCCACCAACCGACCAACCCGCTACCCAGAGTTTTGAAATAAAAACGAATCCTGCTACTTTGGGGAGGTCGCAAAAATAGCCTTTTACAGCGCTAACATTATCGTCCAACTTGACGATATAAACGGTGAAAACAGAAACTCTTACCACTTGATTCAGTACTTTAGTGGGTTAGATACATATTAGGGTTTCACTACTTATGCGCATGCGTGAGAAAGTGCGTTGCCGGAGCTACGATAATAGGCACACTGCATGATATAAACAGTGTAAATAGAACATCTTACCACTGGATTCAATAGGGTAGTGGTTTGAAAAAATCTTGCAGAAAAAAAAATGGAAGTCTTTCTTGCATATAAAATAATCGGTAAAATGTTGCTATTTACGCTACTATGCTAGCCAAATACATTCGCGTAAATTGACTGCACTAACGCAATTGAAGTGGTCCTAAAAAGCTATTTAAAAATATATTCAGATGCAGCTTTGAATACAGAACATTCTGGAAAAGAAAAGCTTTTGAAAATTAAAAAATAAATTGTCAGCAGGACGAATATTGGCCTACCACATATTTCTGCATGGCTCTGTATTATATACTCCGAGATAGCTGGCATATTAGGTCTGAATCAAAGCGCCACCTAGGGATCGTAAGTTTCTCGGTATACCCTACTCATGTACTTGATACTGATTGACAATAAACTGCACATGCGTACAATCATGGTAATGGTAGGAACAGCACCAATCACACTCACATAGAAAAGCAAAGGGGCAAGTGCTTCGGACTTCGGCTCCTTGAACACAATGGCTACAAACCAACCAGCATTCAGAAAATACAGCGTTCGCTGTTAAAGATTAAAATCAAACGCAAAATCAAGAAAAAACGATGGATTGATGGCGAAAGACAACTCCTGTAGAACCATGGCATCTCAACCCTCCCAACATCCCATCTGGCTACGAACAGAACGCTTAATCCTCCTGCGACACCTACCTGTACAAACGAGAGGATAAAGTAAGATAAGACGCACAGCCAATGACACGCCATTGCAAATACACACGTTTTCACCAAATTTAACCTTTTAACCCGGCATCTGCACCCCCTCCCCGAGGGGTGGAGATAAATGCAAACGCCATCTCGCAATACCCAATCATATGGGTAACTGACATAACTAATTTAGTTGAATTCCACAAAATAGTTTTTGAGGAAATATCCGGACGGACAGACAAATAGATAAGTTATTTTAATTTACCATGACAGCTTCTTCGTCACTACGAACAGTGATACATATCTTTGTAAACATGGTTTCGCTTTAAAAATACACTGGCATTAAGCCATTTCATTCAGACAGTGAGGCAATCTTATATAAAGATTGTGAAATTGAATAAAGTGTGCAATTTTTCTTATCATCTCATTTATGTGTGTGTGGAAATACGTCATGTATGTTCATAAAACGTGCACTCGTGAATTATTTCAGCTAAAGACGCAGAAAGGTTTGAGTTACTTTCTAATTAGGATTCGATAATCTATTAATGCTTAGATTTTCGGATTTGTCCAAGATATGTCCGCGCGCGGAATTCTGTAAATTATTTCTGCACATGTTTTGAAATGCTACCCTTACATCCATAAATATCACACCAAAATAGCCATGGCTACCCTACCTATACCTATCCAGAGCATTACCCGCCTATTTCCACCCACAATAGCTATCCTCTACACATACACCAGTTACTACTCTGCCCATAAACCGACCACTACTAAATACTACCTCTGCTTATAACCACACATATACATACCCACCAATTATACAGACATGCCTACCCAACCCACACGCTAGTAGATGTCATGCACACATAGCTACCCAACCCACACGCTGGTGGCTGTCATACACACATAGCTACCCAACCCACACGCTAGTAGATGTCATACACACATCGCTACCGCTACTCATACAGCCATTGCTCTTACACATGCTTCCATAGCCACCATACCATATTCCACCATAACTACCTCTACTGGTCTAACATACGCGTCTACTCTCATAGAATAGTGTTCCGCTGTGGACTTTTGGCCCTACCGGTTTACTATAGTAGCTAAGCGCCAACCGGCATAGCCCATTTCCAGCCTAGCCTATTGGGCTAGCCTACTAACATAGCCTGCTAGCTTATCGTACTAAACTAATGGCATCGAATACTAGACTACTGACCTATCCTACTGGCTGAACATACTAGCATACTAGTCTAACTTACTGATCTACCGGCCGAACACACTCATTTAGTCTCCTTGCATGTCTAGCGCCCTAGCCTAATGACATCTAATCCAGTTTGTCTATTAGACTATCCTACTAAGAAAGTCTGCTAGACTAACCTACTGTCATGGTTGTTTCGCATACTAGCCTACTAGGTTAGCCTATTAAACTAACCTAGTATACTGTCTGCTAACCTCTGCTACTAGCTTATGCACATGCCTAGCCTAACAAACCAACCTATTTATTGACTTATCCTACTGGCAGAGTCTACTAGCATACTGGTGTAACATACTAGTCTACTGGTCTGGCCAACTAACATAATCTACTAGCCTGGCATACTGACCTAGCCAACTGGATTAACTTGCTATCCTAGTCAACCAGCCCGCTAACCTAGAGGACTGGCCTAGTTGACTAACATACTGGCATGTTCACTTGCCTAGGCGACTATACGAATATGAGCATAGTTTGGGGTAACGATACGGCTGGAGTTGCTATGGGATAGAGGGATATGTGCCGGGTAGCTATAGGTAGGGTAGATATGGGGATATTCATATGGGTATAGCTAGTTACTCCGTGATGGTCTGGGTAGCAATGGGGTAGGGTAGGGATAACTATCGACTTGGGTTAATTTTGATAGCTATTATTATTGAGATATGGATAGCTGTACAATAAGGCATGTTTATCATTTGGGTACTATATGAGCTGGGTAGTGTAAGGTATGAGTATTATTAGCTATGTGGGCATGGATATGGTAGTTATGTGTTTGGGTAGCTACAACGTACGGGTAGCTATGGATCAGGTAGCGTTAGAGGTATGGTAGCTATGGATCAGGTAGTGATAGAGGTATGGTAGCTACTGACCTATGGATATTGATAGATACGTATGTAGCTACGGTTGAGGCATCTATGCCGGTAGGGGTAGTACTGGGAAAGGGTTTCTAGATATTGGTATGGGTAGCAGCTTGGATCGGAGGGTATGGTATCTACACATAACCATACCCCTACACGAATAGCTATCTATACAAGAACAGCTAGTCCATACCCCTGGGAGCATATTTAACACTACCCAATAGCTCCACACACCTTATGAGCTACCCATATTCCCATAACGACCACAGCGCACACACACATTTATAGATTGCCATACCATACACCCGAAGTTATCCCTCCCGAACACCATAACTACCTACACATTCAAGTATAGATAACTCTATGAGTAAACATTTCCCAACCTATCGGCATATGAATAGGTTACATATATTCACCAATGATGCAAAAATTGCTCGACATCACTACCCAAACCAACACAAAATCTTAAACGCCCACATACCAACTCCAAACCGTACATACCTACCATGCCTACAATGCCAACGTACGTAATTATTCACCCACCTCAAGTAGTTATAGGCACCAAACCACACACACCAAATACCCACCCACCCGAAATACCCCCAAATCGCGTACTCACATGCGGAATTTCTTGTGTTAAAGAGTGAGTCATCGTACACTAGGCTACCACACGTTTGGTCATGAATAAAAAAATCCGGAAAATCGGAAATATTTTTAATATTTGAGAAAAATAGGTAGTC
The DNA here is from genome assembly GCA_034401795.1 of Chaetoderma sp. LZ-2023a. Lineage (NCBI taxonomy): Eukaryota > Metazoa > Mollusca > Caudofoveata > Chaetodermatida > Chaetodermatidae > Chaetoderma > Chaetoderma sp. LZ-2023a. The sequence continues at coordinate 132,873,045 of CM067371.1, read as the reverse complement.
TGTTATTTAATATAACACAAAATTATTAACATTATCTGTCGATAGTTGATGCAGTGTTGTTCGAAAAATAAAAGGTTCAAACTAACCTTGCGTTTATTTCTATTATGTTTGCACACCTGTTCGTCTAGCCGTTCGTCTGTCCGTCCGTCCGTCCATCCGTCGGTGCGTCCATTCATCAATCTTGCTATCCGCCTGTCCGTCTGTCCGTCCATCCGGCAGTTCGACCGTCACTTCGTCCTTCCGCTCATCCGCACATCCCTCCGCCCATCCACCCTCCGCCTGTATGCCTGCACATCCGTCCGCGCGTCAGTTAAAATCTATATTTCATACAATACATATCTTAGGAGTTCCACACTTGGGACACCTGGGTATCTACTTATCTGATTTGTTCAAAGTTTAGCAAAGGAAATGCTGATTCGGTACACTAGTATTTTGGCTGTGTGCCGAAAAACGAAATAAAAAAATTTGCAACAAAATCGAGATGGTGAGGGTTTCCAACAAGCAATGGAGGAATTCACTTTTAGCTATGCCCCACCCATCTTTAGCTAAGCTCCAACCACACGTTGCCCATGTTGGGCTCGAGCGATCCCTGAATTTCTTGACCATCAGTCTCCAGAAAGCTATACAGGTAAGTTATTGAATATTTTGAAACTAATTGGACTGTGCTCTGTTACTCCCAATGGCAGCAACAGCGCAGAGTCAAATTAGTTAAAAAATATTCAACAGCATGTTTATTGAATAGTAAAGACATACAATTCGTACAACAACGCTTATCCCATCACCAATGGAGGAATCCACTTTTTGCGGCTATTCTCCGCCCATCTTTAGCTAAGCTCCATCCACACCTCGCTCGTGTTGGGATAGCTCCTGACTAATTTCCAGGAAACTATGCAGGGAAACCGTTGACTATTTTAAAACTAATTTGACTGGGCTATGTTTCTGCCTAAGACAGCAACAGCGCCCAGTCAAATTAGTTTCAAAATATTCGATAGAATGTTTATTTAATAACAAAGACATACAATTCGTAAAACGTGTCGAATTATTAAGCGTTTAAGAGGGACTAACTCGAGTTATTCATGACGTAATGATTATGACGTCATCTTGCATGTAGCTCATTGTGACGTCATATGGCAGCAACAGCGCGCAGAGACCAGTTAAATTCGTTAAAAAATATTCAGCAGAATGTTTATTAAATAGTAAAGCCATACAATTCGTACAACTTGACGGACTATTACTAGTTTAAGATAGAGTAAATCGCGTCATTCATGGTGTAATTGATTATGACGTCAGACTACATGTGACGTAGTTGATTATGACGTCATAAGATTGATTGAAAGACTGGGCGAGCATCGCTAAAACTGGATTTCTGAATTGCATAGCTATGCGTGTATTTATAAAATCCTGACACTAAGCATGCATTGCCCAATCTTTCACAAAAACATCGAAGTTAGCTGCATCCATGCCATTGCATCGGTCGGCATCATGTATATGTCATCGATACTGACTCAATTGTTATTAATCAAATTGCTGTTCTCCTATTGGCATTGGATAGAGATGCAGTTCTATGCTTCTATGCGTTTGGGAACTAATAGATGTGTATGTATTATACAGAAATATAATAAATAACCTCGGCACATTTCACGTAAAGCTTCCCCCTGATGCTGTTACTGATAGATTGCAGATTCAGCCACAATGACCGCGACGCGTCTTTATTCAAATAAAGAGATTTTGCTTAGAAAATAGCACCAGCGCCAAGTATTGTTGACATGGTTACTCGACATTAATCAATCAATGGCGGCGAGGAAGGAGATTGGGGAGAATGAGAAATGGTTCTCAAGGACGTGTTTGGGGAAAAGAACAGAAGTGAGCGATCAACTTGGCGAGGAACAAAGTGAAAGTAATCCCAAGTTTCACCACAGTTAGTGCGCTAAATCTGGCTGTCATTGTGTGAATCGCCGAATCATTACCGATGTCTGTTTCCCTATTAAATCTTTGAACGACAGGTTTGCACACTGAAAACTGAATTCGTTGGTAGACGGAAACAAGTCTTGTTGTTAAACATCTATTCATCAAAAACCCTAATAAATCATTGGGCGTTTATGCAACAGCGGCAAGGGTTTGAGAGTAGTCCAAGCCGATAAGCACATTTCAGGGAAATAGAATCGCCAAAGCAATTATTCCACAACACCGCCGCGCAGCCATCGCATTATATAACGTAAAAAATCAACACCTCTTACATTACACCAGAGTCTATGACCTGGAGTGGTTTCCCGTATAACGCCGAGTGTCTTTTCAATCGAGATTAAGGGATGTTTTAGAGAAAATGCCATCACACAATGCATTCTATTTAAAAAGGCACTATTACTTCTACTAATATTGGATATTAGAAGACGTGTGTGTGTGTGTGTGTGTGTGTGCGTGCGTGCGTGCGTGCGTGCGTGCGTGCGTGCGTGCGTGCGTGCGTGCGTGCGTGCGTGCGTGCGTGCGTGCGTGTGTGTGAGAGTTGGGGGCGTGGGTGTTGACATAAGACGAATAAATTGTAGAAGCGCGACTCCGGTGAGAGGGAGACGGTATGATTTAATCATCTAGCTGACGCCGATAGAATTGGAAACGAATCCTACATTTACGGTATATTCTTATGATCAATCAATGTGGACACATGTCGAGGCTGCTAATGCTTGCCGGACAGCAGACACATATGCGTTGAAATATCTCACCACTTTCATTGACATTGAGACAGACTCACCGCTTCTTAGTAAAGATACACTCTGAATAAAACAGTGGGACAGAAAAATTATCGGCCTAGGATCAATGGCGAGGAAATATGAGACATGTCTATAAATAAAATATGTAGAAATTGTGTACTGATTATATTCCAGTAAATGGGAAATCTCGTCAAATTATCACGATGTAGGTTAAGCGTAATAAAGTACTGGTATCTAGTTGGATAAGTATACGTATTAATCATATATTTGCATTACTGTGGTCTCATAGAGGCTATTACTGATTAGTGATTGATAAGAATCAGCAGTCACACATGAACTATGACCAATATAAGATATAACAAGCATATATGAGAGATATTCAGCCTATTTTGCTATGCATGTCCAGTGTGTGGCCCATGGACATGATATAGCGTTGTGCATCGCTTAGACTAAGAAGAAAATGATACGATTATTGATCACGTTTTTGTTTTTGAGAACCTTTTAGACGATTGAGACGAGTAAAGTTCCGCTTATGTAGCCGGCGCTTGAGAATTCCTCATGTATTTAAGTCGAGACGGCATCACATGACTTGTGTATCCAATCCCCAGGGATAATGAAGTGTACACCTTATTCCTTTAAGCACATTAAGCTCTTCTTGCGGTATGGGAGTAAATGCCCGTTCTAGTTAAATCATATCCTTTACTTTTGGACATGGGAACAAGTTTGCAACAACATTAAAAATGGTTCAAACACGTTTAATGTAATAGTCAACATCCTGATAAATGAACCTAAGGCTGGTCTTCTCATAATAACTAACCTCTACCCAATACATTAATCATGGTGCGAATGTTGTGCTTACCAGTCGTCAACTTATCCGTATCAATTTTGAATTTATCATTTCATGACATATTAGACAATCGCGTTTCTACACGCTCCACATAAAACATAAGCTCGCCTGTGATGTCAAAATATCTCTACTTCTCCAGCAGCCTGCTGCAACGATAATGTATGAACCAAACACTGTGCCCCAGTGCCAGCTTGATAACTTTGATAACGACGTTATCTACATATGCCAACATAATTCCGCATATATTTGTTATCTCTCGTAGAATCGGTTGGTTGGCCCGTGCAACCATTCGTTTAATGAACAAATCCCCGCCAAATGTAGGAATAGTTCCTTATATCTTAAGGTCGTGTTCACGCTGGAGCCAATCCGGAATAACGCCATACATCAGTAAGACGTTATTCCTGATTGATTATCCACTAAGAACACGGCCTAAGCTGCCATACGCAACAACAGCAGTCCGGACAAATTAGTTTCAAAATATTGAACAGCTTAACCGTAAAATTGCCTTGAAGAAAGAATGCGTTTGAGGTAGATTGTTTGTCTCCATGTCTGTCCGTTGTGTATGTGTGCGTACGTCCATTCTCGCGTAATTGTGTGCGTAAGTGTCTGCATGTAAGTCCGTAGATGTGTGCGTTAATGTGTGTCTATATGAGTGTATGTTATAAGTAGGCAATCACAATAAAAAATATAGTAATGCTATTCTTCTTCTTATTGTTAATCTTGCAGCAATTTTTTTATTTTGTATTTTTCGATATTTGTACAAACATTTAGTGTATGTTATATATTATTGTACATACTGTATATATGTTTGAGGGCCTCGTTAACATCAGGCAACTGACGATTTACCATCGCAAAATAAAGAATATTATTATTTTTATTATTATTATTATTATTATTATTATTATTATTATTATTATTATTAACATAGGACGAATCAATCAATGGCTGCGTTTTCTTGGATGGTTGTTTTTTCTCAGCGGCTGGTCGATATACATTAACAATATGACTCTTAGTGGTGACATCATTTCGCAATTCACCTTTACAGAGTACCCACCCGTCATATGACGTCATAATGAACTGCGTGATGTGTACAATGACATCATAATGAATGACGTCATGAATGATGTCGATAAGTACGTCACGAACGCATATTTGAAGACGGTCTATGCGTTGTTGTACAAATTGTTTGCTTTTACTATTTACTATTTAATAAATATTCTGTCGAATATTTTGACATTAATTTGACTGGGCGCTGTTGCTGCCATAGGCAGCAACAGCAACCAGGCAAATTAGTTACAAAATATTCAACAGCTTCCCTGTATAGTTTTCAGGAAATTTATAGCTAGTGCATTTGGCGATCGATCAATTCCAACTCGGCGCGGTGTTGGTGGAGCTTAGCTAGTGATGGGCGGCGCATAGCTAAAAATGGAAAGGTCCATTACATAGCTAGGTAGGTCCATGACTTTCCAATTTTAACTATGCCTCGCCCATCTCTATCTAAGCTTCACTTACACTACGCTCTTGTTGGGATCGATGGATCGATCGATCTCTGAACTCCGTGACCATCAATTTCCAGAAAACTACGCAGGAAACTAATTACGAACTACGTCACTTAGTTGATTGTGACGTCATACGATGGATGGATAAACTGGAAAGGTGAATTGCTCAGAAATCCAATACAGAGTCTTGCATCCGTGTCTGCTTTGCAAATCTTGGCTAGCTTGGGCACATCTGAATATGTTTCATCTGCCAGGAATTGTTTTGTCTGATTCCAACAGAAAGGTCTTCTTGCTTGGCGTTTTCAGCATTTGGTCGGCTTGGTCCGTATACATTAACAATATGACAAGCAGTTGGAAATGATATGGCAAGTTTCATGACTGCAACACGATTGCTTGATGAATTCAACACTTAGGGCGTGGTCCAAGTGTCAGGTAAACGGCAGCCATACTAATGCATGCTATTATATGTGTATGGATAGAACGACTAAACAGTGTTCGATAGTGCGGAGGGATACATTTTCCCAGAGCAGATAAAATGGTTTGGTCCGACTCACGTGGACTGTTTACTTATGAGGCCCACATTACTTTGATTAAGACGCATCAAGAGTTATCTGCTCCTATAAACTACACCGATCCTGATGAGATATATATAGACTAGCGAGCACGCCGCATGGCTGCCATCCCAGACTTGTCGTGTCAAAATTCACTATACGGAATTCCCTGTGGTAGTACTATTGATTGACAAAAGAGGGCGCTTCGAATGACTACCCTCACGCCAAACAAAGCAGGTCACATTGAATAACCGAAGCTTTAAATAGCTCTGCAAATATATATATATATATATATATATATATATATATATATATATATATATATATATATATATATATATATATATATATATATATATATATATATATATATATATATATATATATATATATATATATATATATATATATATATATATATATATATATATATATATATATATATATACAGTACAGGTCACAGTACAGGTCTGAAATAACACTTGTTACGAAAACAAAAACAGAAACATTTTAGTTGGTACAACTTTAAACACGAGCTAATCCCCTACTACAAGTGATAGGCCTCAAATTAGATCTAAGATCTCTGATTTTGGGTCGGGCGCAGGGGTGTACCACTTTATCTGGGTACCAAGCCAGGCATTTGGAGCGAGTGGCCAACCATAGCACTAAACAGCTCATCTTTCATGACAATTGATATTATGAATATCCGTCATGGTGCTCGCCGTGTGAGTTCCCGCCAGGCATATGCAGCACTGGGACCCTCAGCCTCGAAGGGGTCCGCCAAAACTACTGCTGGTAAAGTTCGTAGACCTTGGAGAGGAAACAAGAAGGCTGTCCAACCTAAAGAACAGGTAAGCAAACCGCTGACTATCATGCAATGGAATGCTGAAGGAGTTTCTAACAAGAAAACGGAGCTTAGCCAGATTCTCAAGGAGAAAGGCGTGGATGTCGCGTGTATCCAAGAAACTCATCTAAATGCCAACAGAAGATTCTATATAAGAGGATTTCAGTGCTTCAGATCTGACAGGGATGGGAGACATAAAGGAGAAGTCATAACACTGGTCCGGAATAACCTAAACGCCATTGAAGTTCAGAGAGACATGGGAGGACCTGAAATTCTCACAATCAAGATAAATCCAGAGAAACATCCTATCACTGTTTTCACCTATTACTGCCCTAATAATCAACCATTGAATCTCGGAAAAATCCCAGTTCACCCAGATTCAACTATCGTTGCTGGTGACCTCAACAGTCATTCTCAATTATGGGGCTTTCATGCTACTGATAGGAGGGGTGGGGACATTACAGATTGGATGGATGAGCAGAAGCCGATTCGCTTGAATAAGGCAGATAACACCCCCCCCACACATTCTACTCAAGACGATGGCATACCTCAAGTTTTCCTGATCTAGAATTTTCGACAGAAAATCACATCAAAAATCTTTGCGTATTGTTGGGGAACAACTTGGAGGCAGTGATCACCGCCCTGTTTTCATAACCATTAACATGGATGTTGAGATTGACCGAAATCAGACTCCTCGATGGAACTATAAGAAAGCAGACTGGGACAGATATCAGAAAGAGAGTGACAGATTGGTAAAAGACATTGATGTAAAAAACCTAAACATCAATAAAGTTGTTAAAGAGGTTAACTCTGCATTACTCTCCGCTGCTGGCAAATGCATTCCTAGGGGATCCAGGAAAACTACAGACCTTACTTGAGTACGTCTCTGCAAAAGTTACGCAAAGAAATGTCTAACGCAAGGGAACTTGTAGCGAATGTCCCAACAGAAGTCAACAATGTGAGACTCTAACAATCCAAGGGAAAATATCTGAAAGCCAAAATCAGAGCCAGCAGAGAATCGTGAAGAGAAAAATCTTCAAGCTTAAATCTTGAAAAGGATACGAACACACTCTGGAGGCTTGTGAAGCAGCCTAGCGATGAAGACACCAGAGTACCGAACATAACTCTAAGAGGATTGTGAAATTAAAACAGGAGCGGCTGCTGCTGAACACTTTGCTTGTATGTTTCAGAAAGTAAGCAATCTAGATGTGCCAGTGAGTTTAAAAAAAGCTGCAATGAAGTCTGCAAAGGGGAACGGAGAGACACAAATACATGCCACGGGAATGGATGAGCTTCTGTCCATCAGCGAGTTGGAGAAAAGCTTGACAGTTCTGAAAAACAGGACGTCTCCTGGACCAGATGGAATAACCAATGAGATGTTGAGGAATCTGGGTACTATTGGAAAGCACAAGCTTTTGGAGATTTTCAACCACAGTTGGTACACATGAGAAGTTCCCCAGTCTTGGAGAGAGGCCAACATGATCCCTGTACTGAAGAAAGGCAAGAATAAATCCAAGGCGGCAAGTTATCGACCTATCAGTATGACTAGTTGCACTGTCAAAGCCACGGAAAGAATCCTCAACCAAAGACTTCTTTGACATTTTGAAAGCAACAATTTCTTAGCGGATGAACAAAATGGCTTCAGAAAGTGTAGATCTACTGAGGATCAAACAACGTATCTGACACAGTCTATTGAGGAGGCGTTCCAACAGAAAAAAAGCATACTATCACCGTGTGGGTTGATCTGCAGAAGGCATTTGATAAAGTATGGAAGCATGGACTCCTCCAAAAGCTCAGGCCCAGTGATATCTCTGGAAAAATGTACAGCTGGATATGCCAGTATCTTCACATCCGAAAGGCATCGGTACAGCTGAATGGGACGATCAGCAAAAAGGTCCTGCTACGACATGGTGTACCTCAGGGTGGTGAAGTCTCTCCCACCCTCTTCACAATATTCATCAATGATCTGGTGAAGAACCTTTCAATGGGAGTTAGAGCTGCACTGTATGCTGACGATCTTGTGATGTGGAGCAGCGAGGAGTATGTGTCAACAGCCAATTACCGCATGCATCTCGCAATTGATCACGACAATTCTTGGTTGTCAAGATGGTTTGTCCAGATCAACAAAGAGAAGACAGTCGCAACTTTATTCACACTATCCACTAAAAAGGAACACAAGACAAGTCTGAAATTTGGTGACTCAGTTCTGCACTTTGAGGATGAAGTAACTTATCTTGGTCTGATATTTGACAAATGACTCACCTGGAAGACACAAATCAGAAAAGCTGACGGTATAGCTAAGCGAAGACTAGCAGTTATGCAGAAGCTCACTGGAACAAAATGGGGAGCTAACATGAAAATTCTGAACAGGTTTACTCTGGATCAGTTAGGCCCATCATCGAATACGGCTCATCATCATGGATGACAGCTGCTACAAACACCCTTCAGATATTAGATAATGTACACAATCAGGCTCTTCGTATCACAACAGGGTCTATGAAGACCACTCCAATAGTAGCGATGGAAGAACTTACCACTATCCAGTCACTCCAGCAGAGATGAGAAATCAAGGCCGAGATTCAATACGAGAAATTCAAGTGGATGCCTCACCATCCCATGCATATGCTGACTCACCAAATGTCTAGAGCAAGGCTCAAGAGGAATAATTTGTTATTAACTTCAAAGAAAATTGAAAGAAACAGAGAGTCGAACATCCAGATGTAGAAACATAACTGCTATCTCTGAGAGGGAAACGTGGACAGTTTCTGAGATAGAAAACACAATTTCAATCTGGCTCTCGATTCCAGGGATTGAAAGCAAAGGAGATTAAGCAGAGGTGACAAACAAAATTCTTGCATTGAGTCATATTGCAGAAAACTACCCTGAGGAAAAGTGGATACATGTTTATACAGCTAGATCCAGGCTGTCAAGAATGGAGGAGCAGGTGCTCACATTTGGTTTCCATGTGGAGATATAACAGACTCATGCTTGCCAACAGGGAAGCACTGTAGCAATTACACTGCAGAAATCCAGGCACTGATCTTAGCTAGCCAAAGCTGATACAACGCAAAACAAGAAATCAAAATATTGTCTTCCTGACAGACTCCCTCTCAGCGCTCCAGGCGCTAGAGCCTGGAAAGGAAAGTACAGATTTAATTCATGAAAATCATACGCAACTGGCTAAGGAGAACAATGCTAACTTACAGTGGATTCCCTCGCATTGTGGCATATTAGGAAATGACAAAGCTGATCAACTGGCTAAGGAAGGGTCAAATAAAGAACAATTCAACCGCGAGGTTGACTTTGAAGAACTTAAGCATATCATTAAAGCCACAAGAACCACCAGCAGGCAGCATAATGATGCGATACACAGCCTCAGTAGGGAGGATCAGACATGTATCTTCAGATTGAGGACTTGTCACAAACGTCTCAATGCACATCTTCACCTTCTCAAGATTACACATTCTACACTTTGTGAGTGTCAGCAGGCAGAAGAAACAGCTGACCATCTCTCACAGCACTGCCAGCGATACGAACAGGCTAGGAGAAGCTTATGGCCTATTGAAGTATCTTTTGAAGAGAAGATCAGAGGAGACAGAGACAGTTTGATGACCACTTCAGCTTTCATGCACCAAAAAAGGAAAACAGTCTAAGATTACTGTCACGAGAAAGACGAACGAAAGAAGAAGAAAACACGAACTAAGAAAAGTTTTGTTGAACAATTTTGAAAATAATTGGATTGGAAGTTATATCTCCACTGTATTGTATGTCATGACGTTGTTTGTATTTTCCTCCAATAATTAGGATCACTGCGATGCAATTAGTTGCTGTAAATCTTATAACGCGCTCTGCCACCCGGATCATTCCCACGCCCTGGACCGGCAACTGTACACATTGTTGACTATTTACATGCTTGATACCTCATATAGAATTCTGAATTAGATATAATTATTAGCATTGCCAATATGGTTCGTTGATAAAATTTAAAGTGCCATTACTGCCGCGCTCCTTCATAGGGTGCTTATTCCTAAAAGAAGAAGAACATGACGTCATTATCCGGGAAAGCCCTTTCAGCCTGACCAATCAGCTGCCAGATGCCTATGAATGTCATAAATCAGCGGCATGGAGATGCACGAACGCGCCTCCGAGTCTAAGACATATAGAACACTATATGTACAGAGAGGATATCCGCATTCTCCCAATCTTCCGTATAAATCTGTATCCCACATTTCGTCTTCATTTGTTTGTATAATATAAGCAAATAAAGCAAGGACTATGTTTAGCAGCGTTTCATCTGGTCATATCCTGTAAGTGAGATACACTACTCGCGGCTGTGTTAGCGCATGGACATTTGCACGTGGCCACTTGCAAATAAACGGGATCTTCCGGCTGATCGGTGGGTTTAGTGACGCAATGTAGGCTCGCTCAAGCCGACGCTCAGATTGATTAATAAGACGTAGTGTACAGCTAAGAAATAACTTAATTTGTTTCCAAAACAAAATGAAATTTTGGAAGAAATAACTTCAGTTTCCTTAAGCGCGTGCGTGGGTGGGTAGGTGGGTGGGTGAGCGGGCCGGCGGGCAGGCGGGCTGGTGATTTGGTGGGTGGATGGTGCTTGCGTGTGAATGTGCGCGTGTGTTGCGTGTGTTCGCGGGTACGTGGGTAGGTGTGCGCGTAGCTCTGTGTGTGGGTGGGTGCGCGCGTGCGAGTGCGTGTGAGTGTGCGTGCGTGCTTGTAATATATAATTATTCCTTGTTTAGACACAGTTTATTATCAGAATTAACAATGGAATTAAGTAAGACCTTTGCTCTCTGTCTATTTACTGAAGCTTTTGCGTATGAAACATGCGCGCGATTCGTGTACTGCAGGTGGCTTTGATACAGCTATCCACCAGACACATTATATGAACATCCACAATAATTATTTACAAACTCAACCAATCAAAAAATGTAAGGCTACTATAATGTGGAACATTTGTTATCATTTATTTGCCCATGTGCAGTGTTTTGATGCTCACGTGCTATAATCCAGCATGCCGTACATCATTCGTATTTGATCTCAATCTTCATGGAGAAACTGAACGCTTCCTGAGAAACGGGGCCGGTGGTTATCCATAGAAACGTACCTACACCGTATTATATGTTTTGAACATCAAATGCTTATTCTATATCATTGAAATAGTCTGACATATTAGCGCTGACTCTAGATTCTGATTTTGCCAGATTCAATATATGCCAAGCTTGCATTTAAGCGAACGTAAACATGGGCTGTGCTTAAATTCCTGCTTGTAGGGTGAGCTGAGTAAACTACACGCGGAACATCATGCGTGGGTGACAGATGGTGTCCTCCGGAAAAAATATATGGCAAATACTTTATATGAACATTTGAAAGAGAAACTGTTGCTGTTTACTTAGCTAAGGTGTTTGCTGAAATCTATTACGATTTATATACAAAACAACACCCTAGCCCAGTACCATATTAAAACATCCGTTAAAGCTCAATTTGAATAAGGGGGCGTTTAATGATATTACTAATTATTCCTCAAACCGGTTGATTCCGGTATATATGCTTTGAGAGTATGGCATTCAATAAAAGACATACATAGTCTGGCCCTTCCGCAACATACAAAAATACATGCACTTTATTCAAAGATCACATTACATCAAAGAAGAGCAGCAGTTTCGGTGTGCGAACGTCGCCAGATGGTAAACACTCTATATTTATCATATAGGGCAAAACGTATCATATATATATATATCGCGCTGTTTTTTAAAACAAATATCTTAACGTACGCTTGGTAGCGATGAGTGCTGTAGTGTAATTATATTGTACGCACTATTAAGAGATTAATAACATTGATATTGATGCATATTGTATCTGTAGAGCTGTGTCAGTTGCGATGCAATATTCTGGGTCAAGTTCGACTCACTAACTATAGTCAGTTTGCTGGTTTACTGATCATGCGCAGTTGCTATGCCCAGTCGAACTTGATCGTAGTCGACTATAGTTTGTTGGTACCCGGTTCCCTATTGAATTACTATTGCAGAAAATTTGGAACCGGATACCAGTCTTCATTAACCCTTTCTGTCGTCTGTTTTGATGACCTACGAAAATGGGTTATTTTTGTCCGCTAAGACGTCAAGAAGCGTCCATATGGCATAAAGTGGGAAGGAATATGGGCTTGGGAACATTGACATACAATGGGAGCGCATAATTTCATCACACCTAAGTTATTTGGTGAAATATTTACACTTTTATACGCATTTATTCGTGACAAGCGATCGGTATCCGTCATTTTGAAATTTACGCAAATATCGGACTAACCATCTGAACCGAGGTCGGGTGCTCGGTTGACGCTAGTTGACTAGCTAGTTAACTATTTGAAGTTCGGCTGGTACTCTAGTTAGCTATAGCTAACTATGGTTAGGAGTCGAACTTGACGCTGGTAGGTATCATCATGGACAATTTATCGATTCCATTACGAATGCAGATTGAAAAGATTTCACTGATCCGACTGAATCTTTCCTATGCCTGACTATGTATTCACACTAATACAAGTTCTGCCAAAAAACCGATAGCATACATTCGAGAGTCTATCGGATTCGGTGGATATAATGAATGCAGTGTCATATTTACATAGGCATGCCTCTCAATGTACTACTGTAACATTAGATTTACCAGCGCGAATTATGTAATGGAAACACAAACATCGGTGGTAATAGAATGGAATAATCACCTCCACTTCTGCGACCAGGAATTGACCGACCAGATGACACTAACAGGACATATCCATTTTTGAGTCGGTACAAAAATTCATTAAACTTATAGAAACTATAGTTTAACCCCTCTTGTGTTAACATAGCGCCTCGAGGCGCTAAAATAATACTTATATCAATTAAGTATTTTAATGGTCATCACTTTTCAATAAATTTTAATATTAGAAGACTATTTCTTTATGTAAATTTACCTCCGAAATATTTGACCGGTTTGACCATTAAAGGGGTCGTGGCAAAGAAAAGTCAAGCTTTGGCTTAACCCAGTATCCATTTGCAGGTCAGGGAAATAGTATTTTTGAAAATTTACCACGAATGACTGGCTCGGTTGGACACCAACAACATACGCATGTTAATTAAATAACACGCGTGCACAGCTCAAGGATAAATGGTATAATCCCTGGTTTCTGGCTAACGATGGAGGATTTTACTTCAATTCAACGTTTTGCTCCCGGTCGAAAACTACAAATCGATTTACTATTATCCTATTGATTTTTGTCTTTGACATGGTTCACGGATATATTTCCGTAAATTGTAAAATCAATATCCATTCAAAGAACTGGGCTAGTTTAAAGCCTATTTTCGTACATCTGTCTAGTGGTCGTACATTAATCTGTGTTTCACTGTCGAGGACATTCAGTAATTATCGTCACTTTCTAGAGGTTGTTTGCCGTGTAGATGACGTACGGATATGTCTCATGCCTGCGTAGGATAAGATTGTTTGTGAATGAGAGCTTTGATATATGTCGGTAAAATTGTCCTTCACTCTTTGACGAAACAATCTAATGTGATAGTTAGTTTAGATTTGACCCTATTGTCATCGTCATCCTTTCGTTAAAAACAAAATAATAAATTTACAATACATTTCCATCTGTACCAGCGGAAGTAGCCATAGATATAAATATTGTATAGACTCAATATATTCATTCGCACATATCACATTACATTTACACCTACATCAATAAATCATGGCCAAATGACGTGGGTAACATTCACTAAAGAGTGCCAGTTTATCCATCAATCATATGACGTCATAATCAACTACGTGATGGGTAGACTGCCGTCATAATCATTTACGTCATGAATGGCGTAGCTAAGTTCGTCACGAACGCTTACTTGATGACGGACTAAACATTATTGTACGAAATGTATGTCTTTATTATTTAATAAACAAACAAAACATGCTGTTGAATATTGTGAAACTAATTTGACTGGGCGCTGTTGCTGTCATAGGCAGCAACAGCACAAAGCTAAATTAGTTTCAAAATATTTAACAGATTATCTGTAGAGGTTTTTGGAAATTCACTGTCAGGGAATTCAGGGATCGGTCGATAACAAGACGAGCGAAGTGCGGGTGGAGCTTAGCTATTGATGGGCGGGCTTAGCTAGAACTGGATTTTTCTATTCAACCGGCAGCCCTTACAGACCAGGAGGGACACATTCATTATGACCTACAGAATATTCTGTTAAACATTATGAAACTAATTGCATTGCGAGTTGTTATGGGAACAGCATGTTATAACCAAAATATTCATTGGCCTTTCTGTATCGTCAGGACAGAACCTACGACTCAGGGTAGGGTGGGGTGGCCTTGCAAAGCTGAAATTCTTACCTGGGGGGCCCTCGGAACTGCCGTTAAAATTTCGATAAAGCTAGAGTGCCGTTTCAAATGTAATGACACTGACCCATGAAATCGGAGAGCTGTGGGATGTACCACATCATCTTATAGGTGTGGTGCCTATGTGTGTAACTTGAAGTTCCTGGAGACCCTAGAGATTTGCATATGTTCTTGTTGCCCTCCCCTAAGCCCGGTCCGCTGTCTGGTCTCGTTAAGGTGACTTCAAAGCTCCCATACTTAGGGACGCGTTTCTAATCACATAGACAGCATCCTGGGCAGATAGTTAATGGATCTTACGCGATAGCTCAACGTAACCTATCAAAAACGGCTTTTCGCTGGGAATAATTACCTGGCGGTGAGTTGGCAGCGGTGCTTTATGTCCGCAAAACGCTACACGAGCTGAGATGAGCCGAGCCGAGCCGAGCCGAGCCGAGCCGAGCCGAGCCGAGCCGAGCCGAGCCGAGCCGAGCCGAGCCGAGCCGGGCCGAGCCGAGCCGAGCCGAGCCGAGCCGAGCCGTGCTGCGCCGAGCAGACTCAAGACCAGCCGCGACAAGGCAGAGCGAAACGTGTAAACAATAGTTAGTTTTTGCTAGCATTCCGCGTGGCTTAAATAATTGTGTATAAAAATAAATCTGTCTTATATATTTAACTTATTAATAATCAGAAGATCATGTTGTGGAATCAACTGCCACATGCGATGCTGGTTGCCCACATTTCTGTAACTGCTCCCGGTTCAGGATGCACATTGATTTATTTGTGTATCGGCGCGATTGTCTTACGGAATCAGCACCAATGATAGTATATCTACAGTCGATAATACGTCGACAGACCAGAAGCAGAATGAGATATACTATTCAGTGCAGGGACCCGAACAAGTTTAGTTTGCAACAGAAGTGCGTGGATGGGCGCGCGTTGATCCATGTGTTAAAGAAAGGTGTCGTAATAAGCCGATTATTCTTTACTTTATAATATCCTGTCGTTCAGTGTGAAATGGCCAGAGGTCCTTCATATGTCAACCAGTTCGCATTATTACACAGTGTCATTCCACATCATGGAATGGTTTGAATTCATAACAGGGGAATCCAATCTGTGTTTTTACTATTTAATAACCATTGTGTTGAATATTTTGAAACTAATTTGATTGGGTGTTGGTGCAACCAGTCTAATTAGTTTCAAATATTCAAGAGCTTAACTCTGTATAGTTTTCATGAAATTGAGATTCAAGGAGATCAGGTTCAGGTCGATCCCAACGCGGAAAAATCGTGGCCGGAGCTTAGTTAGAGATGGGTGTGGCATAACGAAAACTGAATTCATACCTTAGCATGCACCACCCACATGAATAATATCCCACGATACACATAGCTGTATATCAATATGAATAACCCTAAGCAACAGACCGTATATATTAGATTTACGAGGCACTCCTCGGTGTACAATGCAAATAGACGTGGTCCGATATTAGCCGCGATATTTCTTTTAGACCATCAATGTAATAATCGAAGTTATTTAAGAATATTTATGTGTTGCGACATCAATTAGAAAGAACGCGTGTGCGTTTTCCAGAATGTTATTATTATTCTTTTTCAATGGAGGATAGCCTACATCAATTTACAACTGATTTGAGTCTGTACAGTCAAGCTAATGTGAAGCACTACACGTGTCAACCGAGTCTGCGATCAAGACCGTCTTTAATCACTGCTGTAACAGGAGGCAGCCGAGGCTGCTATTAAAGCTATTTTGACCGGCTACACGAGGCAAGCGGGTCTGCAAACAAGGTTGTCTTAAAACACTACACACAGCAGTTGAGTCTGAAATCAACACTCTCTTGAACTACTACACGAGGCAGCCTAGTCTGAAATCAACACTGTCTTGATCTACTACACGAGGCAACCGAGTCTGAAATCAACACTGTCCTGAATTGGCAACCGAGTCTGCAGTCAAAGGTGCCTTGAACGACTACGTAAGACAGCTGACCGTGCAATCTATGCGCTCTTGAAGCAGTAACCGAGCCGCGTGTATCTGAAAATAAGGATGTTATGAACACGGAAAAACTGAGTCTGCAGTCACTGCTATTCTGAATCATGACACCATAGCTGTGTCGCAACATTCATTACATGAGACAGCTGAGTAAACAGTCAGCCGTCATAGAAAATTGCTTTTAGTGACGTACGAGGTTGGTTCCTTAATCAGGTGGTCATATAAGTACCCGTGTTAACGACCCACCATCATGCGACTTCTGATATGCAGTGATTGCACGGTAATGTCTGATGTCATAGCAGAAACTCTGCCATCATCCATGTGCTTGTCAGGATAGAATCACGGCGATCGATTCTCTTCTCAAGCGATACCACACCGCTACCTTGCTTTCCATTGCACCCGAGATAATGCCTGATTGCCGAGAGTTACCATCGCTTTCTTGGGCAATGTGTATAAACCATTTCATCTCCCCAGGAAATATATATGGACATCAAATCCGTATCACTGAATTAGTAGTCTAGGATACACCGCGCTATGCTATGGATTATCTATTTCTCTACACAGCTAGCAGACATACTACAAACATTACGCAACCTAGAATAATGTCTGTGACGTAGTTAGTTTGAATGTACATACAGCTGTGAATTGTCCGCTTAATTGTTGTGACGACAAGCATAACAAGCGTCATTATTATGTGCTTCGTAAATACCTTCTTCAGGATATTTCATATAATGAATTCGAGAGTCGGCTAACACATCTGTAACTATAACTGGGACATTGCTCGTCTTCGATCGATGCAAACTAAATCAAGTTAACGATAATGAAATTCAATGCAAATGTATAATGAATCGGGTGCTGTACTTGTAATCATATAACGATCGACTGCTTGTTCCCGGAGATCCGAGATTGGCAAGCCCATAGCAAGAGGTTAATAAACCCCTGGAGCTACTAGATAGTTTTGCTTGAAATGAATTTTGGAAATGATAGAATATTAACGAAACCGATACAAATACGTGTTTATCTGAATCTACACAACAGTATGTTGTTGTATATAAACTGTCTATCAGGATAATATTAGTCCAAGAGCTACGGGAATTTTAATGACATGTCTGATGCCAAAAGGTTTGAAGATCTTTTCTAAATCAGAATGTTATGCTGATTTTGAAAATCCATTTCTTAATTTCCGCAGCCTCTGCATTTTGGGTGAAAAATCATGCTTTTTGCTTGTTTTCGATAAAATTATGAGAAAAAGTGCAGAATATGGTTTCATCTCACACATTCATTAAACAAGTGTTTACCGAATCAAGTAGGGTATCAAACTAAAGATAATGAGGAGACAAATACATACACATATAGTTATCATATATATAGACTCGGATATATTCATTAAACTAGACATTTTCCATAAAAAACCCGTAACTAAATTCATTGGTTTCAAACATAATTTCCTAGAAAAAGTCCGTTTCTGTTTACATGTATTACCTAAACTTATTTGTTTGCTTATACAGTAATTTGAAAAACCTGGGTTGCATGTACTTTCTCCTGAAAGTTACCATAGCTGTGTACCGATTTTGTGTTTTATTACCTTTATGTTAACATTCACCATAATATCGGGAAATGCGAAAAATCATTTAATCATTATTCATACCCGCTTGTTAATGACTTATCTTATTATGTTCACACAGAAATGCTAACATATATTCACATATCAATAGGCTTTGTTTTAGTTTACTAATGTTAACTGAGGATGGTTCATTGAAGAACTTTATGTTACCATATCCTGCTACGCTGATCTTTCAATGGCACTGTTCATTCAAGATCACTGTCTGATTCATCAGAAGATTAATCCTATTCCAGCACATCGTCAACTTCTGGATGAGTTGTGTCTGTGATTTCAATCTGACGGCATATACCATCCAGGACTTGTGGACCATCAACGCACTTGCAGGAATAGCGATCATTCACAAGGATACATCCATTTTCCTCGGGTTCCCAAGTGTACGAATCACGCGTAATAACATTTTTACACATTTACGCAACACGATCTGCACGTTTAACCCTTTGTAGCAATACAGACCTAAAAGGTGGAAGTTTGCTCGTGTCAGCTCCCTTAATCTTACTTAAAGGCTAAAAGTGCCTTTTTGGGGCATAATGTTGTCGAAAAATCTATGGCGACACATTCACTAAAGATACATTTGCTTTACCATACATGTAACACACATGCTTCTTCAAGTATTCTACCACATCTGAAGCTATTTCAGGTGATTCCCCTATTTCGCCAAATGCTGCGATAAACAATTTGTCTTTCTCCATAAGCTCCAGTGGATGGTTCTAGCTCTTGCGAAAGAACCTGATGGGTAATAACATCCGGTGAATGCATGAACGCCACCAATGGCCCTACACAACTCTGGTCCCAGAATCTGTGCTAACATAGACATATCAATATATCTTCTAGTATTATTGGCATTAATACCATATGTGCTGGCATGATATGTTCATGTCTGAGCAAGATTATGAGAGCATCCACGAGGCCCTAATGATAATGCCACCATCCTTGTTCGATTGACATATTTGCGTGATATGCCAAATTAAACGTGTGTCAACTTCTTCAGGGTTACATGTGAGACTCGGGAATTTAGTCACGTGACAGTTTCCATCGACAAGGGCATACTAATAAGTTTTATCTTCGAGACCTACAAATAAGATGTTGTTTCTGATCTGCTCGATGTACTGTGGACGTTGCCACTCTTTAAATAGGAATCGTAACAGAGATGCTTTGAAGAAAGATGAAGTTTTTAGCCGCTTTTGTTTTGGTCCAGATATTGCGAACTTGCTCAACGTAGAACTGGAGCCCCTGAGGTCATGCTCAATATCTTTGATAGATGGGATTTTATAGGAATCCCATACAAAGTGGACATTCTTAAACAATTGGAATAATCGTGTAAGAATCATTTTTACAAGACCACCGAATGTTTCTGGTATATTCACTAGCCAATGTATTAGAAACATTGCATGAACTGCACACACATCTTGGCTTACTGGCTTACCAATTTGGCATCTCTCTTCCAATTGATGCATTTCCATAGATGTGTCTGTTTTGTTGATTGAACCATCCACATGTGCTAATGACAATGGCACTGGTGTTAGGGCATAGCTGACGACTAATTCAAGATCCAAGTTATTACTTGCCACCACATAAAGTAATCTAATTTTTTTTGTCCTTCACAATTATCTTTGCCTTAACAGCATCTACCCAAACATTCTTTTAACTTATGTCTAGGAATTGGTTACCTGAATCTTGTAGGATTTGCAAAACATTGCATTTGCAATTTTTCACAATATTTCTGCCCAGTCTCTACACAATGTATAAGCTCGGTATTTATGTTGTCTGATGCTGCCTTAACAGTTGAAAGACAATATAGATTCCCATCTTTACATGCTTCATCAAAGTGAGTCAATGTACCATTGATGCCATCTACGAGCTTCTGGAGATCACTGTTCTCACGCAAAACAGGAGAATGTGCAAGCTCGCGTGTTGTATCTTCCAAATTTCGCAATCCGGCCATGTCAAACAAATGTCCAAGAATCTTACTTCGCATGGCATGAGTGATCATCTGCCTTTGTCTTGCACTGTAATTCTGTGGAAATGCAGATATGCCAATTCTACGTGTGGCAGCATCAGCATTAATTATCTGCTCTAAACTAAGGTCAACTGGTGTTCTTTTAAATGTCATGCTGCTTCGTCGGATAGACAAGCCACCAGATAGGAGGATATCACGCACACCGGGATGTGTTGAATCTATATTCAGAAGATTGAGATTATACAGCATAGTTTGGATGGTTTGTTTCGAAAAGGTTTCTCCATGCTATCAGGTGTGGCATCATTGTAAAGCCGTTCAAGCTTATCCATGAAACTCTGATGCAGTGGGTCATTAACTGAAAGAAAGCTTTTGAAATGTAACGTTTAATAGCCAGGGCCAACAACTGCATCAGTTGTACCCGGACCAATTTGATGCACACTAGATTTAGAATCATGCACGACGATATTCTGGTAACAAATACTGACCGTATCATGCACTGTGCCGTATCCAGACAATGTCTCACAATTTTCGTCATAATTGTCCCATGCGAGTCTAGTGGCATGTCCAGGGCACTGTTGTAGTCCATCGGGTGTGGTCAGTTCCTTGATAAACACAGATGTGGCAAAATGTGTTTCCAGAGTTGCTGCAATGTGGTAACTTATGGAATGTCGAACGTGATTAAGCATGTCAATGCTCTTATGGCTGCCCGCCAGGCTTTTCAACGCGAGTCCTAAGCACAGATGTTTGGTTGTTTTCACATTGCCTCTAATTGTTGCAAATATCACATCTGCAGCTGCAGGGTCTACGTAGCATGCTACACCTTGATTCTTTCCAACAGTCTCTGACCCAGTATATAACACTCGCAAAAACTGTAGCAATGCATTAAGCGGATCAACCCGACCTGTAGCCATAGCTTCTGCTGTCAATGTACTGGGTAGATCTTCGCAGCGTTTTCTCACCTCATGAATAGACGCCCTAATGTGGAGTGCAGCCTCTGTAACTTTATACTTGAAGGAAGAATCATACTGTTCGCCAGATTTAATTGCTTGATCCGTGTCTGTATTGCTATTATACAAAATATTCCGTTGTGTTTTCTCGACTTTGTCAAGGAGACCTTTGATTCAAAATGATTTAGTAGGCTATCACGATATTCTGAGCTCTCTGCTCATAGATCATCAATAAGTGTTTTGTAACGGGCAAGGATTGAGGTTATGTTTTCAGTTAGATTGTTTATTATACTATTTTCCTTGACATAGCCCCATACAATAACAAAAGCTCTAGCATGAATGTTCTGCTTAACATGCTGCTATTGGAAAAGTGATACATATGTTTCGATTTCTGCTTCACAGGTGAGACAAAAGTAAGGTGTAAATGAGGAAATCACTTTGCTCACATTTATGGACTCGTAAAGCTTACAACCATTGGGAATGATAAGGATGTACATTTGTGCAATAACTCGTATGTTTAGTGCTAATCATTATCACACTGTATTAGTAGACAATATGATTTTACGCATTTATGCCATATTTATACCTATAACTTTACCCCTTAGTGCGCAGGTTCATAGGGTGGGTTAAGGGGCAATGGGCGAGGCACTCATTCATACAGCCAACTGATATTCAAATATTTGTCACAACTGAATGTGTGCATGGCATGACGATTCAAAGTTTCAAAACTGAGTAACTGTAACTTTCCATGTGAATATAATGTAGGTAAATAATTCTTCATACTTTTTTATATTACAGGGTAGGGATAATATAATTGCAATATACAAACAAATATGTTAACTTTCAGAATAGAGTACTTGAAAATAGCTATTTTAAATTGCTGGCATGGTAAATATATCATTTGCATAGAAATCTAAACAAAAATTGACCTTTTCTAGGAATTTCTGTTTGAAATTGAAGAATTAACTATATATGTATGTGTTTGTCTCCGCATTACTTTTAACTTGATACCCTACTTGTTTGGTTAAACACGTGTTCAATGAATCTGTGAGATGAAAACCAAATTTTGCACTTTTTCTCAAAATTTTATGAAAACAAGTAAAATACTGCATTTTTCACCCAAAATGCAGAGGGTGTGGTAATTAAGAAATGGATTTTCAGAATCAGCATACAATTCTAGTTTAGAAAACCTTTCAAGCCTTTTGGCCTCAGACATGTCATTAAAAGTCCCGTAGCTCTTGGACTATATGGACTCTATTGATACATTCCACCGCATCTTCCTCAGCCAAATATTCGTAATAAGGACAAATATAACAGATAGAATAGATAAATCGAGATCTAGATAAGCCCCGCCCCCTCTAGTTAAGCTACACCCACGCTTTCCCGTTGTTGGGATCGATCGATCCCCGCACTCTGTGAATCTCGATTTTAAGAAAACTTTACAGGTAAAGTGTTGAATATTTTAAAATTAATTTGACTGGGCGATGGCAACGATCATGACGTGCTCAGTTGGTCAGTTGGTTGCTTCGTCATTTGGTTGTTCAAACAGGTGGTTAGTCAGTCGTCCATCCGTCATTCGGTTGTCTGTTGGGTGGGTAATCGGTCGGTCAGTCAATCGATCAGTCGTTCGGTCAGTCGGTTGGTCGGTCGGTTAGTCTGTCTGTCCGTCGGTTGGGTAGTAGGTTGGTTGATCAGTAGATTGATAGGTCGGTTGGTCAGTTGATCGGTCTGTCAGTTTGGTGGTCGGTCAGTCAGTCAGTTGGTCAGTTTGTCAGTCGGTCATTGATCATGACGTCAGCGTACACGTGACACAGTAGATTATGACGTCATATGATTGATCGATAAGCTGGATTCCTGTATTGGAATGAATCGTTCTTCCAGATCCACTTCAAGCAACTTAAGTCTGCCAAAGACAGTAGAAAAGAGGTTAGTGAGACTCTTTGGCATGGGGGCGGCCCACTGTTGCTGAACACACTTGCGACAGTGCATAGAACACGTCAAATGATATGAAGTGATATACATTTTAAGGATATTAAATTTCAGTGGTGCGTAGGTTAACTGAATGAGAATACAGATACTCTTAACCCGTTACGTTATTAAATTAAACTATGTACGATAGACGAGTTGGCGCACATCAGAGGAAAACACAACGTGTCTGTCTGCGATCGATCTCCACTAACGCCTTCTTATTACTAACACACCTGTTACTAGCAGCCACCTCAAGGAGGACCAGACCTGAGCTTAGTTGTCATATGGAATGTTCTTTGGGAAACCAAACGCAGGTCGTTTCTTTCAAACAGGTTTGCTTGAGTACTGGTTTGACATGTCGCTATGTCCGTTGTACAATTCACCCTGGCCGAGATTGCGACGACACTCAGTCAAGCAAGGACAAGTTACGTGGAATGCATAAGAATGACAAACTCTTGGCTAAGAAAGTGCGAATATCCTTTCGCTGTACTGTACAAACAGAGCTAGCGAATTAAAATGGGTACATAGAGAATCTGTAACGAGGTTCGGTTTCATATCTCTATTATCATTGGAGTCGAAAATTATCACATCGCGCAAGCTTCAGCGAGTCGTGGTCACTAGGAAGCATTTGCAGAATCAAGGGGCATGGCGGATTATTATTCGGACCTGATAACTCTAGTACGATAATATACCAATTGAGCTGTATATGGTTAATTGGACATACATTCTCATATGGTACAGAGATGCAAGGGACATTTTCAGCTTTAGCTACGTCCCGCCCACCTCTAGCTAAGCTCCACCAACACTTCGCCGTGTTGGTATCGCTCGATCCCTGAACTCCCTAACTATCAATTTCCAGAAAACAATACAGGCAACCTGGTAAAAATCTTGAAACTAATTTGACTGGGCGATACTGCTGACTATGATGGGTGGATGGATTTGTAGGGAGGTAAGTAGTTCTTATTATTGTCAAGCATTAGTTCTAGGAACCCTGCCATTGACGACGCACTGGCACTAGGATATAGCGCATTCGTCATCTTGACGTAATTTTTAGCTTTCTCAATTTTCTACCCGAGTGGAGTTCGAACCAGTGACTTCCGCGGCACCATTCGCCTAACGTTTGGGAGGAGAGTGCTCTACCACCAGGCAGGCAGGCAGGCAGGCAGGCAGGCAGGCAGGCAGGCAGGCAGGCAGGCAGGCAGGCAGGCAGGCAGGCAGGCAGGCAGGCAGGCAGGCAGGCAGGCAGACGCGCAAATAACAGATGACCTATATATAAATGAGAGTGATAAAATGAAGGCCCTGTACATGTATTACAAATACATCTCTTGAGATTTGGTCCTAAATGCAATGTTGGTTGGTAGCCATGGAAATCTAATAACGCAAACTTATTTATCGTGTACTGCTACACAGACAATAATCAGCAAGTGACAGTTCGATATTGTCTGTCTCTAGTATCAGGACGCGAATCTTCCCGGCTCCTAACACCGATCCGTCAGTCTAATCGCATAACGTAGATCCTCCCTTGACACACGCGCTCTCCTCAATGCAAGCGTCCTGTACGCCCACTGCCAGTAGTGCTCCATACACCGACTTGTAGACATTCTTGCTTTACACGTTTCCTTCTTTTATCAGATAAAGTCGTACGATTTTTCTGAAGTCCTTTTTATTGAGCGTTGCTGCTACGCTATGTTAGCTAGCTACCAAAATGTACGGCATGCTTCTGTTTGACTCACTCTGCGTGTTCGGAATGAAAGGGGTTGACAACCTAAAGCCCGCGTTCAAGGCTATTATCCACTACCCCAGTCTGGCCAGGCATGAGACTATACTTTAAGAGACAAATTAAACGTTTCAACGCTACTAATCAGATACGTGGAGGACTTGAAAAGACTTGGCGTTTGCCGATGAAAGCAACACCCGAGTTCAGTAAGATCTTAATCCCAAATGTGAGTTCACAGTTCACTAAGTGTGATACGCCTGGTAAGAAGTTTGAGAATTTATGTATCGCATAAGCTATTATTTACATTTTATATTGATTTTCGTAATATTATCGCAATCTTGCACTACAGACTTCTTTTTTCTCATAGTCTCTAGTCGGGCATCTAATGTTATGTACTGGTGTAGCTGACAGCCTGCTGAATGTCAGCAGAGTACAATCACCATGAGGTTTAACTTTGGATATGCTGAATATTACGAAAACAATTTGACGAAAAGTTGTTGATTTTCGGTCAAATTATTATCCACATATTCCGCATGTCCAGAGTTATTGTCCATTGAAAATTATTGTCTGGTGTGTTGCAGCAGCCAGACAGTTAATACATGGAATCCAATGACGACTAAGCGCGTACAGGTGATAAACACATTCTCATGATATTACAAATATTATCCTGAACAATTTGAAACTAAATAAAATAGAATTCGTTTCTGCCTTAACTAACCAACTTCTTTTTTACATGGTTGATTTAAAATGGGGGCACTGGGTATTCAGCGATGAGAGGAATATATATATATATATAGTACGTCGATTGGAATAACCGTTCCCTGTTTAGACAAACACAATATAAATGGGGCTTAGTATGTAATTCCCTTGTCATATTTAACCAAATACAATTAAAAAATCTGTCATCATTAAAATTCTGCATGGGTTCGATTAGAGCAAACCAGATACATATATAAGAATTCAATCATGGGTACGAACGTGCCATCAGAACCAATTCATTACTCAAAAGATTTGATGCAAACAATTTTCAGACAAAAAGGGTTGAATGATTAACGGACACTCGTGAATTGATATCCCAGTCGGATAAATCACTTTGAGTTTGAACTTAGGTTGTGGAGTTGGACAGCGTTTATTGACCTGAGTTTTATGAACGATGTGCGGCCATTATAGTCAAATAAATCGATGTGCGCGAAGATAGGTATTTATGGCCGCACCGTCATATCAGATCACAGGTCTAATAGAGGCGTTTGGAACAAGGTCAGGGAATTCGCATGCTCAATACGAATTCAAATTGAAGCAAATATGTCAGACAAAAAGAATGAACCTACCCTAATGGATCTTCTACACTCTGATTGAGAAGCTGTTCAACTATATAGGCATATTTACGTGTATGGTTCTGCGGAACTCACTAAAATATGCAATAGATGGACTGCTCTTTAGGAGAAAGTTTAGGTATGTCGCGATCGATAGATGTTGTAAGGATATGGATATGGTGCGACTCTATTTGAGCTGGCCCAATGTTATTGTCATGACAATGTATTAATATTTTAAACCTACATATATGGCATGCCTCAAGGCCAAATACATCAATGCAGTGCATGTGCAATGTGCATCACAAGATTACCAAGATGGATGTAATTAATTGAAAATTCAAACCAATACCAAACCTTATTTCTTGTCGTGTAGTCTCTAGCTCTTGAGGATCAAACGCACATAGTTTTATAGTACAGGCCAACAATGGTGGCCCTGCACAAATGAGTCACATTCTCTTGAAGTTGAAACAATTGTATTTTACACGGTATATCAGGTGAGGATTTCATAAAAATGCAAAGTAATATATTTACATACTTGAACAGTGGTTATGTGAGCAGAAAGATCTTCCTAATCTGAACATATCTGAGCTAGAAAATTCACTTACAGTAATTTTGGTCTGGATAGGGAAATGGTCCGCTGTTTCAAGGTCTAGCCTTCTCACATTTGCAATACGGCACCTATTATTCACCTTGCTCGTGTTGGGATCGATCGATCCATGAACTTCTTGACTCTGAATTTCCAGAACACTATACAGGAAAACATGTTGAATACTTTGACTAGTTTGACTATGTGCTGTTGATTCCTAAGGCAGAAACAGCGCCCAATCAAAATAGTTTCAAATTCTTTACCAGAATGTTTATTAAATTGTAAAGTCATACAATTCCTACAACGTGTCGGACTATTAAGCGATTAAGACGGAATATTTCTAGTCATTCATGACGTCATGATTATGATGTTAGCTTACACATCATTTAATTGATTACGATGTCATATGATGGATGGATAAACTGGAAAGGTGACTTGACGAACCCTGTCGCATATATCAGATTTTCTGACAAGTACTTTATTTCAACCAAGTAAAGAAAATATAAGTTCAGTACATTTTACTTTTTAGATCAATGCCAATAGCCTAGTCGTTGAGGGGTGTGAACACTGACAAAATTCCCACCTAAGGTCTTGTGGTGTTATTCGAAGCAGATATTAATCCTGAATCGCATACTAAAAATCCTCATTGATCCCATTTGGGCGGAATTTTTCACACAGGTTTTAATTTGAGGAACATTTTTACATCATGTGTGAAAAATGATACTGTGCCACGGTACCTGAGAATAGCGTCGTTTGCTATTTTCCAACAAAACACCACATTAAACATTCTGAAATAATACAAATGTGAAAAAATAAAATATAATCCTTGTCACTCAGCAGCTGAGATGCACAGGTGTCAGCGACAAAAGACACAAGTTTATCACTGAGGATAGTATAGTGATGCTCATTAACACACGCCTTGAGGTCGGAATCTGCCCTGCAATGACATTATAAGTCTAAGCCATAACTTTCTTCATCAATAGTTACCAGGTGGTCGATGTTGCTGCAAATTTGACCGCGGCACCCTGCACATGCGATCACACATTTCAATCCGTTTTTGTTGTATAAGCATTGCTTGGTGCCACACGGATTCTGTGTTGTTACTTTGCATTTGCAACGAATGAAACAGTTCCTTCGTTGGAACAGCTTTAAGATATGTAATTATCCTCATTTTCCTCTTTCCATCCCGAGTCACTGTGGTCCAGTTCATCGTTTCTAAGAGTTAGCCATCTGACAACCTGGAGGTGAACGTGGAGGCTGTGGAAGTAAGCTGCGCGCTCAGTTGGTGGCAGTCGTTATGGCTCTATCTTACTTCCCTTCACATATCTCAGAGATGTAAGCATATTCTTCTCAGTGCCACGATATAGGCAACGAAAAAGGCTCATTCCAGTACTGCCAACTTGTTCCTGTGATGTTTCATAATTCGCGATTATATCAGGCAAATCCTGTATCTCTTTGGACTTAGACATTACCTTCGAAGATTCGTCTTACCATGGCCAAACGTGGCAGAAGTTTTATTGCATACACTACAGGCATGCATTATAAGAATACGCTTTTGTATCTTTGCTGGGACGACATCAGCAGCTTTCTTGAGACGGTACAATCGCCGATGTTTTGAGCGTATCAGTTCCTTCTTCAAAAGTCTGCCATTCTATCGTCCCAGTGATACAGCAACATTGTGAAGACGTCAATGTCCTCAGCAACATTTGTAAGTGGCTGAGCACCTCTAGCATAGTCCTGTGCCGTTGATATTATCAGTATATCTGCATCTCCCATATTTATCTTCGTGGCATAGGCCAGCGATTGAAGATGACTTGACGGAAGGCTAATTAACTGGATCTTGCTTCGTTTATGCGAGAAGAATGCCTCCTGGTCAGCACGAGCCTTCGCTGTGGCGTTCACCAATATATCAGCAGAGATCTCACCTATTTGCCGGCGACCTTGTTCATGGTCCTTGGTTGAAAGAACATCCTCGTATCCACCAAACGCAATACAACTTATTCTGTACTTGTGTTCAAGATATAAACTGTACTGTTCAAGCACCTGAGCATGTGTTGTATTTTTTGGCCATCTTATATAATGTAGAAGCTAGCCACCATCTATCACAAGCATGCTATGCTTTGGTAATGGGGAATTAGTTTCGTCGATGTTTGTCAGATCAATCTGTATTTTTCTTGGCAGTTCTGATTTATCCACCTTCCTCATGGAAAAATCTTTAAATAACGAGGTAGGGATTGCAGTCATTTCGCGTCTAAAGTAAGGAAGAATATCTTCATCTTCTAGTGCAGCACATTGTATGAACAAAACCGATGGACAGTTTGTTTAACAATCTTGATTCCAGGTTAAAGGTAATCTAATGTGCATACCATCTGAGACCTCTTCATGGATGCTTCATTTACAAATTTACTATTCATGCTCTCTTGTAACACTTTACCAACTTTCTCGGTCTCATCAAAGTTGATGCCATCGTCTTCCCATCCACTCAGACCACTGCCCAGAGAGCGCATTTGTGGGATATTGGCATCAAAGTGGGCATACACTTGACACCACTCCATAATTTTCCTCATGTCTTGCAAATCGTGCTCACGTCTAGTTCTTCCCATATCCACATGGTGATCGCTCGTATGGTGTCGCTTCCAAATAAGACTTGATTTGGCATCATGTACAGTTGCATACACGTGCACAGCGTAGGCCTACTAATGCCTCATACTTTCAGTCATACCCCTTCAACAAGTCAGTCCACCACGGCTTTTCAGTGACATCATCAGCACCTGTTCTATGAAGAGATCAGTCCACAGTCCAGACCATAGACGATCACTTCTTCGTACCATATTTTAGCCTTCCTCTACGAATTTCCTATACATCCATGGTGAGAAGTACGTAGTTTCTGCATTTCCTGAAGATACAGGCGAGCACTCTTCGCATGGCGTATATACTCAGTTGCTGCAAAGAGTAACTTGCTCACAGCAACAAGATGATTTTCCCACATCCCGAGCCTCTCAAAGCTGATAAAGTCCTTTATGATGTCTTTGATGTATTCTAGAAACTGTAAGCGTAATTTAGCAGTCTTGGATTGAACACTCAATGATGTCTTTACATTTTCCATTTCTTCATCCAGTGTGAAGAGTTTTTGTAGTCAGCAAGCCTGTCTGGATTAATGTTAAGGGCAAGAACACCATTCAGTAGCTTCTCAAGTTCTTTGACTTTTTTGCTATTATGTCAGTTGGCCTATCCATATCCATGCGTTCATCAGTACAGCTGGAACTTGGCTCAACAAAGAAAGACTCATTTGATTCAAAATCTATATCTGTCTCCCCAGATTCCACTTCACTGTCGCTGGAATTCTGATGGAGTAGAGAAGCTAGCAATTTTGTAATCAGTGCTGCCTCTATAGGGATAGACCACGCAGAGCTCGAGCAATAGCTTTGGCACTCGTCATATGGGTCACTGCATTCTGACCCTACACTTCACCTAATGCTTCTTCTATTCCAGATCCTTTCATCATATGAACGATACTACTACGTGTGCTCATTAGCAGATGGAACACTCCAAGACGCACGACTATTTTGTTCCGACCTTTGGCAACCTTTATCTCCATTGCCTTTAGCCAAAGCAGTTGATCGAATGTTACACAGGTTGTTGGCAAATCGAGGCGGCTTGCCTTTTTTGGATGTACAACAGCGTGGAGTGGATGCATGTCTCATCATTTGAATTCAGGTCGATCATTGACAGTATTAGTGCCTCTGAACTGTCCACCGTCTCTCCGTCAGGTGGTCTGAAGATACGTTGCATGAAGCCGGCTCAGTTTGGCGTCGGGTCATTTGATCTGCAGATTGTCATACCACATTTGGATGGTACACTGCTGGTGGAAAGATGTGTGGAAACTGCAAGGTGAGGATCTGCTCAAATATAACATTTGAAAGGAAATGGGGAGACGGACCAATGTACTGGTATATTGGAATGCCTTTGTCAACAACCAAATGATCGACATATTCTCTAGCACATCACACAATACGTAGTTCGATATCTGAGCTATGATTCTCTGCAGAATGCATTGCTATGACCCCCACCCCACCCCCACCCCCATTCCATGGAATGTACCTTCCTCAGTGAGTGTTCGAATAAATTAAATCTATCATGAGACCCCTTAATAATGTCTTATTAAGGGTAATACGACAAATGAGATGTTAGATATGACTTTAGAGAAGATCGTGAACATAGATTTAAGATATCTATAAAAGCGGTTTGAGAAGAAAATAAACACAAGTCAACTATCGACAATATGCGGAATTTGCGACATTATCTGATTTATTATCCAAGAAAAAATAAGCACGAGTCTATAGCGGGAATTATGGTTAATCCCTCAAATTGCAGCAAACTATTAAATGCAGGCATTCACACCAGAATGCTTGAAAATAAAACATTTAAATAGTTTTCTTTAGATGTTTAAATGTGTACATACGAGCAAGCCTAATACGGACTTTTCCAGAGTAATGACGTCATATGACGTCATACTCAGCTAAGCGGCGTGTAGGATGACGTAATAATCATTACGCCATAAATGATTCTATTAGGCCCATCTTTAACTCTTAATAGTCCGACACGTTGTAAGAAATAGACGTTTCTACTATTTAATAAACATGCTGTTGAATATTTTGGAACTAATTTGACTGGGCGCTGTTGTTGCCATACAGCACCCAGTCAAATTAGTTTCAAAATGTTCAACAGCTTACCTGTATAATTTTCTGGAAATTGATAGTCAGGGAGTTCAGACACGAGCGAGGTGTGGTGGAGCTTAGCTAGAGATGGGCGGGGCTTAGGAAAAACTGGAAAGGTCCATTGTCATCAAGGTAATTATACATATTCGTTGCTCCACTCGGTCAGTGACTCTCATAGGATTCGAGATGGCGGCATTCAAGCAAGCTCTGGAATTGATATTCGTGCATTGGCTGTTTCTATCATGGTCGTTGTACATTCCCAGACACTAGGTACGTGCCGGGTCATATACGCATATCACATCTCTTGATCGTGTAGCATTCGGCGGCGCTGCCACCCGTTCGTGACTAAGTCGCTCTTAAGGCGAATTTAAGGAGACCATTTATTACATTGCTGTATACACAACTAAAGCTTCGAGGCCCTGCCCATGTTGCTTTCTGATCATTGCAAAGCCTAATGCTTTATCGATTTCACGACTATGGGTAGAATCCAGCCTGCACTAGAAGCCGTCGGTGGACACAATTATCTAACGACAAGACCTCTTTCAAAATAAACACAGGACTTAATTGGTCAACCCGCAAAAGTGAATAACTGAATCTAACAATTAACGCAATTTCCTACATTCGTTCGCGTCCAATAATGTTCATGAACATGCGGTTATTGCCGTTTCCTCTTGATTAGCAGACTCGGGAGATCTTTGGACGCCATCCAATTCGTCAGCTATTCCTGGCTATACCAATTTGAAAGAGGAAAACCTGATTGTTCATTAGGTAACAACAGAATAACATAGCACTCTCTGTTTTTGTGTTTCAAGGAACCGTATAGAGAATGTGCAACCTCTCTGGCAAGTAAATGTCAATTCCTTGCAAACTAGTGTATGAGTAACGTCTTATTTGTGACCTAGACAGCGACGGATACATTACTTAAAACATTTCTAGTTATTCTCGTGCGTGCGTGCTTGTGCGTGCGTGCATATGTGTGCGTATGCGTGAGCGCATGCATGCATGTGTTAGTGCTTAGGCCAGCATGTGTCTACGCGCTCTCACGCTTGCGCGTGCGTGTGCGTTAGAGCGCGGTCGTGTGTGCGGTTCTCCCCATTGCAATCTCGTTCCCTCTCTCCGCTACATTCCTGATGCTCGTTGACTATATTTGCCATTGCATTGAGATAAATGTTTAATTACCACCGGGTGAATTCCTAGTATATAATAATATTCCGAATGCTATATTATCACTATGTGAGTTAGACTTACTTACCGTCAAACGAAACGTTTAGCAGATATTTCCGCAGTAGCAGACTGCCGTCAATCTTTGCCATGCTGGGACACATTGATGTGGTGTTTGGACAGAGATCCAATTGCATGTAATGCAGAGCGTATGCTATAGCGTACACCGCGTCATATATAAATTGCACCTTGCTGCCTTGTTTGTAATTAGCTGGCGTGACTTTCTCGTTCCCAGTACACATCTTATTAGAATAATCCCGTTTTAATCTGTCGGGATGAGGTATCTTGCAATTATGAATCCGTTCCCAGTACTCCTTAAACCACGGGTTCCTAGTATTTTCATGGAGATTAAGATTAGTAAAATAAGTATCAAATGAAGGAATCTTACGCGACTTGAGCTCTATTGTCAAAGCCCCTTCTGCAACTAGATCACCCGAATCACCACTTTGTACATCTTCCACTCCCCAGCCATCACTAGCTATCCACACGAAATGGTCATTTACACTACGGTTACCTGCAGCTGATAACAAGTTCCTGGCATCCTCCACGCGCACAAATACGACCACCACACGTGCACGCTTATCAGATAGAAGTCTGTCTATGGTTTTGTTGAACGTGTATGGGTTCGAGTGTGACGGAATCTTTACGGAGACAGCGATGCAAATGTTCCGTTTTCTGGCTTCCTGTTCGAACCTCTCTATACCGGACTCGCCGTAATCTCCTTCAGAATACACGCTTGACACGAATGTCCAATTAAAATAGTTCACTATATCAACCATAGCCTTTGCTTGGAATGTGTCTGGCGGAACAGTTCTTACAAAGAAATCATAGCGCGATTTGTCACTAAGAGCCGCGCTGGTGGACGCATAACTGATCTGCGGGATTTGGAATAATCTCAGAAGGTTAGCTACTTGAATGGAAACTGTGCTATAGGAACCCCCGATCACTCCAGCAATAGACGTTACCGGATGCTTGGGGCGTGCCTGGGAACCATCGGTACATATGAATTCTGTGGCGTCAATCATGCTCATCGAGGCACGTACAAATTCTAGTGATTGTTCAAGAGCGTATGTTGAACGTGAACATGTGTCAAAAATGTTTGTACCTAACTTAATACCAGGTAATATGCTTTCGTTGTTATTAATCTCGTCAATGGTAAACAGCATGGCTTCTAGACGTTGAATACCACGATCTATATTTATTTCTCCGCAGACGCGATCATTCAAGCCTTTATTGTGCACCGGAAACAGTCCCCCGAGAATTACATCTCCAGGCTCATATGCATAAATCACAGAATCAGAGAGTGATCGATTGGAACGGTATTCAAAACCATATCCTGACGATCTAGCAGCAATTAGAGATAAAACACAATTTAACAAGCAGGTAATTCCTACGACCACATTGACAAACACTTTCCGGTAATACAGTACCGTCATATCCACTTTTGTCGTCGGCGAAGCGGAAGTCTTTGACACTAAGAACCCCTTCGCAGTGACATAGTACGTTATTAACTTGACGTCGCTAAGCCTCCTCGCTGTAACATAGCGAGTCGTTAACTGGACATCTCTGCGCGAAGAAGCTTCCGATTATGACGACCCATGCTGTGATAAAAGAAAACATCGATACACTATTAGTGACAATAAATCAAACATTTAGCATAATTATGAGACTTTTAGCTTCAATTTTTATGGGTTATATCCAGCAGATTTTGTGCACATTTGCATTGCAAAATAACATGTGAGAATGCTATAGTTGCAAATTAGGCAGCTTTGTCATAAATCTTGATTGATTAACCAACCAACTGACTGACTGACCGACTGACCGACTGACCGACCGACCGACCGACCGACCGACCGACCGACCGACCGACCGACCGACCGACCGACCGACCGACCAACTGATGGACCGCTAGACCACCCGACCACCCGATTGTTAAATTGCTTAAATACTAAATTTGTTAACATTTTCATTGCAGCATCAAAAGCGAGAATGCTATAATTGCAACTTAGGCAGATTTATCAGAAATATGAAGACATTTACCTGACTGAATAACCGACTGACAGACCGACCGACAGACTGACCGACAGACCAACCGACTGACCGACTGACAAACTGACCAACTGACTGACTGACCGACCACCAAACTGACCGACCGACTGATGGAGCGACCGACCGCCTACCGACCGACCGACCGACCGACCGATCAACTGACCAACCGACCTATCAATCTACTGATCGACCAACCTACTACCCAACCGACGGACCGACCGACTAACCGACCGACCAACCGACTGACCGACCGACTGATCGATTGACTGACCGACCGATTACCCACCCAACAGACAACCGAATGACGGATGGACGACTGACTGCCAACTGTTTGAACAACCAAATGACGAAGCAACCAACTGACCAACTGACCAACTGATCACCAAAATGACAGACCGAGTGAGTGACTGACAAACCGAGTGAGTGACCGACCGACTAATCGACCGACAAACTGACCAACCGACTTGCCAACCTACCGACTGACCGAAAGGACCCACTGACTGACCGACCGACAAAGGGACTGATCAACCGACCACCCGACTAGCCTTCTGTACGACGAACCGACTGACCAACCAACTGATTGAACAACCAAATGACCGCCTTTCCGGCCGGTGGTTGACCAACTAACCACCCGACTTACAAATATACAGACAGACCGAACTTATACTAGTTTCCACTCGTGCGTAAAAGTATTACGAACGTTAAAGCAATGTTAAATCAAACAACAAAATTGTATGATCATATCTAAATATTGAAAGGAGGACTATAGGGAGGTAATAGGTCTCCCAAATATTGCCACTTTGTACACCGCGTGTGGCAATGCTTACAAGAATATTGATATATAAACGCATATATATATATATACATATATATATATATATATATATATATATATATATATATATATATATATATATATATATATATATATATATATATATATATATATATATATATATATATACGCATGCGGTGATATTGTCAAAACATTCTCCTAAATGTAACCTAAGTTTGGAGCGCTATCAGAAATTACTCAATGCATGTCACCGGAAGAATCCAGTTTTAGCTATGCCCCACCCATCTCTAACTAAGCTCCGCCCACACTTTGTCCGTGTGGGGATCGATACACTCTCTGAATCTCAAATTCCAGAAAACTATACTGGTAAGCTGTTTAATATTTTGGAACTAATTTAACTGGGTGCAGATGCTGCCTATGGAAACAAAAGCGGCCAGTCCAAATTAGTTTCAAAATATTCAACAAAATATTTATTAACTAATAAAGACATACAATTTGTACAACTCAACGGGCTATTAAGTGTTTATGACGGACTAAATCGTGTCGTTCATGACTTAATTGATTATGACGTCAGCCTACATGTGATGTACGGAGCTGATTATGACGCCATATGATTGACTGAGAGAATGGATTCCTCAGTTGTGTATGGAAAAAGGCGCGATGCCCAAACGTCCCCTATCAATGAGATAATGTGTGTACAGCGGCGTCACGTCAGTACATCGCGCCCGTGTGGTGCCATCTGGTTACATACTGGCAATAACCTCTGTTACAGACATCTGCTTGTGTGTCCACACGATGGTGGCCCTTTAAAACCACTCTACTTAGGGAACCACTGTTGTTTGATTCGATGCTGACACGTTGAACAATGAATTCCTCAAATTCATGCTAACTATATAGGTAAGCTATTGAGTATTTTCAAACTAATTTGACTGGAAGTTGCTATTGTATATGACAGAAATAGCTCTCGGTCAAATTATTAAAAAAACCATTCAACATAATTATTAAAAACCAGTAAATTCACCAAAGACATACACGTCATTCATTTGCTGAATATATGACCGCCTTTCAACAGTTTAACTCGTCTTAATAGGCATGACCGCATGGCCGCTTGTTTAAGATATTACTATGGCTGCGCCACTAACATATTGATGGCATAATGAATAACAGGCTCACCGTCATTACATTTGCAGTCTGGCGCACTAACTTTGCCAGGCCACCTTGCGCAGTCAAATTAGTTTCAAAATATTCAACAGACTGTCCATTAAATAGAAAAAAACATACAATTCGTGCACTTGACGAACTATTCAATGTTCATGACGGAGATAACTAAGCCATTCGTTATGCATTTTGATTGTGACATCTGACTACATGTGACATAATTGAGTATGACGTCATACACTTGAGTGATAAATCGGATTTCGCCATTGTCCAAGTGTTAATGACATCTCCAATCAGTTTTACCATAGAAAGTATTCATCTCTATGTCCTGCGGGGTATGTCTTAGAACACATACATATGGAATGCCTAATCCGATTAACGACGACCCAGTCATTCCAGTTATAGACTTTATAGCCCTTGTTCTAAGACAAACCACCCCGCCCCCATCCCCCACCATTTACGTATCTTATTGCTATACTATCAATGCTAATGCTATAATTACTGTGAATCTTTCACTTGTGTGTTGTCTTTCATGTATCACAGTTGTATGATGTAAGAGACACTGGCATAAGACGTAACTATGTCTTATTGTACGCCGCACTTAGTCTATATGAAGTCTGTTTAAAACAATCTACCCAGAGCATGCACATACACATTTCACTTCACCGATACAGACACCATTCTTTCCTGTATTGGACACTAACTGGCTAGGTTATTTAAACTTTTCCATTGTGCAATTTGAAATGATTGGACGGGATCACGCTCAGTTACGAGAGTCTCTTCACTTAGACAACAAATGAGGTCACTAAATGTTATTGCTGCTGAATATATTAGCATTTAACAGCTTTCTGCAACTTTCTTTTAACATAATTTCATCCTTGTTCTCGTAAACTCAGAGACTATTTAAACTCGAAATCGGCATCAAACGTATCAACATTAGACTGTCTGGAAGGAATATGCGTGTCTAAATTAGGGAGCTACCGTGAATATGTCACTTCACATTGCCTATCATTTCAAAATATGCTATGGGAAATATAATTCTTTAATTGGGCAGCAAATTGTATGCCGTATTCATTTGCAGCACAGATAGATAGCTTTGGAAACAAACCGATGGACCGTCTACCCTCGAAAGATAGGACACGCCTGGGGACGTTGTTAATTACCACAGAAAGGCAATACCTGAAGGTGGTGACAGTTCAGCTCTAGCGATACCCGTTATGCAATTGGGAATATTACCAATCCTCGGGCAAGTTTCAGATTTCAAGTCAATGAGCAGTTATTTTGCTCTATGATACATGTTACTGGAGTCATGTGTGTGTGCGTGCGTGCGTGCGTGCGTGCGTGCGTGCGTGCGTGCGTGCGTGCGTGCGTGCGTCTGCGCGCGGAATAAGCCAAGAACATGTTGAGAATATGGATCTAGTTAATGTATTTACCTTCGAAGCTTCGTTGATAACATTTCACCTTTCCAGAGTATCCATCTATTAATATGACGTCATATGACGTCACAATCAGCTAAGTGGCGTGGAGGATGACGTAATACTCATTACGTCATAAATGACTCTATTTGGCCCGTCTTTAACTCTTAATAGTCCGACACGCTGTACGCATGGTATGTCTCTGCTATTTAATAAACATACTGTTGAATATTTTGAAACTAATTTGACTGGACGCTGCAACAGCGCACAGTCAAATTAGTTCCAAACTATTCAACAGCTTACCTGCATAGTTTTCTGGAAATTGGTAGCCAGGAAGCTCAGAGATCGATCGATGCCAACACCAGCGTGGTGTGGGTGGAGCTTAGATAGAGATGGGCGGGGCATAGCCAAAACTGGAAAGGTCCATTGTCTTGCTATTTCAATTGCTATTTCTCTGTAAAAACATAAAAGGTCAATGGAGGTTCAAAAAGTTTGAAAGTGAACCCACGAATGGCAAGGGATAGATGCTTCAAAAGGAACAGCAACGATACTGAATAATTTATATACCACGCATGGAGCTTCAAGTACCTCGCTAATGGAAGATCTTGGTATCAAATTGACCTCAGCAGGTCGGAAGCTCGCCAGTTGATCTTTGCGACATAGCATTAAGAGAAATATCACATCATCTCATAATAGCTTTTCAGGTAATGTAACGCACCACACCACACCCCCATACTCCCACTCCACTACCGTACCACCTCACCACAGCACCACCCGACCTTAGGCTGTATATATCATTTTCAGCTTTTTTCCCCTTGTCTTCAAAGAAAGATTGTCCGGCTTTAATCGTTAAACGTTGACATATTCCGTTAGTCTATGAAACCGGCGATTATTTACAAGCAATAATTATAACTAAATCTAGGCTGTGTGCTGTCCATGTACGCTCCCATGTCCATGTACGCTCAGTTATATACACGCCATCTATAGTTTGTCAGCGTGGTGTAATTGCAACCAAGTAAGCCGTTGAATAGGTTGAAACAAATTTAATAGGAAGCTGTTTCTGCATTAGGCAGAAAGAGTTTTAAATCAAATTAGGTTCACCATTTTGAACACGATAATTGTTACATCCTAGAGAATGGGCTGTATTGGCACTTCGGCGACATCACCCATTATGACTTGAGGAGGATGATGTAGATAAGGGGATGTACCGGGAGGTGATGGATAGAGACTTATATTCCCGTCGTTCCGTACAATACAACATTTTGAATGATATTAGTATCAATTTTAGTCAATGGATGCATCCAATCTATCAGTCAAGTTTATGACATAAAAATCAATTAAATCACATGTAGGATGGCATCGCAATCCAATTACGTAATGATGACATATCTAGGTCCATCCTGAACATTGAATAATCCGTCATGTGTAAGAATTTTATGTCTTTGATATCTAATAAACATTATGTTGAATGTTTTGAAAGAATTTGAATGGGCGCCAGACGCAGCAACCACATCCAGTCAAATTAGGTTGAAAATATTCAACAGGTTACCTCTATAGTTTTCGCTAAAATTTTGCTTCTGTGAAATCAGGATTCAAAGTATATAAATTGATCCCAAGATGCGCTAAGCAGAAATGGTCGGGACATAGCGAGGAATGAACGTCTATATTATCACTTTGTTGGATTGAAGTGTTTTACGCAAACAGTTTGTCTGAGGCCGGAATGATCTTTCTCCTAAAGATATAGTTCTTGATCATTATACACTCTGGCTATCTTCTTGCCACGAATTTGAAATCGCATAGAGGTAATATAAACATAGCGTAGTCTTATTCCTTATCCGGCGGCAGTAAACCCTGTGATTTTACAGGAAGTGCAATACAGGTTTAATTTCGTACGTAACTAGGAGGCATATATTTAATGGAACTCTTATCTGGAAATTACATCCGACAGAATGACCATCTCATCGCCAGATACAATTATTCTCAATCAAAACTCAAACTATGTTATTCGCGACAGCGCTGATTATGACAAGCCATCTCTCGTAAGATGACGAGACGCTCTCAGACAACAACTTTCTTGCGACATTACTACTTTGACACGCTTGAGCCTTATTAACAATTAACTAAGATTATTGGCCTGACGTTGTTTCATTTCCTCAGTAAAGTGATGGGATCACCAGATGACTGTCAATGTCAGTACTTTGTTTCTGCTTCACTCTACTAATTATGTATACGGGTGACAGGAAAGCAATGAGTGTGGGTCTGAAGGGGCTGACTGCTTGACAGATAATGAATATGTTTAGCTCGAGAAAGAGAAAGTATCCAGTATGCGTATTTCCTGCCGCATAGCGAAGCTCTGAATCATGAATGATATCCATTTACTCAATCCCCTCTACCCCCACCTTTAACTGCTGCTATATTTAAACACCACTAGTCAATGTATAAAAAAGAGTGTTACTGAAAGCAGTTGTTGTCTAAAATGGCAACCGCGGTCTTCAACGACGCCGATTTCGGTGTTTATACCAGTCCTCACCCCGACATCTCGCATAATATCGTGATAACAAAGGGATCCATTTATTGCTATGTCCCACTGATTTCTAGATAAACCACATCAACTTTTTAAATATATTGACATCGATTTTAAACTTTGAAACTTGAAACTAGATAAGAAAACGTCTATGTCAACAAAGAAAACCACAGAAACAAATTCAACAAGCATGAATAACACACATTCAAGAGAGTTCCAAAAGAGTAACACTCAACCCGCGACCTGCCGACAGATAGAGACGCTACTAATGAACCTTTTTTTAGCCATGCCCGCCCATCATTAGCTAAGCTCCACCCACACCTCGCCGTGTTGGGATTGATCGATCCCCCAAATGGCAGCAACAGCGCCCAGTCAAATTAGTTTCAAAATATTCAACAGAATATTTATTAAATAGTAAAAGCAAACAATGTGTACAGCAACGCATAGACCGTCTTCAAATATGCGTTCGTGACATACTTATCGACGTCATTCATGACGTCATTCATTATGATGTCATTGTACACATCACGCAGTTCATTATGACGTCATATGATGGGTGGGTACTCTGGAAAGATGAATTGGCAGTTAGACACGTAGTACGCTTAGTGGACGCTACATGACGCCGGACACACTCAGTATTATCGTAAGCTCTTTCAAAAGTTGCTAGGAAATTCATTTCGAATTAGAGATGCTTCTAGTAGCTGACCACTATTATGCAATAGTCGTCCATGTCGGCACCAATGAGATTGGGAGACTAGAGGCTATAATTAGTGACTATGGTCAACCCATACAACTGATCAAATCCATGTCACCAAACACAGAAATCGTCATTTAATCACATTCGCCGCGCTCCACCAGCAAAATATTACAACACATTTACAGCGGCCTTTAATAGTATGCTCTGGTCCCTCACCAACTGGCTGCAAGTCAACTTAATAGATAACACACAACTATGTGGCAGCCCAGAAGAAGAATCATACTAGGAACTGTTCCGGAGCAATGCACATCCAAACCATTATGGAATATGTTTGTTGTCTGAAAATATTAAAATATATATGACTCAGAAATGGATAACCCCGTGAGGTCAGATGATTTTTGCTATACAAAGACGACCCAACAGATGAGATGATTGTCATTTATTCTTACCTGGCAAAGTGTTACCCACAAATGCTCAACATAGCAGTAGAGATGAATGTATGTTAAATCTAATACAATGAACCAAATATAAAATTATAGAGTGGATATCTCTTTACAGCACGTCTATTTGTCCAGAATATATAAATTACACGTTATTTAAATTCAATATCACCAAAGCGAAAAGGTGCCAATCACCACAGTAGCGTATATTCTCAAATATGGGTATTTTTTTCGTGGTAATAAGCTAAGTTAGTCGACTACTTAAGTCTTTCACTATTGAATGGCGGTATCTCAATTCAAGACACCAAGACGGGGATGTAGTTCAGTATACGCAACCTCATCAGGCATATGCAGTGTTTTCTGGACGTGATTTGTACTTTTTGTGAGCGGCTCTTATCATCGCGTGCCCAGATGACCCCCTACGATGCTGTATGACTACGTACAGGCGATAACTTTAGCAAGCCGTAGAAGTGTACATGGAAACACGTTGAATGGATTGTGCCAATATTTCGCTCTTCGCACTTCACCACCCCAGCGCTAAACCGCTTGCATTGCATCTCATAACTGCTAATGATAATAAAAACATGCGTCCAAACCTGAGGTAGAATTAGTCAAAGCATAAATTTTCTTCTTTGTTTTCCAAATATTGGATTTATAGAAACTAGAATTCAGTATGTGGAATGTTGTGGACAGACTTGGACTGAACATTTCCATTGTGACATGGTCCTATAAGGAAATTCTTTCAAAACATTCTGCAGAGAATTAGCTGAAACTACTTTGTATCAGTTAATAATTATCACACAGGCTATACACATTTGGCTTTTGCCAAGACAGCACAACTCTCGTTGTTGACATAGCATAGCATCTGCCTATAACTAATGCGTGACGTCTTCGTTTTCTTCTCTGTTGTCAACTTCCTACATAACTCAATCTATTTCCGAGAGTGCAAGCAGCGCACACCAGTATTGTGATGACTACGACGCACACAAGCACACCCCCCCCCCCCGCACAACCGCACGCACGCACGCATACACGAACCACGCACAAACGCGCCCACGCACGCACACATGCTAGCACATATGCACGCACGCACACACGCACGTACCCACGAACCGACGCCCACACGCGCCCACAGACGCACGTACGCACGAACGCACTCACGCACGCGAACACGCGCGCACTCACGCACTCACGCTAGCACATATGCACGCACGCAAGCACGCACGCTCATATGCATGCACGAGCGTACCGATCCCTGAACGACATTTTCGACATGTATGACATACAATCAGTCATTGTAAAATTAGCTAGTATATGGAAGTACGTAATATTTTTACTGATTGTGTGACACATACTATACTTTTTACGTA
This sequence comes from Chaetoderma sp. LZ-2023a, assembly GCA_034401795.1. NCBI lineage: Eukaryota > Metazoa > Mollusca > Caudofoveata > Chaetodermatida > Chaetodermatidae > Chaetoderma > Chaetoderma sp. LZ-2023a. The sequence continues at coordinate 132,829,731 of CM067371.1, read as the reverse complement.
TACCTGTGCTCCCTGTATCTAACTCAGGTTTCCCCATCCCACTAACCTCTCTCACATCTACTCCATCGCTCTCCCCCTCACCCTCACCGAGGCATAGAATGAGACATATATAGCTATGTTAGCGTGGCCATGAATTTTAATTAAAAGTACATATCTTGCCAGATCTCTCAGTTGAACTTAATTGAATTTAATTTGGTTGATTCATCATAAATTTCTTATATAAATAAACTCGCACACAGACATACACGCAACTTAGCGCAGCTGATGTTATGTAATCAAATATAGCGGGAAAGATAAAGCGTCTCTGGGAATATTCGTCTTCTGTATGAGCGATAGCGAATGGCTCGTAAAGGCACTTGTGGGCGACATCTGACTGCACCCGTCAATTGCAGCTCGCCCATGGCGCACTTCAGTTCTGGAGAAGCGATTGCCTCGATGATATTTGCACAAAACTGGACAAAGAATATGCTGATAAAGAATATCTCTGAAAATCAATAGCACATCTCTAAGAATGGCGTTCACGAAAAATCCATGAAAGCATCGGTAGAGACATAATCCTGCGTTATAACGTTATATTTTCCTTTTAAGGACAGTTTGAAAGCCACCAGAACACGTATTTTCGATGTTAGCGAACGTGTTATGTACGTGGTACAGTTATATTATGATTTGTCCATCCATAAGACGCTGTTAGTTAGTAGGGTGACGGCCTGATACAGCGCAGACGTTGATGGTTAACATAATAATAGGGCATCTATGTATTTGCAACTTGACTTATTTTGACACAACACCAATCCACACAACACGTTGGACGAGGACAGTAGAGAGAGAGAGAGAGAGAGAGAGGGAGAGAGAGAGAGAGAGAGAGAGAGAGAGAGGGGTGGGGGAGGGGAGAGTATGAGGGAGAGAGAATGAGAGAGAGAGAGAGAGAGAGAGAGAGAGTGTGTGTGTGTGTGTGTGCTTGCTTGCGTGCGTGCGTGCGTGCGTGCGTGCGTGCGTGTGTGTGTGTGAATGAGTGAGTCTGATAGTGGGGAAGAAAATTATTTGGATATCGTGTTTCCTAGAAACCAACAAACTGATCAGCGACTGAGACCACTTCTCTTTTCTTAATATTGCGCGCATGTTCTAAATCTGACACGACTCTACCAATTCCTGTTACAGATAATCGATCGCATGATGGTCCTGTATTGGTAACTGCTATTATCAAGCTACTGACTTGGACAGCTCTTCAATCTTCCCCAAACCCTCATGGCAACAATCGATCAATTTCAAGATTTCCGCAAACATATAAAAACGACATATTTCGCGCGTGATCTGATAATCTAAATGACGCACATTGCTTTACATCAAATCTACGCTTTCAACGCTACCATGGTCAATCTAAAAATAGAAGCGTGGCTTTGGACCGAGAATACGCTTCTAATGTAATGAGTGCCATCATGTTACGGCATCACAACGACTAGTATAAACTGTTACACGGACTCGACTTTGGCGATCAGACAAGTCGATTTCCCGAGTGGACTATAAACGTACAACATTAGGTTGTGTTGATTTTGCTATCAACTTAGCCCCTGCATCACTAGCTTTATACAGACACCAAAATCAACTCTATCCGTGTAGTGATACATATGATATCAGCATCTACACAACGTTAGCAAATTCTTATCCTCATTTTGTATGCGACCGATTTGAATTTACGACGAATTTAGAGGGGGCTATTTTGCTGTTAACTCTTCGTACATGTATGCAGAATACTATTGCCTTTATATCATCTCGTTTTAGGTTAAATAATATTGTCTGGTATTTCTCGTGTCTTTTCCTGATTTAATTCCCCCCCCCCCCCCCACCCCCCATTCGGGGAGGGGTGGGTTAGGGTAGAGTGTAATGTGCGAAATTACTATGCCTATGGGCACTCATTACGCACGAATTGTATTGAATGAGATCTCTCGAGACACGAATGTATCATGGCCTACATAAATGTACATATGCCTAAATGAAGAACGTCATTTAATCAGTTGATCACCTAAGGGGGAGCTCTTAATTTCATTTGCAATTTAGTAAATATTTTATTGAATATTTTGAAAATTATTTGGTTGCGACCATATGGAAGCAAAATGCCCCGATCAAATTTGTCTCAAGATATTCAACAGCTTACCTGCATGGTTACCTTATAAATGAGATTCTGGCAATTCAGGGCTCAAATGGTTAAGCTGTTGACGGTCAGTAACAGAAAGAATATAATAATTTATACCGCAGGTTGTAGGCGCCACCTACCAGCCGTTTCAGGTCAAATGGTCAAATGTCTAGGCCATGGGGTCTCAAGTGCAGTCGCAAAGCAGAACACAAAACTATGATTCAGGACCTCGCGCCACTGTAGTCTAAATACGCCAAAGCACATCTCATGTGTCTTGTTCCAGACAGTGTTAAGGTTCCATAACCTATCAAGTATGGCCTTGTAATCGCCCTGGCACAACTCATCTGCCAAATTAGCACAATCTGGTGGGTAGAAAAGATGTGGTTCATTTGCAAAGTGCGCTGATGACAGTATCGTTTTCAACGTTATTACTGCAACAATAATAATTCGAACTGAGCTATCGCTACTAAAATTTTGTCGCTGGAAGAATATGAAAATTATTGAACGATAATCTCTAAACCTGATCGCGGACATGCATTACTAAGAAAATGACTGGAATTGCCAGTCCCATGACAATGCACTATGAGATATTCTGATATCTGGCAGCTTACCGTTGTGTGCGGGCGGGCGCGCGCGTGTGGACAGGCGGGCGGGCGTTCGGGCGTGCGCGTGCGTGCGTGTGCGTTTCTACATATATGATGTCTTCCTCGTACGTCAAGCATATATTTTAAGTTATCACTTAAATGTGTGGAGCCACTCCAATCTAGTTCTCAATAACTTGCTGTCAGTAGCTCAATTTTCAATCGTTCAAGGTGAGCTAGGAATCAGAACCCTCATTAATTGCTGGCTGTTTTGTGTGGACAGCTAGCAGGTTGCATTGCAAACAGATAACATAGAATAGGACCGTGGAGATTACACAGACAATGGAGAGGGCACCACATATGATAGAGGAGATGGCACTACATATGATAGAGGAGACGGCAGCACATATGACAGTGAAGATTACACAGGCAGTGGAGAGGGCACCACATATGGTAGAGGAGATGGCATCGCATATGGCAGAGGAGATTGCACCACATATGACAGAGAGGAGATTGCACCACATATGATAGAGGAGATGGCACCGCATATGATAGAGGAGATGGCACTACATATGATAGAGGAGATGGCACTACATATGATAGAGGAGATGGCACCACATATGATAGAGGAGATGGCACCACATATGATAGAGGAGATGGCACCACATATGATAGAGGAGATGGCACCACATATGATAGAGGAGATGGCACTACATATGATAGAGGAGATGGCACTACATATGATAGAGGAGATGGCACCACATATGATAGAGGAGACGGCAGCACATATGGCAGTGAAGATTACACAGGCAATGGAGAGGGCACCACATATGACAGAGGAGATGGCATCGCATATGGCAGAGGAGATTGCACCACATATGACAGTGAAGATTACACAGGCAGTGGAGAGGGCACCACACATGATAGAGGAGATGGCATCGCATATGGCAGAGGAGATTGCACTACATATGATAGAGGAGATGGCACCACATATGATAGAGGAGACGGCAGCACATATGACAGTGAAGATTACACAGGCAGTGGAGAGGGCACCACACATGGTAGAGGAGATGGCACCACATATGACAGAGGAGATTGCACCACATATGGTAGGGGAAATGGCACCGCATATGATAGAGGAGATGGCACTACATATGATAGAGTAGATGACACCACATATGAGAGAGGAGATGCCACGGCATATGATAGAGGAGATGGCACCACATATGATAGAGGAAATGACACCGCATATAATAGAGGAGATGGCACCACATATGATAGCGGAAATGGCACCGCATATGATAGAGGAGATTGCAGCGCATATGATAGAGGAGATGCCACCGCATATGATAGAGGAGATGCCACCGCATATGAGAGAAGAGATGCCACTACATATGGTGGAGTAGATGCTACCGCATATGATAGAGGAAATGGCCCCGCATATAATAGAGGAGATGGCACCACACATGATAGAAGAAATGGCACCGCATATGATAGAGTAGATATCACCGCTTATGATAGAGGAGATATTACCGCATATGATAGAGACGATATCACTGCATATGAGAGAGGAGATGCCACCGCATATGACAGAGGAGATGGCACCCATATGATAGAGGAGATGGCACTACATATGATAGAGGAGATGGCACCACATATGACAGTGGAGATTACACAGACAGTGGAAATGACACCGCATATGATAGAGGGGATGGAATCGCATATGAAGTGGAGATGACACGGCATATGACAGTGGAGATGGCACCGCATATGACAGATGAGGTGGCACCGCATGTGACAGATGAGATGGCACCGCATGTGATAGATGAGATGGCACCGCACATGAGAGAGGAGATGGCATCGCATATGGCAGTGGAGATGACACCGCATATAATGGAGGAGATGGCACTACATATGACAGAGGAGATAGCACTACATATGATAGAGGAGATGGTATCACATATGATAGAGGTGCCATGGCATACGATAGAGGAGCTGGCACCCATATGATAGAGGAGATTGTACCGCATAGGATAGAGGAGATGGCACCACATATGATAGAGGAGATGGTACCGTATCTAATCGAGGAGATGGCAGCGCATATGACAGTGAAGATTACACAGACACCGGGGATATCACCGCATATGATAGAGGAGATAGAACCGTATCTGATAGAGGAGATGGCAGCGCATATAACAGTGAAGATTACACAGACAGCGGGGATATCACCGCATATGATAGAGGAGATGGAACCACACATGATAGAAGAGATGGCACCCATATGATAGCGGAGATGACACCGCATATGACAGTAGAGATGGAACCACATATGACAGTGGAGATGACACTGCATATAACAGTGGAGATGACACAAGATATGACAGATGAGATGATACCTCATAGATAGAGGAGATGGCACCACATATGGCAGTGGAGATTACACAGACAGTGGGGATGACACCGCATATGATTGAGGAAATGGCACCGTATATAATAGAGGAGATGTCACCACATATGATAGAGGAAATGACACCGCATATGATAGAGGAGATGGCACTACATATAATAGAGGAGATGGCATCGCATATGGCAGTGGAGATTACACAGACAGCGGAGATGACACCGCATATGATAGAGGAGATGGCACCGTATATGATAGAGGAGATGATACGGCATATGACAGTGGAGATGACACTACATATAACAGTGGAGATGACACTACATATGATAGAGGAGATAACACTACATATAATAGAGGAGATGCCACCGCGTCTGATAGAGGAGATGGCATCCATATGATAGAGGACATGGCACCGCATTTGTTAGGGGGGATGGTACTACATATGACAGAGGAGATTGTACCGCATATGATAGAGGAGATGGCGCCACATATGACAGAGTAGATGGCACCGTGTATGACAGAGGAGATGGAGGCGCATATGACAGTGAAGATTACACAGACAGCGGATATATCACCGCATAAGATAGAGGAGATGGCACCACATATGATAGAGGAGATGGCACCACAAATGATAGAAGATATGACACCCATATGATAGCGGAGATGACACCACATATGACAGTAGAGATGGAACCGCATATGACAGTGGAGATGACACCGCATATGACAATGGAGATGACACAAGATATGACAGATGAGATGACACTTCATAGATAGAGGAGATGGCACCACATATGGCAGTGGAGATTACACAGACAGAGGAGATGACACCGCATATGGCAGTGGAGATGGCATGGCATAGGACAGTGTAGATGACACCGCATATGACAGATAAGTTGACACCGCATGTGACAGCTGAGATGGCACGGCATATGATAGAGGAGATCGCACCGCATACGATAGAGGAGATGGCACCGCATATGATAGAGGAGATGGCACAACATATAATAGAGAAGATGCCACCGCATCTGATAGAGGAGATGGCAGCGCATATGACAGTAAAGATTACACAGACAGCGGAGATATCACCGCATATGATGAGATGGCACTACATATGCTAGAGGAGATGGCACAAGATATGCTAGAAGAGATGGCACCCATATGATAGCGGAGATGACACCGCATATGATAGATGATATGGAACCGCATATGACAATTGAGATGGAACCGCATATGACAGTGCAGATGACACAAGATGTGACAGATGAGGTTACACCGCATGTGACAGATATGATGGCACCGCATATGATAGTGGTGATGGCACCGCATGTGATAGAGGAGATGGCACCGTATATGACAGTGGGGATGACACTACATATGACAGATGAGATGGCACTACATATGACAGTGGAGATGGCACCGCATATGACAGTGGAGATGACACCGCATATGGCAGTGAACATGAGTTCGCATATGACAGTGCAGGTGACACCGCATATGACAGTAGGGATCGCGCAGCATATGGTAGTGGAGATGGCACCACATATAACAGTGGAGATGGTACCGCATACGACAGTGGAGATGGCACCGCATATGGCAGTGGAGATGGCAGCGCATATGATAGGGGAGATGGCACCGCATACGATAGAGGAGATGGCACAACATATAATAGAGGAGATGCCACCGCGTCTGATAGAGGAGATGACACCTATATGATAGAGGAAATGGCATCGCATTTGTTAGGGTAGATGGTACTACATATGCCAGAGGAGATTGTACCGCATATGATAGAGGAGATAGCATGACATATGACAGAGTAGATGGCACCGTATATGATAGAGGAGATGGCAGCACATATGACTGTGAAATTTACACAGGCAGCGGAGATATCACCGCATATGATAGAGGAGATGGCAACACATATGGTAGACGTGATGGCACAACATATGATAGAAGAGATGGTACTTATATGATAGCGGAGATGACACCGCATATGATAGAAGATATGGAACCGCATATGACAGTGGAGATGACACAGCATGTGACAGTAGAGATGACACAAGATATGACAGATGAGGTGACACCGCATGTGACAGATGAGATGGTGCCGCATATGATAGAGAAGATGGCACCGCATATGATAGAGGAGATGGCACCGTATATGGCAGTGGAGATGGCACCGCCTATGACAGTGGAGATGGCACCGCATATGACAGTGGAGATGACACCGCATATGACAGTGGAGATGGCAGCGCATATGACAGTGGAGATGTCACCGCATATGGCACTGGATATGGCACCGCATATGACAGTGGAGATGACACCGCATATGACAGTGGAGATGGCACCGCATATGGTAGTGAAGATGGCACCGCATATGACTCTGATGACGAGAACTAATTCTGATTTGGTAGTAAACCAGCTACGTCATGTCTTTGGAGCCGTAATATTGCCCAAACACTAAGCAGCAAATCTCACGCACCGCTGTTCTCATGGACTAAACATATTAAAAAAAACTAAAGGCCCTTGCATTTATCCATAATATTTACATTTCTGCAAAATCCAGCTTATTGATATACATCTTAGTATATGGTGCATATATATCCTGGTGTGGAAATGGATACCGTGCAATGCTGTGAGCGTATGCATCTATGCCTGTCTCTGCGTGTGTGTATGCCGTGTGAGCTTGTGTCTGCGCATTGACGTGTGTGCGTATGCCGTGCGCTCTTGTGTCTGCGTATGGGCGTGCGTGTGTATTCCCGCGCGTGTGCCTGCTCTCTTACTTGCTTGCTTTCTTTCTCGAGATGTGGTCAGTAGAAATATTGCTTGCTATCATTGTGCAATAACTATTGAAATACAAGTATTCTCATTAAACAGTCAACTGTATCGTTATGGCAAGTGGATGGGGCAAGTCCTCTATGATTACAGATCCAGTTCATTATCAACTTTGGTCAGTGAATCTTATTCTTCCAAACCCATTGCTAATCCGCAGCTCTCAAGCCTACGATTTTACAGAAAGTACACTATTTCTTTGAAATAGAGTTTTCGAGTTAGCTCCTTAGATCTGTTATCCAAAATTGCATCCGACAGAATAACCGTCTCTTTGCAAATACAATTATTCTCAATCATAAACCAAGCTACGTGATTTGTCACCATTTTGACTATACCATGTGGCCCCCGGTAAGCTGGTAGACCTATGCCCATTTATATATTTCCATTTTTCTTGCATCAGTACTGGCGGCGTTGTTACTTTATCACACGATAAGAACATTATTAACAATTAAGTAAGATTATCGGCTTCGAGTTGTTTCATTTCCCCTCTGCAAAATGACCGGATAACAAGATTGCAGTCAGTGCCTGTGCCACGGCTAATTCACGCTACCAATTACGCGCATACGGATACAGGGAAACGGGGAATATGTGGCTGAGGGCTCTGGTTGACAGATAATGAATATGATTACTTCGAGCAGCGGAAAGTAGCAAGTACGTGTATGTCCTGCCAGATATTGAAGCTCGGTATCATTACAGTTGTTACGTCCCCAGCGGCATGGACGTCCACTTTCATCATATAATACATTCAAGCAGTGTGAGGGGGTGTTACACACCCCCCGCCCGTCTCCAGCTAAGCTCCACCCACATCCGTGTTGGGATCAATTGATCTCTGCATTCCCAGTATCACAATTTCCGGAAAACTATACAGGTTAGCTGTTGAATATTTTGAAACTAATTTGACGTGGGTGTTGTTGCTGCCTATAGCAGCAACAGCGATAGGCAGCAACAGCGCCCGGTCAAATTAGTTTCAAACTATTCGACAGAATGTTTATTAAATCGTAAAGATGCGTTTAAGACGGACTAAATCCAGTTATGCATGCCGTAGTTGATTATGACGTCATCCTCCACGCCACGTAGCTGATTATGACGTCATACGATGGATGGATAAACCGGGAAGGCCCATTGCAGTTGTGGTATAGCTAAACACCAACCTTCCACAATATCAGCTTCAAACCGACGAGTCTAATGCATCTGCAGAAGTTGAACAGATATCATCTGAGGACGGCTCCCAGACGTTGAAAGAAACTGAGAGAGTAGAATGAATGCTTTTAGTGTAAGAGTGATGGCCTACCAGCACCAAAGCAACCAACCTGTTATATTTTCTCCATCGCGGTTTCTTGAGTATACAGCATCGTTTGAGTTAATGTAAATGTACCGCAGGAATAATGGCTGCAATTGTCGAAGCGATATTTGGTTCAGAGAGAAAAAGGTAAAGTGTCAGGTTACGGTCGGTCGCAACCGGAGTCAGGAGGTGACGCGCTTTGATTCCTGTTTCTGGACCATAATCATTTTCATACTCAGCAATGGGTTTCCTAGTAGGACAAACCTCAAGTCATTTTGTCTCCATACAAGTAGGACAAACCTCAAGTCATTTTGTCTCCATACACGTGTAAGCTCCGGAGCAGCACATTAACTGGACTGGCTTTGTGATTGGACCGGCTTTTTAACTGGACTGACATTGTGAGAGGACCGACTCTGTTACTGGACGGATTTTGTGAGTGGGGCGGCTTCAGAGTTATGATCTTTGAAATACGCATCTCTGTACGAAAAAGAGAGGTTTACGGACCAGCTTTAAGTTTCCGGAGATAATGCTCCTTGATTATAGTTAGGTCAAAACCCCTCTGCTAGTATACCCCTGCCATTTTACCAATGCATCAGACCCCCTTACACAGAGTCTGTTTTTAACTTCATTGCACAAATATTTCCAATTAAGAAATTAACTGCTAAATATGGCAGGCCGCGGAAAAGACGTACCCAGTATCCTTTAAACTTCAGTCTTATTCTGTTATTTATCATAGAATTGAACCACATCGAAAGATGTTAGTGTCATCTGATCCTCAGTAGACATTATAATACCTGCGATAATCGATCTGGATTCGCACCAATGGGAGCTCAACCCGTGTAAATATAAACTTAGATGCCCCTCCTCCGGCAGTAAATCCAACCCACGGAACACCAGATCGCACAGTACAGGTGGGCACGTTCGTGTTTTGAGCAAACTAGCAAAGATGTAGAGAAATAGGCAGCTACGTCCACAGTGCCACAAAGATTTAACTATATCCTAACAACCCGTACTGGGCACAGAGCGCTCTACCGAGTGAAACGGTTAGCATCCCGTAGGTGAGAGTTTAAAAATCACGAACCTAAAAGCAAATCATGTTATAGCATACATTATAAGGAGATGTGGTGCAGATTGCAAAACTGCAGATCTATGAGAGCAACCCTCCTCAGTAAGATAACGTGCTTCCTGACTATTGACCCAAGGACACAACTCTGATTACCCGGCAAGAGTTCCTTTATCATGTAACCGACCGTTACCAGGGCAAATACAATGTCTTGAATGAAAAAGCACGCGAACAGGTACAAATAATCACAATTTCCAAATTAAGATACCGACACTCTGTGTAATGGACATCTCCAGTTTTAGCTATGCCCCGCCCACCTCTAGCTAAGCTCCGCCCAAACTTCAGAGTGTTCAGATTGATTGATCCCCGAATGCCCTGACTATCAATTTCTTGAAAACTATACAGTTAAGTTGTTGAATATTTTGTACCTAATTTCACTGGGTGCTGTTACTGCCTATGGCAGCAACGGCGTCCAGTCAAATTCGCTTCAAAATATTCAACAGGGATATTTATTAAATAGTAAAGCCATACAATTCGTACATCAACTATGCGTTCATGGCGTACGCATATGATTCTTTCATGACGTCATAATGACGTCATGAGTCATTCTATGCGTCACGTAGTTGATTATGACGTCATATGATGCATGGATAAACTTGGAAATGTCCACCCTATCTTCAGTTGCCGCTAATCTAGCTGTTGTTTCTCTGGCATGTAGCATTCCCTGCCAGCATCACACGTTAATCATAGGAATGTCGATTAACAGTATAAACGTGTCAGAAATCAAGAATAATAACCAAATATAGAATGAACGAGTGTTCGAATATGGAATATCTCCTTCCTACGCATCTATTTGCCCATGATATATAAATTACAAGCTATCGGAAATCAATATGGCTGCGGCGAGAAGGCATAACACACGACAGCAGCGTGTAATGGCAGCAGCCAGTTATGTTCCTAGTAATAAGCCGATTGTTTAACATAGTTTACATTGGATGGGATTAGAATGCTCTTTAAGCAGCAGCTATTTTCACGCGTGTCCTGATGAGACAATAAATACAACACCCACCCAGCACACCCCGCCAGCGCGCGTTAGCGCTACGAATTAATCTTCGGATTGTTGATATAAATTTATAAAACGGACAATTAATCAAAATTATCGATATTATGTCAAGTCGAGTTCAAAATAAAATTACGGAGCGACAAGATAAATATTAGATACAACTTGATTCTTATCCTTTAGCACGTGAAAAAATGTAAACGAACTTGGAAGAGAGCAGGAAAAATTCTCTTGCAGAATGATAATTGTCCAAAATGTCGTCTCTCCTCCTCGGACTCGTCCACACCCACCCTCTTACACAAACTGAGTATTTCACTGTATATTGATCTATATGCATGCATTCTCAATCGCTCTCCCTCCCTCCCTCCCTCCCCCTCCCTTCCTCCCTCCCTCCCTCCCCCTCCCTGCCTCCCTCCCTCCCTCCCCCCTGCCTGCCTCCCTCCCTCCCTCCCCCTCCCTTCCTCCCTCCCTCCCCCTCCCTGCCTCCCTCCCTCCCCCTCCCTTCCTCCCTCCCTGCCTGCCCGCCCGCTCGCCCACCCGCCCGCCCGCCCGCCCGCCCGCCCGCCCGCCCGCCCGCCCGCCTGCCTGCCCCCCTCTATCTCTCTCTCTCTCTCTCTCTCTCCCTCCCTCCCCCTCCCTTCCTCCCTCCTTGCCTGCCCGCCCGCCCGCCCGCCCGCCCGCCCGCCCGCCTGCCTGCCTGCATGCCTGCCCCCCTCTATATCTCTCTCTCTCTCTCTCTCCCTCACCCACCCCTCCCTTCCCACCTCCCTACATTGCCTCACCCTCCCTCTTTCCCGGGAGAAATGGTCACAAATCAAAAGCGATAATCAGTTGAAATAAAATGTTCATTATACCAACGTGACTACTTAATTCCAATTAATTTATCGAGTTCCATTCATAATAGATGTGGCTCAGTAGCGCCGACTTTGAAGATGTCTGAACTCCTATTAGATTACTTAGCCGCACGTATGAATCAGATTTAATCAAGAGGTAACTACAACACATTTACTGAAGAAACTGTAAGTATGCGATGTCTGACCATTAAGGAACATTATCAGCTAGTTAACACAGTAATCGTAGACTTTTAAAATGAATATCAAACGCATCTTACCGAAACATGTTCACTACATTTAATATAAAAAGCTATTTAGAATAGCTGTAAATTACATCTTTGTCCCGATGAACTATCGCTCAGGAATGCACTACATTTTACAGATTCAGTTCATTGCCGCATATCTGAATTACGATTACGCAGAGAAGAAATTATTAAAATAACCTATAATATACACTAACTGTGGCGTGGGAGAGGATTAACTTTTAACATAGCTTTCGGAGATTCATGTCATGAGCAGTACTTATGAACAATAACACTAGGTGTATTGATTTCTAACATGCTTGTTGATGAGCATGCTGATGAGCATGTTAACCGCGATTAAGGATAGACTTTCAATGAAACATCTTTGAATATTGCTATAATTGGTAACGGACTACAAACAAAGCTCACGGAATTGGTAACCAACACGTGTGCTCGCGCGATAATGAGGACACTGTGTAAGGTTACGCGTGGGCGTGCCTTAGGTATAATCGTATTAGATTATAGACATCTAATTCAATATACACTTCTCACGCTCTCTTCCTCCCCTCCCGCCCTCACTCCCTCGCCCACACGCACACACGCACGCACCCGCCTGCGCGCACGCGCGCATGCACGCACGCACGCATACATTTACCCACCCACCCACTCACTCACTCACTTACTCACTCACTCACTCACTCACTCACTCACTCACTCACTCACTCACTCACTCACTCACTCACTCACTCACTCACTCACTCACTCACTCACTCACTCACTCACTCACTCACTCACTCACTCACTCACTCACTCACTCACTCACTCACTCACTCACTCACTCACTCACTCACTCACTCACTCACCCACTCACTCACTCACTCACTCACTCTTCACGTCTTCTATTGACAAGAGAATGGAATTCCTCAAGACCACTGTAGAGGCCGCTTTCGGTCGGCTTCGTCATGTAAGGTTAAAGGTGCGGACAGCGAACCAAAAAATGCGCACGTGCACTTCATTGGTATCACTATGGTGATTCCTAATCAAATCTCCTAAATAGATGCAACCAGAGAAAACGACCGCACATAAACACGACACCGTACTGCTTGGTGCTATGTAATCAAATATAATGGGAATATCGAAACGTCTCTCACAATTCACTCCAATTACATAAGATAAGATAAGATAAGATAAGAATCTTTATTTATCGAGGGTAAATCTTCAGAGCAATGCCCTGATCTCCCAGAGGCCCTCGCCAAATAACTATATTAACTATATACATGACGGATAGCAAACTGCCCTTACAGAGACTCGATGGCTACATCTGAAAGTACACGTAAATTGCACATCGCCCCTAGTAATCTTTAGTCCTAGACGCGCTGTTACCTCAGACACGATGATTTTTGCATACAACTGAAGTAACCGTTTGTTAAGAACAAATCTGGAAATTAAACAGACAAATCACAGAGGGGTCTGTTAGATGTATTATGTTACATTAGAATGCGCTCGAGGAGATGATGACTCACGCCTTTGCGCTCTGTTCTGACAATGCACCTAGTGCCTCCCCACATCCTGGCACTTAACTAGTGGATCCATTGTCCTCAAACTTAAAGCAATCAGAAACTGTCAAGAAGGCGTGTGCTAAATATTGTAATAACTTATCGCTTTTCTGAGTTATGGCCAAAAATGTGTATTCCGGTACGCACTTCGTGACCACGTGGCATGGGTAATGGATGCTTTGTCCTAAAAATCATAGAACTCCTAGCCACCCATGCTGTGAAGGGGCGTGCCACATTTGATGATTCACCCCACTTGTGTCCCCGCTTTATGGTTAAACTGTGTATTTCAGGATGCACCGTTAGTGACCCGTGACCTAGATTTTATACATTTTGATTCAAACCAAAAATCTTTCTAGCCACTCATAAAATGAATGTATATACCATATTTCGTGATTCTACCTCGTTGGATTACGAAGCTATGCCTGGATAGACAACCAGACAGACGTACGGACGGATGGGCTGGCGCGCGAGCGGGCGGGCCGGCGAACAGGCGGATGGAGGGATGGCATCAACCTCAATAATCACACCGACCAGTCATCGTAGCATATCCATACCAGTTTTAGGAGTTAATTCTTTTATACAGCGCAGTTAGGCTTAGGGCATGTCCCCATCAACGTTTTTTCTCTATCTAAGAAGGTCACCACAACACAAGATGATGGCTAGAGTAACAAAATAATATTTGGACATCTACATTATTCCGCCGAAAGGACAATGGTCCAATCAACATACAGAAAGAGAGACGGGTATGTTGTGCGGGGTGAGAAATCTGTTTAACGAGGTGGATACCTATAGTGGAGGCTGGGAGAGATAGAGAGGGTAAGAGATTGGGTAATTGGGCGATATGGAGAAAGTTGGGGATGAAGGGAAGGAGAGACAGGTAGTTGAGGGAGAGAAAATCACTGGCTGACAGCCTCGCGTTGTCGATAATTCACCTTTCCAGAGTAGCCATCTATCATCTGACGTCACATGTCGTCATAATCAGCTAAGCAGCGTGTAGGATGACGTCATAGTCATTAGGTCATAATTGATTCCATTTGGCCCTTCATTACCTCTGAATAGTCCGACACGTTGTACGAACTGTATGGCTCTACTATTTAATAAACATTCTGTTTAATATTTTGAAACTAATTTGACTGGACGCTGTTGCTGCCACAGATTGACAGATCGGATCTGTTCATCTTTATTCTGGAGAGTCGGTAGTTAAATGGTTAATGCGCGATTGCCTTACAACTGAACTTAACTGAGTGTAATATGGAACCCGATAAATCCGTGATAAAAGCACCGCATTTCTATAAGTGATTGTCGGAATGTATATTGATTCAGATTACCTTAGCTTCGAAGTTCGAACCAGGTGACACGTGTATGCAGCATCTCGTCTGTCGAAATTATGCTTGTCGTAAATAGCATTGATTATGAACTCCGTACTTTAGCCTACTGATATGTGCTAACTATAAATGAAATTGCTGGAAGCTTATACTCTCATACGGATACGTGTCTGTCGATCAGATACACATTTAAATTTGGAACCACCCCTCCCTCCCACGACACCACCTCTGCACGTGTTCCCATACAATTCTGGCCTTAATACACATACAGTTTTAAATAATAATTGTACCACTGTACACTCACGAACAGATGGTCTATTGTGGAAATAAACTTACGATAAATTAGATAAAGACGAATATAAGTTTTATCCCAATTCACAGGTCAAGTATCTACGAGTAATATGATATCGATTTCATTTTATGACTTCAATAGCGGTCTGGAAATGCGATGACTTATCTTTATATCAGTTGTTTCAATGGCATGTGTACAGCTTGAATGCTTCTGCTTTATGGCGACAAATGGAATTCGACTTCTAACTCTGCCCATCCGATTCTGGCAGATGATACTGTTAGTAAGATAAGCAATGACACAATCAAGATAAAATTTGACTAAGAAATGGGAAAAAGACAACCAAAAGATGCCATCTTGACACTCATAAATCCCTTGACTCCAGATGAAGGGTGAGATTTCTGATAAACGTTTCATTTTAGAGCCCAACACCCACCTAAACTCGATCTCACTTATCGCCCTGCCTTCTCAGAGGCTGGTAGATGGATCCAATGGGCATTTCCAGTTTAAGCTACGCCTCGCCAATCTCTGGCTAAGATCCACCTATACCTCGCTTGTGTGGGGCTCGATCGATCCCTGAACTCCCGGACTATCAATTTCCAGGAAAATATACAGGCAACCTGTTGGATAGTATAAAACTAATTTGAGTGGGCGGCGTTGCTGCCCTTATTAAATAGTAAAGGCACACAATTCGTGCAGCGTGTCTGACTATTCAGCGTTTAAGCCGGACTAAATCGAGTCATTCGTGATTATGACGTCATCCTACACAACACGTAGCTCATTATGACTTCATATGTCGTCATATAATGGATGAATAAAGTAGAAAGGTCAATTCTAGCCAAGCACCGCCCATTTCTAGCTAAGCTCCGCCCACTTTGCACTCGAGTTTGCCTTGAATTTAACATACCAGAATCCAAATAACAAGGTAGGTATATAAAGTTACGCCGTTGAATAATTTGAAAGTAATGTGACTGAGGGCGGTTGTTGCCCATGTTAGATTATCCTCAAAATACTCAACATAATGTACAATTTTATTGAATTGTAAACCCGCCAAAGACATAGAGTTGAGACGCTTACGTTCGTGTCGGATCTGCGTCATTCGATTGTGACCTCGGCTAACAATAGTTGAGGGGAAGATCACATCCATCCTTTAGTACACAATGCTCATATTCTGCGATCACTTTCCAAATTTCTTCTTAGAGAATCCAAGACATTAATAAAATCCAGGAATGACAGCTAAGCACGTTTAAAATCTAGGAATGACAGCTAAACACGTTTAAAATCTAGGAATGACAGCTAAACACGTTTAACAAAGCTATACTTATAGTTGCTATCCCCAACTCCAGAACCTAATCGTACTTAACCTAAGAGTGCAAGGTGTCTGATCAAATCTATTTGGAGTGAAATTATCAGCCCTCTCTGTTCGGAAAGCTTATGTATCATAATAATTCCTTTCCGGGAACTGTAATAATCCATCCATTGTTCACACTGCCTGACAAGTCTGCTAGTTATCTAACACGTGGCGTGTTTTGATGGATGTAATATTAACTTAACATTATGTTGAAACAAAATTTACAGGGCGCTGTTGCTGCCGTCGCTACAACATATTCAACAGCTTACTTGTATAGTTTCCTTGATATTGGGATTCTGGGAATTTGGGATTCAATCGATTTTACATGAGTAAAGCGTGGAAAGAGCGTAGCTAGATATGAGCGGACCTTAGATAAAATGAGAAGGGCACAGCTAGAAATGGATCCCTCTCTTTCATATTTATATTTCAGATTTATATTTGTCGTAAGATTTAGTGCTAGTTATGTAGCTGTTCTGAATCCAGCACAGCCATTATCTACTAGTAATGTCGACTGCTGCTGATTAGATATATCTCCGAGTCATAATTGAAAGCGCGTCGATGATAATATAATATGCATGTATGTAGGCCAATATGACGGAATGGAGTTGATTCATTTCCTGGAACTGTAATCAGTAAGCCTTTGTCCCTTAGAATTTGGAGACTGGCAGAACACCTCAGAGTAAAAAGAAGATATGCCAGCTTTTCCCTTCCACTATCAGAATGGTGCTAGTTGTTCATGAATAGATCATTTTCTTTATGTTCATTGCCAATAGATTAGGGAGACTGCACAACAGGATTATGAAGATAACATGATTAGGGAGAGTGCATTAGGGAGACTGCATTAGGGAGAGTGCATTAGGGAGAGCGCATAATAAAACGATCGAGCTGTAGCTATGCTCCGCCCAGTTCTAGCTAAGCTCCTATCACTCTTTGTGCGTGTTGAGATCGATTGAACCCTGAGCAACAAAAATCCCGATATCACGGTAACTATAGATGTAAGCCGTTGACTATTTAAAAATTAATTTGGCTGGATCCGGTTGCTGCATATTAGAATGTGTATCAAACAGTCAATCCGTCAACGACACACAATTCGCACACTTGATGGATTAGTCCAGCTTCATGACGAGTACGTATTTCTGACAATTATTATTGTGACGTTAGCCTACATGTGACGTAATTCATTATGGTGTCATATGCTTGACTGACAGATCGAATTCATTGCCCCATTGAGAAGCTAGACGTCTTTCTGAATGAGCAAGGAATGAGCCATTATTCGTCACAGAATCCCAAATATATGAGCCATTTTATCTTCATCCATAAACAAATTAATACAAATCCCTTTGAGTACCTTTAATTGCATCAGAAAAAGGGAGCAAAATCGCAACTGTGTTAGTGTGGGATTGTTTAATTTCTAATATGCAATCATGCATGTGTTTGTGTGCGTACATGAGTTAGTGCGCGCGTGCGTGCGTGCGTGCGTGCGTGCGTGCGTGCGTGCGCGTGCGTGCATGTATGTGCGTTCTCTCGTGTGCGCATATATCCAGGTGCGTGTGCGTATTGGCGTGCATGAATTTGCAGTCACATACAGATTTTACTGGGGTTTTGTTGTCATTAGTACGGAGCACCTGTAGTTTAAAACTATAGGGAGTTTGCCATTGTGATATTGTGATAGCAGCCCCCGTCAGGCCATGGTCACACTCCTTTCATCCTGTAACACAGCTGTCCTGTTGTTCGAACATGGGCACACTTCTCTGGGCCGGGACGTCGGTGTTGTTGAGCGCGTTTCCAGTGTAACTACATGTGGATGGACTGAGCACAGGACATGGTCATTAACACCCATCACAACTACACCAAGGTCAATTCACCTTTCCAGAGTATCCATCCATCATCTGACCTCGTATGACGTCATAATCAACTCATCGCGTGTATTATAACGTCACAATCATTGCGTCACAAAGGCTTCCCATATAGACCGTCATCAAATCTCAAATGGTCCGAAGCGCTATATAAATTGTATGTCTTTGTAATTCTTTGATATTTAATAAACATGCTGTTGAATATTTTGAAACTAATTTGACTGGGCGCTGTTGCTGCCTTAGGTGTGAATATGCATCTTTAACAAATGGATACTCATCTTGGCGCCTAAGTGGGGTATATAATTTATGCTTCCTTCCAAACCATTTTATCTGTTTCTTTCCCCAACCAATTACTGCTTGGCTCACGCATAACACATCCACATCACTAACTCCTTCATACGTAATTTTTGATATGGCCACACCGTGAGTAGGAGGGACATTCTAAAATTCACTTGCGTTTCAACAAAAAAACACCAAAATCACTACAATTTATAGTTACAAATGTCTGGCGTTTCTTCACCAGATGGGCACATAATATTGGCTTCCAAATATCATTTCTCATTAGACATACACTGGCAACAGTATCAACCAATACACTAGCAGTCAGACCCTTTTCCGTAACTAGATCTGAATTTTCCAAGTATAATCACACCATAAATTTGTCGGTATGGAGTGGTCACCTCAGTCTTTGTCTTCTTATTGCGATCTGTGGCCATCGCATGTGTGTTGTCGATCACCAATAATGTCTGTGTAACCGGGTCTCCACCAATTGTCTTCATACCACTCGTGGCTTCACACACTTGCCACCATAGTTTCTGTCATGCTTTTCATCACCATATCTCATGGGTGGATTGCTTCATGCATCCCTTTGGTAGTTGACTCCACGCACTTCCACTGGGTCACTAATATGGTTGTCCCATTCTCGTACTCAGTTTATCAGCGAGGCTATGAGTCACACTATTCAGACAGTCCGCAATATTTCTATGATTCTCCATGCATTGCGAATGACAATGTCCGGTCTGCTTGCATCGACAACACATTAGTGACACGCATCCGGATGTTTTGAAGGTAATGTATGAACTACTGCCTTTCTGCATTCTCAGTCGAAGCCGTGCCAACACATTCGCTCTCCTGGCCATGGGACAAGCCTACTAGAAATGCCCAGCTGCCCGTGAAGTATAAATGGTGTCTTCTTTCGTCATGAGGTTTGGTAAAGCAGGAGATCCATGGAGCAGAATCTCTTTATGTGCTGTGTTTGTCAGCACCCATAGCATCTAGGTTGTTTCTGTGTCGCTGGCTACATACTCCATTCCGACTGTGTGTTGCATCATGCCATTTTCTGATACTCTACTGCAGTCGAACTATTATATCGAACATTTGCTCTAGCATTTGATCTTGCCTGTTTGTCTTCCATTTAAGATATGCTAACTCACGCTCATACGTTGGCTGCACAGAGAACATGTATAACTCCATTGAGTCTTCGTGTCTGCCATTCGGAAAATAGGAGTTTATCTTCTGAAATCCTACTTCCTTCTTGATTAAGCGTGTATCCCATCAATCATAAAACCCACTCTCTATGACGATTCATTTTATATGACCTTCCGACATCCAATGTTTCGTTTTTAAGTTGTACTGGGCTAAATGCAAAAATTATGTTGAAGTCGGTACTTCCAATATTCACCCATGTACAAGATGATGAATCGAGATTTTTTTCTGAATACACCATCGCATCACAGGATATGCAACGCTATCTAGTAATTGCCTTTAGAAATCTGTCAATATATGTATCTAGTATATTACACACCATATATTTTCAATCAAATCTCAATGTTGAATGGAAGCGAATTGAATTGAATTTATTTTGAATCAGTTTCATATACAGTATTTATCTAATATATATATACAGGGAATCCACTAGAGAGCATAGTGGTCTTACATGCGTATACAACAACAACAACAACAACTTGTATTTCATTACACAGATTGTTTGTTAACGCACCACGTCAATAGGCAAATTCATTGTCCAAACAGGATATTGAATCAATTGAAACAGCAGATACATTATGTTTCTCTTCGTTAATTACCCGATCATTTCATTTGGATGGACATGTTTTAATCAGAGTAATTAAATTAACATATGCTTGATGCCGGGAGGGGTTTCTGTCTCCTCCGGATGCATTTCTAGTTCAGTAAACAATTTGGTTATTTTCCTTCCATTGAGTGCAAATCGCAATAAAGCTGTGTCTAATACAATCTTAGCATACGCTTATCTTTTTCTGGCCCATGGCTAACCCGAAACAATGATATTCCAGAAAGGGCTAAACACTTTGATATACAGCTGATCTGCGAGACATCTATTAGGAGTTATTATCGACAGATTCCATCAGGCAGAATGAGCGTCCCCATGTCAGATGCAATTATTCTCAATCTAAACCGAGCATTACCATTCGCGCGGGTGTCGCCTCTGGTAAGATGCTCAACTCACGGATGGTAGCACGGCTCTATTTCACAGAGAGCGAATACACACATCTAGGTTTTCACATCGATGCTTATTAACATTTAAGTACGGTTATTAGTTTGACTTTGATTCATTTTTCTCAGCACAGCGATCGGATCACAAGATAGCAACCAACAACGGTGGTAAACGGCTACTTCACGCCGTTAATAATGTACATACGCTTAGGCATTTAATCCTCAGAATTCCAGTGTATCAATTACAAGAAGACTATACAGGACAGATGTTGAACATTTCGAAACTGATTATACTGGGACATGTTGCAACATCTCCCGGTCAACTTAGTTTCAAAAGGTTGAACAGCTTTCCTGTATAGCTGTCTTGAAATAGCGACCCTGGAATTTCAAGTATTTCTTGTATTATAGAGAATATGTCATTTCTAGTCTGACTAAGGGCCAATCAGTGTCTAATCACAGCCGGTTATTTGAATATTATTTTCCTAGAAATAAGACAAGATGGCTTCACATGAAGGAGGGTGAATGATTTGCTGGCACTTATTGACTGTATTCGTACAGCGGATGATCCCGGTGTATATCAGGTACATCAACAAACAGGGCATGTAAACAAAACGCCATAGCGCGATGCATGGAATGTGCCAAGATTTCGGGGTCCAACCGTGCGGGCCACAGTACAGCTAGGAAATAACGTTCAATGTTTCCAAAGCAAAACTATAAAACTGTTAGTTAATAAGTATTGTTCTGTTGACTATTCTGAACATAATTTGATTGGAAGACATTGCTGCCTTAGGCTGCCTTAGACAGCAATTGTTTCCATTCCAATTATGTTCAGAATATTCATCAGTACGTTTCATATATTTCTGGAAACATTTAAAGTTATTTCCTGAGCTGTATTGTATATCGGATCGCTTCTAGTAATAATAGTACCCGGATCAACCAGGGGTCAATCAGAAATCTAGCAATAACATTAAAGTTTACTCGCTCCTGCGCGTATGATATTTATGGAATCTAGTCATTTCAGAATCTTTGTTTATATAATGATGAATTGAGTTGATTAAATCGATAGCAAGTATTTAATGTAGAGGGATAATAGCACCACCCACCCAACAAATTTATTATGATATGGTTTATTCTCTGAAAGTCTATATATAGAATAGACCTCCGTCAAGGAAATTGGAATTATCCGCGGAGAGTATTTCTCAGCTGATGTATAGACTCACGCTTTTAAGCACGCGCGTACAGCATGCATGTACCTCTCATTCAACTCTCACACCCCATTTCATCCTCACCATCTCCCCTTGCTCCCACTCACGTTATTTCGACAGCAGCAGTAGCAGTAGCAGCAGTAGCAGTAGCAGCAGCAGCAGTAGCAGCAGCAGCAGCAGCAGCAGTAGCAGCAGCAGTAGCAGCAGCAACAGCATCAGTAGTAGCAGTAGCAGCAGTAGCAGGAGTATAGCACCAGGAGCATCAGCATCAGCAGTAGCAGCAGTCGTAGCAGCAGCAGCAGCAGCGGCAGTAGAAGCAGTAGCAGCAGCAGCAGCAGTAGCAGCAACCGTAGCAGCAGCAGCATGAGTAGTAGCAGCAGTAGTAGTAGTATCAGTAGCAGCAGCGGCAGCAGTAGTATTAGCAGTAGTACCGCCAGCAGCAGCAATAGCAGCAGTAGCAGCAGAAGCAGCAGTAGTAGCAGTAGTAGCAGTAACAGCAGTAGCAGCAGTAGCAACAGAAGCAGCAGTAGTAGTAGCAGTAGTAGCAGCAGCAGCAGCAGCAGTAGCAGCAGCAACAGCATCAGTAGTAGCAGTAGCAGCAGTAGCAGGAGTATAGCACCAGGAGCATCATCATCAGCAGTAGCAGCAGTCGTAGCAGCAGCAGCAGCAGCGGCAGTAGAAGCAGTAGTAGCAGCAGCAGTAGCAGCAACCGTAGCAGCAGCAGGAGTAGTAGCAGCAGTAGTAGTAGTAGCAGTAGTAGCAGCGGCAGCAGTAGTATTAGCAGTAGTACCGGCAGCAGCAGCAATAGCAGCAGTAGCAGCAGAAGCAGCAGTAGTAGCAGTAGTAGCAGTAGTAGCAGTAACAGCAGTAGCAGCAGTAGCAACAGAAGCAGCAGTAGTAGCAGCAGTAGTAGCAGCAGTAGCAGCAGCATCAGTTGCAGCAGTAGCAGCAGTAGCAGCAGTAGCAGCAGTAGCAGCAGTAGCAGTGGCAGCAGAAGCAGCAGTAGTAGCAGCAGTAGCAGTAGCAGTAGCAGTAGCAGTAGCAGCAGCACCACTCATTAAAAGAAACGTTTTTATTTAAACATTTGACTTCCGAAATCTCAGAATCTCAATTTCACGGTACCTACACCGTCATGATGCTCGTATGTTGAAACTAATTTAATAGTCCTGATGCTGCCTTAGACAGTAACAGCTCCCAGTCAAATTGGTTTCAAAATATACACTAGAATTAAGCTGTAGGTTAGTTTTCGAATTTGGTCTTATGGGCTCAAAGTGTTAATAGAATTCATTATCTCGGTGCATGAGAGAATTTCTTAAAAAATACGAACAACAAACATCCAAAACACATGTATGCGACTTAGCATCCCGGATGTTATGTAATCCGATATAGCAGGAATATGACTGCTCTTGTCTTTTCTATGACAAATAGCAAATAGCTCTCATCGGCACTTGCTTCCCGCCCCGGAACGATTCAATTTGGGATGCACTATTGCCACAGACGCGGTGCAATTCGAACAAATTCGAACAAAGAACACCTCTGAAAATCAATAGCAAAGCTCCGCGTTACGAGAAATCCATGAAGGGTTCACTAGAGGAATAGTCTTGCTTTACGACTTCATGTTTTCATCTGAACATGCTTTTGAATGTCATCGAAGCGAGTGTATCCCGACTGCGGTTGCTTTCCGGCGTGTCTGTTGTCAGTGCATATGCTACGGAACCACCATCGATAAATAGGTTACAGTTCTATTCGTTAGGTTATTTTGTTAATGCTTTTGGAAATAGGTAAATGTCAATTCTGCAACAGCTTGTGTGAGAAAACATATCATGCTCTCACACACACACACCTCACCCGCATCCTACCCCTCTTCCCACTCTCTAATATTCTCTTGAAAAAATAATGACTATGACAGCTGTCACTGTCTAAGCGCCATTCTCTAGATTAACAAAGCCATTATGATGTCAATGCAAGCTTTAAAATTCAAAGTGACATTTTGGAGGGCAAATCCGAAGTCGGTAGCAATGTTAATCGGAAGAAATTAATATTATTAATTTCTAAATGATTGAACGATGGGAAGGTAAACAGACACAGCACTAGAGAGGTACGTTTGATTTATTATTATGCAACTAATGGATGGATCTGATTTGTCACTCACGTATACAACGTTACAGTCAATTACATCACATGTAGACTGACGTCACAATCCAAATGCTTAATGAATGACGTATGAAGGACCGTCATAAACATTGTATAATCTCTCAAGTGTACGAATTGTATGTACTTACTAATTAATAAACATTCTGTTAAATATTTTGAAACTAAATTAGCTGGGCGCTTTTGCTGCCATATGGAGCAACAGCACCTAATCCGATTAGTTTCAAAATAGTCAATGGCTTATCTGTATAGTTACTTTGAAATTGGCATTTGGGGGAATTCAGCATTCAAAGTATATACACTTAACCCAAAATGCCGCAAACGAGGGCGAAGTTTAGGTAAAAGTAGGCGGAGCATTGCTAGAAATTGATCCCTGTATTGGAAATGTCTTTTCTATGTTAAAACATAGTCTCTAATATCATATCTGACGCCTATCCAAGTGAATGAAAAATCGAATACGGTGTACGGGGGCAATATTCTGCCGAGTGGACAGTCAGAGAGGACTGGATCAATGAAGGGGCAGAATTTGAGCTAGAAGACATGGCTCACTACAAATACTATCTCAATATCTCATGACCCAGTTAGCCGATTTCTGTTCGCAGAATGTGTCGCCTTGATAATCGATAACAAAATGCGCGTATGCGTCTTGGACGGGGTTGCTTTCTCTTAGCCCAAGTTGACCATTCCAGTATTTCGGTTTAATTTACCTAATGGAAACATGAAGAAATTGATGAAATTTAAAAAAATAATATTCATATCATTGAGGCAACGACTTGAAGAGGAAAATTCCAGAATTTCGGTCTAATTAAACGGTGTTAGGATTAGCGAAACCACTAATAGATCTGATCCACATATGCCATGCCCACATCTAGCTAAGTCCAGTCCAGTCAAATTGGGTTCAAAATATTCACCAGACTGTTTTTCTTAACTAGTAAAGACCTTTACAGTTCATTAAAAGCCATAATCAGCTATGTGGCGTGTAGGCTGGCGTCATAATGAATTACGTCATGAATGTGACTAGGTTCGTCACGAATGCTTACTTGATGACCGACTAAGCTTACCTTTATAGTTTTCTGGAAATTGATAGTCAGGGAGTTCAAGGATCGATCGAGCCCAACACTGGGGAAGTGTTCGTGGAGGTTAGCTAGGGATGGGCGGGGCATAGCTAAAACTGGATTCCTCCATTGACACGTTTGACAGACTTTTCAATGTATCAGACAGTGTGAGATATTAAACTTTGTATTGTGACGTCAGCATAAATATGACGTAGTTGAATCTGACGTAATACACTACAGCGACAGATCGGACCCTTGCATTATCATTCTATCACAATACGCCCACCTAAAATGAAGTGCATAGATAGAGATTAGATAATTCTTTCCCTTTTTAAACTCACAGTAGTCAAAATTGACTTAATACATGGTGTCAACCTAAAACGGAAAAAATATAACGCACACTCTAACAAACTATCCTATTCGGTACACCATATTGTGTACGTTCATCAATTCAAAGACCGGTTTCTCAAAATTCATTAGGCAGAAGCGGTATTTGAGTCCGAGACTTCGATAAATGTTGAACTTAGCTAGTGGTTTAAATACGTGCTACCACGTCATATGTAATATACAATGGACCTTTCGATTTTTAGATAATGCCCTTCCCATCTCTAGCTAATCTTCACCTACACCTCGCCCGTGTTGGGTTCGATCGATCTCTGAACTCGCTGACTATCAATTTACAGAAAACTATACAGGTGAGATATTGAATATCTTGGAACTAATTTGACTGGGCGCGGTTGCTGCCTATGCCAGCAACAGCGTCAAATCAAATTAATTTCAAAATATTTAACAGCATGTTTATTAAATAGTAGAGACATACAATTGGTACAACGTGTCGGACTATTAAGAGTTAAATACGGGACAAATATAATAATTTATGACGTAATAAGTATGACGTCATCCTACACGCCACTTAGATGAGTATGACGTCATATGACGTCAGACGATGGATGTATAAATTGGAAAGGTGAATAAATGAATAATCATGGAGGGTGATGGTTTTAGTTATCCTATCTAACCTCAAAGAAAGGCCTTTTCGATACAGATTATCCCCTTTATTATTACCAGTCTTGGTCAAGCTAAAACAACAAGAAGATGTAAATATTATTATTTGCATATATTGAAGACTTAATATCGACATGATGAACACAATTACGTTAAGTACGTTATGGTTTTGAATAACTGAATTCAATCCATTAGCGGCGCCACAGCCATCCAATGCTCCTCGATACCGCGTTGTTGTGCTTAGTAGCCCTCAAGAAGCAAATCAAGAGGCTTGGTGGTGTTTTGAATGGGTTGAAAGGTTCTGAAGTGCTGGATCTATTGGCGGCGGCTATATAACTCGCCCCAGGTGTACTATTAACATATCAACTAACGCGAGTTGCCTAAATGTTGATGTCGCTCAACCACGTGATGTTAAAAGTTCAAAGAATAAAAACATTCTGCAGTGAATGTATCCTGAAGAAAATCAAGCCCTTGTTTGTAGAATAATCTTTTTTTCCGAGATTTCAAGGGCATTATTGAGTTTAAAATTATACACCAGTGATTTAAATACAAAATTTCGAGATTTCAAGGGCATTATTGAGTTTACAATTATACACCAGTGATTTAAGTACACAATTTCGAGATTTCAAGGGCATTATTGAGTTTAAAATTATACACCAGTGATTTAAGTACACAATTTCGAGATTTCAAGGGCATTATTGAGTTTAAAATTATACACCAGTGATTTAAGTACAAAATTTCGAGATTTCAAGGGCATTATTGAGTTTACAATTATACACCAGTGATTTAAGTACACAATTTCGAGATTTCAAGGGCATTAATGAGTTTACAATTATACACCAGTGATTTAAGTACACAATTTCGAGATTCCAAGGGTATTATTGAGTTTAAAATTATACACCAGTGATTTAAGTACAAAGCAGCACATTCTTTTGCCGTAATGCCATTAATTGACAGAGCGTATTTTATGTTAGCCTCGTTTTTGACCAGGCATCCACTGCACAGCGACGAGTGCGTCACCATTGCGCTTTATTGAGTAATGCCCAATTTAATGTCTATCAGATTGCGCTATTCATGTTAATGAGTTAACAGTTAACCTCATCTCAAATGCTGTATTGCACTGACTGATTTTTGTTGATAGATTCCATACCATTCATATCCCGTCACATTCCCTTATCCTAATCGCAATTATCTGCTTTGTAATAACGTGTAAATGTTGAACAGTGATCTCCACCATCTTCTCTCCTCAAGCGACAGCGCGTGATGTCAGGTAAGTGCATATGCTTTACATTCCTTACTATGTAATAATCGCCTTGTAGTATATTTCGAAACTAATTTGACTGGAAGTTGTTGCTGCTTATGGCAGGAACAACGTCCAATCAAATTAGTTTTAGAATATTTAGCATCTTACCTGTAGGTTTTATTTTATACCATTTGTCCAGCTATAGCTGGCACCTCTATGACTGATCGTATACACTTAGGCAGACGCCCTACGTTTTTCTGATTGGTTGAAAAGTAAATCTTGACAGCCATCATAGTCAGTAGAAATGTATCACCATTCAGCTAGTATGGATATCTTACGTTGTCGGCATGATAAAAAATAAATTGTAGTGGATGGGTTATGGGTGACAAATTATCCTACTTGAATGGTTAGTGTAAGATAAGGCAAGCTTTTCTTTAACCGTTTTGATATACGCTTCGTTTGTCTTACATAGGCCTACCAATCAATTGCTGTCAGTGGTGACAATCGAAATATACACACTAGCCCATCGCTATCCCCGATCAGGCACTATTCAAACTCTACTATGTTCCAATTTGATAAGTATTTGAAAGTCTAGTATTCTAATGAACAATAGTTAAAGAAACGCGTGTCTTTTAATAGTTAAATGAGAATAGAGACTGTTACAGATATAAGATCACAATCACAAGCACACTGCTGTCAATTGCAGGTATTTTCACCTCAACATACTGTGATAATCTCGCCATTATTCCCTTGTCTTCGGTTCCGGTAGGTTAAACGCGACCTAGTTAATAAGTGTGCGGATTGTGCGAGAACGTAATGAAGTTAACGAGCCTAATGGGGAAATTAAAATATAACCGTGACCACCTCAACAAACAGATAGGAAATACGCCGATTAAGAGCATTTAGTCGTATGACGTAATGGACCAGTTTATCCATCCATCATATGACGTCATAATCTAGTACGTGACGTGTCATGAATGAGGTAGATAGGCCTAAGCACGTTACGAACGCCTAATTGAAGACGGACTAAGCGTTTTTGTACGAATCGTATGTCTTTACTGTTTAATAAACATTATTTTGAATAATTTGAAACTAATGTGGCTGGGTAATCAGTCAAAATAGTTTCAAAATATTGAACAGCTTACCTGAACAGTTTTCAGAAAATAGATAGTGAGAGCGTTCTGTGATCGGTCGATCTCAATAGGAGCTATGTGTGGGCGGAGCTTAGCTAGATATGGGTGGGTCATAGCTAAATCTGGAACGGTATAAATTTCAATCTAGTGTAGTCTTTAGTAATCTCAAGAGATTGCTATTTCAGTTCCATAGCGACTTGTTAGCAGTATCTGCGCGATTACAGCACATGAACGGATGACAGCTATACCATGGCCGTCTCTAGCTAACCTCTGTCCATACTTTGCGCGTCGGGGAATCGATTTATTTAGTTTGAATACTGAATTCCTAGCTATCCCAATCGCATGTTAACTGTGCAGCTAACCAGTTGAATATTTGAACACTAATTTGACTTGGGAGTGTTGCTGCCAATTGCAGCAACAACACCCAGCCACATTAGTTTAGGAATATTCAAAAGAATGTGTATTAAATGGTAAAGGGACACAATTCGTACACTTGACGGACTATTCAAGACTCATGACGGACTTAGTTACGCCATTAACTACTTATTTTGATCGCGACGTAGGCTACACGTGACGCCATTGATTATGACGTGAATACGTGAGTGACATATTGGATTCCTCTATTCTCTGCTTGATCGTATGTCAGGTGGTATATGTGTGCTGCTACTCATCCAAGTGCAGCACATACAATAAATCCTCGTGGCAATGATTTATACGATTGAGAAATAATCTGATTAGTTGAGGAAAGAGAAAAGTCAACGCGTGCGTACATTCTATCATACGGCAAGCCACCGTGATATTCATTGATCTAGTGCAACTGTCATATTTCAAGAGGAAATACGTTGCAGTTGCATTGTTGGAAACTGATTGATGGAGCTGAAGAGCACTAGATTTCAGGTACACATATTGCAATTCAGCGGACTGATGACACTGGTGCAATTCGTATCTCGTGTGACTATTTCCATTTTCTGTATAGATAATCCCAGATATCAACATTCAGGGGGCCAACGACTGACACAAGACACATATTTGCTCAAACTATACGTGCATGGACATTTGTGAGCCACATTGTTACCAGAATAATTATCTGATCAAATATGTTTGGAATTTACATTTGATAATATCTTCCTTCTGCTCAGAAATAGATGAAAGTACAATTATTAAATACCAGTTCTAGTGTGGAATTGCCAAATCTGAACCTGAAAACATACACATTGTCATATACCAGGACGAATACAGAATACTTGAATGACAAAAAGAATCGGACAATTTATTCACAGTCAAATATTAACAAAACATCAATCCACATTCACCCATTCTAGCTCTTGCATACATTCACACCCATTCATTCAATGCTGATTACATACCACTTGTACAACCCACAATCAGGTAGGGTTTTCCTCTCGCGATGCCGTTTTCCACGCATCCACTAGAGACCGATAAGTGCATGTTAACAGAGCCAGTTCGATAGCCGAATTTTCGTCGTTTTCACTTTCAATGTTTTAATCACAGTGTCTCTCTATCGATTGCCTTATATAGGATTGGAATCTTTACACAGATACGTATTACGTGAATCATCACATTCACTATGCTGAAAATAATTGATTTGCTAGAATCTCTAATTTGCAATAGTCATATCTGCAGGGTCA
This sequence comes from Chaetoderma sp. LZ-2023a, assembly GCA_034401795.1. NCBI lineage: Eukaryota > Metazoa > Mollusca > Caudofoveata > Chaetodermatida > Chaetodermatidae > Chaetoderma > Chaetoderma sp. LZ-2023a. Next base: position 132,799,016 of record CM067371.1, on the reverse strand, counting down.
GTCTATTTGTGCTGGACACATGGAAATAAATGGTCATTGTATAGATACAATGTTCTCATATTGTTATTCTAGTCCTCTGTTTCCTATACACATACCCATCAGCGCCAAAGTGCTATGTTAAGCGTTAATTCCAACAGCCTTATAATATTTACCTGGAATAAGTTGCATGACTCATAACAATGAAAATATCTCATCCACTATGGTTGTGCAAAATTTCCAGAGGGAAATACCATACCGCCTTTTGCCAGAGATAGCGTATTTCGTCTATATTTTCATATTATAAACTTCCCATCAAAAACATAAACATGAAAACTGTTAATTATTGGTGAAACCCCTGTACCTAAGAGTTATATATGACGAGGCAAATCGATACTATGAGATGCGGATACCATGGTTTAGTACACACACTCGTGGATGTATTGTTCATGGAGACGCTGGTAATCTGTGCATTAGAAGTTGAATAACTCTAAACATCAAAGAAAAAGCACATTTCCCCTCTCACGTTATCAACATCAAGCTATTTGTTAGAGTCCACCATTTATTTCTGTCCAAGAGGGACATATAGCTGACAGAGCACAATGTTCTATACAGAAGCCGGGCATCAAATTGAAGACGTAGTCAATGATGTATTGCCAGACACGCACATAGAACATAGCAGAGTTGTGGCATTAGGCTACTCATGTATCCATAAGGCAATCAATCCAAAGTGAGTATATTTCATCACACGAGAAACGTAGAAAGTAAATTGATGTTGATGTATATGCTTGTGTGTATGTACATTCTCACATGCGTGCATACATGCATGTGTGAACATTATAATACAAATGATTAGTACAATTCTAACGCTAAGTCTGCATTGGTGTATAATTTGATTGAATAATGACAAATTCAATATTGTTCCAATAGATCATGACAAATTAAAGGCAAATGTAGCGAATTAGCCCATCATTAATTTGCCACGATTGACAGCAGACAATATTCACATATCGTTTATAAAATAACAAATATTATGCTCACTTCCAATGAGACTCTAGATTTAGGAAACTGATATGAAATTGGTTATCATAGTCATGACAGGAACATCATGAAGGACAGTAGATTTGATGCATACTATGTATATAGTAAGATATGTACACATGGAGAGATGTCCGCATCATAATGGACATCTCCAGTTTATTCATCAATCATATGGCGTCATAATCAACTTCATGACGTGTAGGATGGCGTGATAATCACATACAATTACTGCATATACTCGATATAGTCACTCTTTAATGCTTAATAGTCCGGCGCGTTGCACGAATTGTATAGCTTTGCTATTTAATAAACATGCGGTTGAATATTTTGAAACCAATTTGACAGGGTGCTATTGCCGCCATAGGCAGCAACAACACCCATTCGAATTAGTTTCAAAATATTCAACAGCTTACATGTACAGTTTTCTGAAAATTGATAGTTAGGGAGTTCAGGGATCGATCGAGCCCACACGAGAGAAGAGTGGGTTGAGTTTAGCTAGAGATGGGCGGGCATAGCTAAAACTGAATATATCCATTCCCACAGTGCCATCTCCAGACTTTTTCTCTTCTGATGAAATATAGTGGGAATTGGTTTCATACACGTAGTATTAGATGTAGCATTACTACGGATGACTGTCGCAGAATGCTTAATTCCCTTCACATGCTGCAAGCATAAAGAGACTAGCGTGATAGCGCGGCGGTTGTGCATAATTTACATCCGCTGTTCTCGAGGGAGTTCTAATGCAGATGAAAAGTTCGGCAATTGAAGTCGTTTTAGAAACGGTGAAATAACAAAGAACATACCACAAATTTGTCAAAAGCAGAAGAGAATCTGATGAATTGAACATTTTATGGTACACATACTAAACCTATTGTATTTAATTAGATTTAACATCTTCGGTGCGATGTCGGCCATAACCCTTCTCGGCAGTTGCCTTGAGGAATGGCTTTTCGCAGGCTAAGAGAACACGATTTTTTTTTTTACAAATTTAACACTGGTAATACTAGCTCTGTAACAGACACAGACACTCCAGTGGTAATGTTCAAATATAGTCTAATCTTGACCTGCAAATGGACATTCAATAAGGAGATATTTAGATTTTCTTGAACGAATTTAGACATTAAAGCGTTAAAATTTGGCGCGAACCCAAGTACGATTATTTCAGGTATGAATTTCCTTGGCTTCGACCAATTTATAGAAGACAGTGAATGAAAATTAATATATAGATTTACCATTTATGGACTTGATTTCCAGATCATTCTGTGCAGCATTTTGTTCGATGAAGGTAATTGTTACATGACGATAATTCATCAAACTGATAACCCTTTGAACCCTGAATTCCTCAAATCCCAATTTTAAGGTCGCTATACATGTAAGTTTTTGCGGATTTTGAAACTAGTTTGACAGGAACCTGTTGCTGCCATAGGCGGCAACAGATTCTAGTCAAATTAGTTTCAAAGTATGCAACAGAATATTCAGTAAATCATAAAGAATTTTGTTGTTTTGGACTTTCGGGTTAAAAGGGTTAAAAATACGTGAAAGGTAGATGACCTTCAGCTCTATCAAACTGTTTCCGAGATTATAATTGATGCGCATCTCTGAAAACATATACGTTTCACGAGCCTCCGCTTTTCTAACTAATCCCTTAAGATGCGACTAGAATGGATCACTGTGATCGATATTGATTAACCGTTAAGAGGACAAGGGAGAAATTAGTCGGCATTGAGAAACACTAAGAGGAAATGTTTGTCAGATATCGTTCTGTTAATCTGGTTCAGAGAGGTCGTTGCACGTCAAGAGAGCTTGCTGGATGACAGCACGTCTGAGTGGTTTGTCTTCTGTTTGCCATTTTACCATTCTCAATCTAATTATATCTCCATCATGCTATTCACTGTCTTAGTGATCTGTGGCTTCGGCGTGAATCGGATGAGTGCAACCGTGAAACTTGCTCAATTTTAGCATGCTATAAAGCGGAAGCAATCAATATGTTGACGTATCAAAGTGACTGCCGACACACCGCTATGTCAGAGTAGACTTAATGTCGTTTGATCAATGCTGAAGCCACTTAATAAAATCAATGATTGTGAAAGGAAGATACAGGAATTGTCTTGCGACATACACGTACACATCTGTACCTTATAGAAGAGGTATATATTGATTTCTTCATATATATTCTCATTCCCCTGTATGATTATATCCATTCTCTCCCATGACAAATACATCATTGGCAAATTTTGGCGACTGAAATCCTGAATTGGTTCCTGATTCTTACATTTTCGCGTTTCAATCCTGCCAGATTTATCGACGCCATCACATAATACGATTAAAATCCTCGCTAAGGTTAATGCAATTTAGAATGTTTCGGATTCTGGCCATTGTCACAAAATCATCAAGCGTCACCATTTAACATAAAAGTTGTTTTAGCGTTGTGACTTCGTCTTAGTGCTTTCTGGTCAATCTTAACGAGTAATGACCGTGGATTCACTAACCCCATAAGTCGCCAAAAGACTCACCATGTACAGTGAACGGTGTCTATGCTGACCATCTGCATCTACTGCATAATGATGTCAGTCTTAATGAAGGATAGTTGCCTTGCTCAGTAGGCTGCATTAAGTGAGCATCTGTCTGACCTTCGTGACGACTTTTGCTATAGCACGTAGAGTTTCGATTACAGATAGATTTAACAGGATTATTGCAACCAGAGACCCCAAGGCTGGGCGTCGGGCCTGGAAGCTGGGTCACTTGTCGTGAGCCGGTGTTTGCGGAGGTGGCTGGCGCTACGCATGCCCTTGTTATTGCTGCGGGTGCTATAGTATACGGGAGGACGGGCGAGCTGTCCGTCTCGTGTATCCCACGGGTCCACGCCTGCTCGCTCCCTACGATATTGTGTTGACCAGAAGCGGTGGCCCGCACCAATGCATGTGGGTAAGGCTGTATATGAACGGAGCCGAGCACTTTCCTTGGATTGATCAGATCGTAGAATCTGAGTCGTCTCGTCATCGCTGTGTCTGGTGATGATGCGGTGTACCTCTTCCTTTCTCTCAAAGTCGACACAGTGTTCTTCTCCGCGTAACGGCTAATCTCCGAGTGCCGCTTGATTTCCCTCGAGCGTTTTCCCTAAACAGTCGATAATAGGTGATTTTACAATTTCAATGTGATATAGAGCGGCTTATGGACACTATTGTACTGGGGGTAAATTTCAAGAAACCATATACTGAAAGGATCCTATGGCGTGGGGTAAGTGCGAGATATTAAAATATACATCTCTCTCACTCTTGAAAAAGGAGGATGCTCTATAGCTTTATTTCCTAACGAACAGCTCCGAGTCAACACAAACTGCCGCAGCTGTTGCAGTAGATGCTGCACTCTCTATGGCGATTATCATTGCAGAGGCTTACACGCCGTTATAGCGAGGAACAAAAAGGGTTTCCTACCATTTTCTCATGTTGGACATCAACGTCGGGACGTTCATGGCGCATATTACTGAATATCGTGTGCGCGCGCACGTGCGTGTATGTGTGGTATAGCTAGTGTGCTTGCTAACGTGCGTATGTCAAGTGCGTGCATGCGTGCGTGCGTACACGTATGTGAAATCTGAATGTCTATGTCTCTGAGGAAATTAATTAAATTCAAATAGAAAGAAGACTGATAGTGTTTCCATTTGATCGTAACCACTACGAAGCGAGCGCATTCACCACAATAAAAATCCTCCAGCATGCTAACCAAAGACACACACTGTTTCCGAAGGCAAGCAAGCCACATTATCAGCAAGTAATGTCGTCTATACGTCTGACATAATTCACATATCAATGTGACGGCTATTGTGCAGCTATAGCACATATATACATAGTATTTTGATAATGATATTTTCAAGTATTTGCGACTTTTCCCCCAGGTGGCCTGAACGTTACAGCTGTAACATATCGGTACACTGCTTCATTTCCATCTCATGAATGCAGACATACACTGGTTTATCTCCTCAAGCTATTATTGCTATTGACATTTCTGTCCCTTCTCGAGTCGGCGATAACTGGTATAGCAAGCTAGCGTTAGAGAAACTAATATAGGACATATTGGGAGCTCTCAGTATCCTAATCTCGTTCAGAATATATGGTGGAGATCAGAAAGACTTTATGAAATCACAATATACCGCTGATAACACAGCTTACTGGGCCGAAACTGACCCAATACCGGACCGATACTGAAACTTGACTTTCGGGTTCGGTTATTAGAAATGAGTCAAGTCTCACGTGACATAATCCTGGTAATTGATTGGTGTAGATACCGTGCGAATGTTTTATTTATCACAAACATGGCATAACACTCACTAAACCATTAAATATCCTATTATTATCACACTAGTGTAATAAAGTCGTGCCTTATGACGTGACGTACTTCGCGAGAAATATATTATTACGCAGTTTTCTACACTAGATTTCAGTTTCGTTTTCCGTATCTTGCTTGTTTAATAACATGGCGTTTGCCTGATTCATTCAAGTTTATTTTAATTGTCTCTTTTATTCCACCATCTTTTAACATGTTGTTTTTTGCCTAGGTATTGTGTTTAGACCTGTGTTTACAGAGGGACCCACCCATCCCCTCAATAAGCTCCGGCCGTTTGTCAGCCCTACATCAACAATACAACAGGCACACACACACGCACGCACGCACTCACGCACGCACGCACGCACCCACGCACGCACGCACGCACACACACGCATGCACGCGCACACGCACACACATACGCACCTACACACACCTATACACACACGCACGTACGTACGCACGCACGCACCCACGCGCACACACACACACACACACGCACGCACGCACGCACGCACGCACGCACGCACGCACGCACGCACGCACATACACACACACACATACGCGCGCACGCACGCACGCACGCACGCACACACGCACGCACGCACGCACACACACACACACACACACACACATACACGCACATACATCTACACACACACACGCACGCTCGCTCGCTCGCACGCACGCACGCACGCACGCACGCACGCACGCACGCACGCACCCTGCAACCGAACATTAGGATAGCAACACTGAACATTCACTGCAATCAACATCGTTTTATTCTGATTATTTCAGTTTTCTTTTATTTCAAATCTGTTCCTTCGGGGACGACGCGATGTAAGGCATGGGCTGATGCACTAAGGTCCCGGAGCACCCAAGTTAAAACACCATCACAACCACTTGTCTCCTGACAGTGATGACGCAACTATACCGCTTGTGGCGTTATTTTACTACGACTACTGTAGATTGACACATATTGATTAAATTTAATACAAAGGTTGGACATTTTAAAAACGAACACCTAATAATAATTTAAGACCTGAGCTAATTACGAAAGCGCGTTAGTGACAAATTACAATTAAACATGTATTTTTTGCGAAAATATGCAATACTTTTGCAAATATACGCACTATTTTCAAAAAGCATTGAGCACATTCGCAAAGCATTTTTTATTTGTGATTTGACACTAATGGACTTTCGTAGATACTAGATGCTGCGTTTGTAACTATATTGTGTTGCATATTTGTCAGACCACGCAGTAGTGCAGTGCTACAGTGATTAGCAATGTACCTTTCCAGATTTAGCTATAGCAGACCCATCACTAGCTAAGATCCACCCACACCTCGCCGTGATGGGCATTGATCGATCCCCGAATGCCCTGACTATCGATTCCCTGAACACTATACAGTTAAGTTGTTGAAAATGTTGTAACTAATATGACTGGTTGCTGTTGCTGCTGAAAGAAATTCAACAGGATATATATTAAATAGTAAAGACAGCCAAATTCGTACAACACCGCATAGTCCGTCTTCAACTATGCGTTCCTCGCGTACTTATCTACGTCATTCATGACGTCATAATGACATCATTGATTTTGAAATCATTCAATACGTCAATGGACCTTTCCATTTTTAGTTATACCCCGCCCATCACTAGCTAAGCTCCACCCACACCTCGCCGTGTTTGGGTTGATCGATTCGCGAATGCCCTAGCTATCAATTTCCTGAAAACAATACAGGGAAGCTGTTGAATATTTTGTAACTAATTAGACTGGGTGCTGTTGCTGCCCTAGGCAGCAACAGCGCCCAGTCAAATTAGTTTCAGAATATTCAACAGAATATTTATTAAATAGTAAAAGCAAACAATTTGTACAACAGCCCATAGACCGTCATCAAATATGCGTTCGTGACGTACTTATCGACGTCATTCATGACGTCATTCATTATGATGTCATTGTACACACCACGCAGTTCATTATGACGTCATATGATGGGTGGGTACTCTGGAAAGGTGAATTGATGTCATGTGATGTATGGATACAGTGGAAAGGTACATTAGATGCTGTTACAATGCCAGGGAAATAATAACCAGAATTGGCGTGAAAATTCGAAATAATCGTGTATGTGATAAATCAAATATCACACTCGTTGTCAAATCGTATCAAATATATCACACTCGTTTAGTAGATTTGTTTATTTACACAATAAGTATGCGACCCTTGAGTGTGTACGATTGAATAGAGTTACTATGGGTAAATCCCATTCTAAATGAGATATTACTAGTCTATGTGTGATAAATCTGATAGGGAATATCAATTCGTGTACGATCCTCTATAGATTGGCCTATGTTTTGTTATTGACTTCACCTCGCCGGACATATCTGATGATAAATTCACGCGCAGAAATCGTGTTTTAAAGGGCCGCTATACTACTTTGTATAAAATGAATCTACAGACCGTAACATTTTCAAAAATATAATTGTAATCTCTGTGCTGAAATTAGAAATATATATATCTTCGTTATTTAAATTTCTATTCCCGGATGAGGCATATGCCGTCTTAGGTTGAACGTTTTTCTCACTATCATCCAACGCTATCGCAATACAATTGCGAATTGCGTTTTATAAGGGATTTCTCTTCAGCGGTGTTAGGAATATATAAACTATATTTGCGGAAATGGTGACGAATATTCAGTAATAACAGTTCTTTGTATGATTTCTCTGATGGTGCCGATTTCGAAATCAAGTTTTGGTCTTAAGATAACTGAATGACGCAATAGTATAGGCATAGCAGTACAATTGCCACTTTTGAATCAACACTCTCACTGGCAGATAATGTTATTAAAGTGTCATGTATTAATATGAGAGTTTAAATAGTTCTTACATACATCACAATACATCTGTAGGTACTTATGTTTTCATACTAGCCTCAAAACTTCATAAGATATTAAACTATCGTGTCATTGGCAGACATCTTAATAGAAAATGACCATCTTAAGGTTCAGCAATTAATGTATGAAAATTACAAATATATTCCATAAATTTGCGATAGTGCGATAAACGTCTTAATCTCTTCAATCATACATAAATGATGTCGATAGCATTATCACCGATAGAGATATCACCATCCAAATGCGTGCGCTCCTGTCTTCAGAGTACCGTTATCATAGTTCTTGTCGGACGGGATTCAACCTATAACGGCATAGGGGTACCTAACTCGCAGAAAATTATAGTAACATAGCGTATTTTAACACCATTTTAAGCGGATTTATATATAAATGTCGCAGAAAAGTTTTACACAGTAGCTTAAATATGGGCTCTACGATAGAACTGCGTGTTTTATCCAAGCGATGGTGACTCTTTTTGTGTTCGCCTTTATCGATGCTGCGGTGTGTCAATACGCATTGCTATAACACATAGCTTGTCAATAAGATAGCGTTTAGGTAATGTCCCATTCGATGTGTCAATCTCCTATAAATAAATCAACAACACATTTCATGTAGTTAATATGCAATAGAGGGATCCATTCCTAGATACGCCGCGACCAGTTCTAGCTAAGCGAGGCCCATTCATTGCCATTTTTGGGAAGGATCAAACACAGAATTTCCTGAATCCCTATGGCAAATTAGTTTTAAAATATTCAATAGAAGATTTGTTAAATAGTACATCCATCAAAGACATACAATTCGTAGATGTGACGAAATGGTCAAGCTTCATGACTGCGTAACTGTGTCAATTATGAATTTCGACGTCAGCCTACACGTGACACAATTGTTTATGACGTCATATACTTGATCCATATAATGCCTTTGAGTGCGTGACGTGTCCAAAAAATGTATTTCCCACACGAACGCACGCACACAGACGCATAGTCTCTCATTCTATTGTTCGGCAATACTCTATCTCTCTCGTGGTCACATAGCATGGTAATCACACACGCTTGCACTTTTAATCAGATACATATATGTCTGGACGTCGTCATAAACCCACCCTAGGGACTTTCTCAGAGACCACGCAGACAAGCACGTCTGATATACCATGGACAAAGCCTCGAGATATGACTTAATGTCATTATTAATGGGCATACATCTGTGGTATGGCAATTCTTCTAGATTTCCGCTTGGCAACTGAATCACAATGTCGCAGAAACGATCACGTTAATTAGTATCTGGATGTAAGACTTTTAGAGTGAGGTCATATATAGTCTGCAATGCATAGCCTACCGTATTCATCTCATTTTGAGCAGCCCACTCTTAGTCACACGGCCAAGCAACAAGAAAAAAGAAAAGTTTCCAACAATCCAGTGAGGAAACGTAGGCCTATGCATATTATTATAGTGATCGGGCATGAAATCTGTCGCTGGCTAGACACAATTGAGGAATCCTGGTTCTCAGTCGGTCAGATGGCGTCACAGTCAACAACGCCACATGTAAACTGAGGGCATAATCAATTATGTCATGAATGACGCGAATTAGTCCATGACAAGCGCTTATATAGTCCGCCAAGTTGTACGAATTGTATATCTTTACTATTTAAAGATATTAAACTAATTTGACTGCAGCAAGCACACCTAGTCAAATTAGTTTCAACGTATTCAACAGCCTACCTGTATAGATTTGTGGAAATTGAGATTCAGAGAGTGCAAGGATTGATTGATCCAAACGCAGGCAAAGCGTGGGTGGAGCTTAACTAGAGATTGGCTGGCCATGCATAAACTGGATTTCTTCATTCTCAAAACATCCACGGTTTATCCCAGCCTAACGTGAATAATCTAAGCTGACCATTCAGTAGTATAGTATAATGTAAATATGTAATGGGACGCCAGAAAATTATACATTTCTAAATAATGGAGCGATGTACTCAAATCCATGTCTGCTGAATACAAGTACCTACTGGAATCGTCAGTAATCAATTAAAGATGGCCTACATTAACACATCTGACTTCTGCTCAAAATGTGGGTTTGGTGAGCGATTGCCCTAATTGGTATATGGCTTTATTTTGCTGGACAATCATAGTCTGAAAACAGAACAAGTCTGGACATGAGGACGTTTATCAGAGTCTCATGATGCAGCTAATATAGTCTGTCTGTAGTAAAATGTAATGACATGGCACTATATGGAGCCTACAATACTTAGTTTTGAAGAGTTTGCAAAACATGTCACTGTTGTGTAAGGCAAGATGGAGTTTCGATTAAAGCACTTTTAAGAATATTATCTATATCGACCTTTAACCCCTCTTGTGTTAACCCCTCAAACCGCTCAAAATGCTACTTATAGCAATTAACCATTTAAAGCTCTAGATATCGCAAAGAAAATTGCAATTCAGTAAATGCCCATTTGGTCTTGTAGGTTAAGTAGAAAACTGACCAAAATCGTTCAAAATGTGAAACAAGCATGAAAATTGGCTTATTTATAGATTTTTGTACTCTGTATCCAATAAGAGCAGGTACCACATGATCAGACACATATTTTAGCCGCGATATTGAATTTCATCATGGCTGCTTTCGAAACTTATTTATATAATACCCTACCTTCTAGGACACATATACAGATGAATAAGGCGACTTTTATATGTTTTACTATCCAAAGAAGCTGATGTGATTATTTATGAATCTATAGCTTATTTCCTTAATATTCTATATGGCACAAGCAAAAAGCAGGATTTACAACGAAATTGTTATATTTTGAATTTCATTGGCGGAATCACATATTCCAATTGATCTGTGCACTCGTTGTGTATTAATACCACTCTATCCATAGCATGAGCCACCTCAAGTGCAAAGTTCAGTGCATGAAAGGGAAGAATTAATGCATTTACAAGGGGGCTTACAAGCTATTTTGCAGCCACATTTGATTAATTCTTTGCAAGACGTTTCAGCCTCATGAATGGCTGACCAGTAAGGTACCCTGTGTTCATTTGCATCCGTTGTCCATCCCCAATCGCATGGGTTTGATAACTGCTGTTGAGCCTTGAGTGCCTGTCACCAACAGTGTCATCCTTGATATGCCGATCTTCTAGTATGATCAGTAAGCGCAGCCTTAGTTGGGGGTATGTGATCTAGCTGCCTTCCCGTTGCAAATATAAGTTTTCTTGCCTGGTTTACCTCGTTGCACTCACTAGTTCTGTCATAGAGTAGAATGACAAAACGTTGACGCTTGCCAATTATGCCACTAGAGATTGTAACGGATGAGGTTGACAGGTTGACAAATTCTTCCGTGATTTTAGGAAATGATGTCTATGTATCCCAAGCCGTTTTCTTCCCAATGCTGCTGAAGGAGGATGAGGTATCACAGCCACTGAAGGCATGGAAGAATGGTAATGCCCTAGCCTTCTGCTCCCTAAGTGTGGTTGCAATAGTATGGGCTTGTATCACTTTATAATATTTCTTCACACCAAAAGCGATCCATAATTCATCAAGTGGTAGGGAATGAAATGTAGCAATAGCTAGGACAACCACATCTGTGTCGACTGTTCTGATCACAACTTTGGGGTAGCCATGTTGTGCAGAATGTAGTACATGTAACAGTATTCTTGTGTCCGCTTCCTCATGATTACATGGTGCAAGATTAAGTGCATTGCCACACTCATGAGAAGACAAAACTGTATTTTCGAATGTGCTATTCAGCTGTTTTGCTGGAGTAACCAGATTGGCAACACATTTTGCGAAGAAATTGTGCAGCTCTTTCTTATTTTCAGCAACATGAAGGAAACTTTGCCAGTTCTTCGGGATCTGTGTGGATGCATTAACAACAATTAGAGTTCCTGAACCTCTTTTCAGCCTGGTACATCCTTTCAAACTGTCGTCAATGTACTGATCCCATACCACGTCCAGACGCTTTGAAGATTCAAGATTCCTCATTAGATATGGAATGAATACTTTCTCAGCATAGTCACTAAAAGTAGAACAGGATTTGGGGAGCAGCATATTGATGACAACAAAACCATCAAAAATCTTTGCGTCAACTTCAGATTTACTACCACTTGCAGTAGGGATCACTCTTTCAAAGCATGCACTAAGGTCTGACTTGGTGTGTGCTCTCACTCGTCCCACATCTGATAAAGAAGGTGGAGCTGCTTCGTTCTCGTGCCTGAAAATTCGTCCATATCTCCATTTCTGGATTGGCACGATATATGCATTCTGGAGAACAAGGCACAATTACTCTTTAAAGTGCTCTTTGATATGAAGTCTTTGATTGTCTTTTGGGAGGTGTCTTCTGGAAAAGAGGCATGCCATTTTTTGCGATGATGTCAGAAATAGGGTTGAACATTTGACCAGTCTTTCATCAACATACCTTTCATACTGTGACTGTCCTACTTGTCTGATGCTTTGAAGAGTGGATATTGACTTCTCTCGCATTACCTCTTTGGTGTGCAACACTATCAAATCTTTCCTGTTATCCCTGAAGGGGTTACCATATTCTTTGAACTTAGCAACCACAGCCCTGCCATGTTCTATACACTGAGACTGAATTGAGACACTCTGATCATGGTGTTATGTTAGTATCTTAGCAGGCAGCTGAAATGAATTTTCAAACTCATGAACAATTCTAGTCACTTCTGGACCAGCTGTGATCCAGCTTATCAAGGCAGATGGATTATTTGTTATTCCTATTATGCCACCATCAACTTTGATCTTCACATTCATCTGCTCCTGGGCTTGGTGTAAAGACATAGCAGAAAATGTCCTCTTATGAACTCTGCATGAACTGATGTTGCTTGTTGCTGTAGCTGAACCATATCTTTTATGTGAATTGACAGCCATCTGGCATAATATGTGTGGCTCAACGAGAACCTCCATGGTACTATCTTCCCAAGGCACTGAACATAAAGACTAAAATTGCGCTCACGCACTGAGCGAATAAACTGCATAGCGAGTAGTTCAAGTTCCGAAACCATAGCCCAGTATTGGAATTGTGGAATCTCCTTAGTATTCAAACTACATCATGTGTTGAAATCAATGGCTTGGCCAGGACAAGGAAGCGACTTCGTATATGTATCATATGCAGAGGGTTGCAACAAATGTAAGGCTGCTGCTGTTACCCGATGAACATAGCTTGATATAGTTACATGGGACACTTTCAGTATTGCGTCAGCTCGACCTATTATTTGAAAAATTTTGTGGAGTATAATTAGTAGTTGTTGCGCTAAATCTACAATATATCTTACAGATACATATTTATTTAGACGTTTAAAGACTCTCGAACCAATTATCGACGCATAATTGAAGCCGAAAAATTTTCGTTTCCAATTTTCAAATTCAAATTTACTTTAAATGAGACTTTATAATATTACCCCGGGCACTTTATTACAAGATTGCAAGACGACGGCTCCGTATGGACCCACTCGCGGGTGTCCTGCTTTTATATGAAAGAGTATACCTAAAACTTCTTACATGCCAAATTTCGTAATTGTTTCTCAATTTGAGCGATTTTTACTTAATCTACGAGACTATTTAGAGAAGACAATGTGTGTAAAATTGCCACAGAAATTAAAAACAAATAACGTTCTGTTGTCACAAGTTTTGTTCAGCTTGATCATTAAATGGTTATTATTCAAGAAAATCCAACCTTTTGCTTTGACAGTGGTCATGTGCAGGATAAGAGAAGACAATTTGTGAAATTTTACCACTGGAATGACTGGCTAGGTTACCGAGCCAGCCATTTCAGTGATAATGTACATCACTCAAGAGCACTGTAGGTGCCATTTTGCAGGTTTAACTATTATAAGATTAAGCTGAAACAAGCCCCCTTAAAGGTAGTTCCTAGATGATCAGAAAATCTTCTCTTGTCAATATATCATGAATTACGCGCTGCCGATGTATTAATTAATAAGCTATCCATATTGATAGCACGTGGAATATGCGATACATGTGCACACAGACGATGCAACGCAGATGCTCATGCTACGAGAAAAGGAAATACTGTTAGCTATTTAAAATCCATGTTACGACAATATATTCGTGCTGTATTTCTGCAACCCCTATAAAATAATCTTTCCCAGAGTATCTAGAATTAAGATAATAATAATAATAATAATAATAATAAAAATAATAATAATAATAATAATAATAATAATAACTAATACACGATTTCCATCAATCTTCAGCTCTATCAGACAATTTGTGATTTGGAACGTGAGTGCATATGTTCTCTAACTTTGACATCCTCGCAAGGTGTAAGAAGCTACTGTGAACGTGTATTTCTGCCATGTCTGTTAGCGGGTTATCGTAATGGATCTCTGTATCTATGTAGAGAGACGCGACAGCGTCTGCCAGGAGCCCTCTCAATAAATAATTGATTAGATGATACCTGCAATTAGTACTTGGTACACGCACTAGATCTCTGGAGCCTAAGGGTGTCCTGATCAATATTGCGACATCAGATGGGAATTCAAAACACTTGTAAATAGTACAATCTTGTCTTGCCATTCCCGTGGTTCATTTTGTACACATATATCTATCACAACGTCTAGATATATAGTGGCCCTTTCCAGTTTAGTCATAATCAACTACGTGACGCGTAGGATGACGTCATGATCAATTACAGCGTGAATGACTCGATATGTCCGTCTTAAAAGCTTAATAGACCAACACGTTTCACGAATTGTATGGCTTTACTATTTAATACAGATTCTGTTGAATATTTTGTTAGTGACTAGACTCTTGTTGTTATCTGGCTAGTGCAACGTAATATACTACCAAAATCAACAACAACCGTAGAACCGGGTCAATGGTTACATACTACTAACATCATGAACCACACACGCCTGTGCATTCAGTAATTGTTATGGGATTACATCATTTGCTTGTTCCATTCCAGGTTATATTGTTCTTCCACCTAGATCACAAAAAGTTAATCACACATACTTCTCCTTCGATTTATGAAAACTGGTTGCGTTTTGAGAAAGGCAAACCAAATGGCATTATGCCCGAGGTTTATCATCAAAAAATCAATTTATGGAACCAAAATATATGATGCATAGCTACTCTTTTAAAAGGCGATTTTTTCCCTGTCTAATCTGATATCGGTGAGCAAAAATAGCAAAGATTGGCAATATAATATGGGATGAAATGGCAACGAAATGTGATCACTAAGAGGGTTATTTTGAGATTAAGAGCCGTGGTCATTGCTGTTGACCTATAAAGGGGAGGGAGGGAGGAAGGGAGAGAGAGAGAGAGAGTGAGGGGGTGGGATGGGGGTGAGGCGGCGGTGTGAGATCGAGAGTAATCCGGATGTGGCACTTATTTATAAGTATTTCAGAAGAGAAGGGTCCGTTTCTAGCCATGCGCCTGGTTAAAGTAGTTTCAACATCCTCAACAGAATGTTTATGAAATAGTGAAGACGTACACTTCGTACATTTGACGGACTTTTCAATGTTCATGACGAGCTGTACGATGACGTATGCATGCGTGTATGCATGCCAGTTATAGTGTGTGGCTGTGAGGTATCCTCCTGCCGTATTCTGTAAATGCGTGTTGCTTCGATGCATATGAATGTGTGGTAGGTTAATCTACTTGAAACAATCACAACCTTCAAAAGCGTAGACAATGGAATTACCTACCAAGACTATATGCGACATTACGATGCAATATCATATTGCGATGTTATTGATGCAAATTTGCTTACAATAATTGAACATAGTGAGCCTTCACAGTCCCACAACGGGAACAGACGGGTTCCAGGTAGCTATACGAAGTGGATTCTATGTAGCAGTCTGATTGTACGCATATACGTGTGATCTAGCTTCTGTATAGTTGTGCATTCATGTATGTGCGCACATACATATATTGCCTACATTAATTCTTGTTTGCTTATCTACGCAAGTGTGTTCAGCATATCATGGTCATCTCTGTACAACTATGCGCGCGGATATGCACACGGATTAGTGTCTACGTACGTGTGTATGTATGTGTATGCGATAACTGTTTACAGACGTGACAGTAAATATAATGAGGCTAATATTATAATAGATCAATAAGTCTTTACACTAATTCTCTGTTGGCGTCAATATCTATTATGAGAACGCTAAATGTGCCACATTATTGCCATACCGCGTTATGATCCTGCTCTATCCTGCCAAAAATAAGCCATGAATAATTCCCCTTAATTACTACATGGCTTAGCCCGCATAACCTGACATATTATGTGTGTGATTCTTTTAATAAGACGCGTTATTAGCCTTAGGTTAGCTGCGAGATAATAATTACATTGTCCAGATATTAAGGGAGATATGGCATACAAGCGTAACTCGTCACTCCCCGCAAGATATGAAGGCGAGAATGACGAGAATGCAGAAACAAGTAACATGTCATTATTCTACAGTGCACCCATCAAATCGAAGACGCCAGTTGTGAGAACAATATTCTCGGTTAGCCCACTGTTTTGACCAGTTTCTCTTATATGCCGTATGACTGTAACCCACCAATATTGAATTTGCACTATTGACCAATGACTTGGGACCAACATCCACTTTGATATCAGTGCGCCCTCGGTTTGTCAACGGCGCAGGACCACTGTCTAATCTGATATTGGTGTGCCAGTTGGCCAAAATCGTAGGAGACCAATATCGAATTTGATATCAGCGTAATAACATGGTGCAATCCAGTATTATTTACTTCTGTTGACAGTTTCTACAATTATCAATAATATGCAGACGTATGTATTTGTAAAGTACTCACCAGGTCACGCGTTTAACACCATGCCATCATACTTGGATGAAACTCAGAATGCACTGAACATGTATGTATCATGCCTGCAGGTAGTGCCGATAACGTCGCGATGTCTGTAGCTGAGCATTCGATGCACATAAAATCACACCTTCCACTTACACGCGCATATGTCAGGTATCTGCATAGTCCAAGAGTGGTCTGAACACGAACAGGACCAGGAGATATATGGACAGACGTGAACATGCATTCACTCATCTTTTATAATTCAAATAGTAGCAAATAAAATATTTTCTTCACAATCAATTAACATTGTGTATCGATCAGCTTGCTAAAGCTATCTCCACGCTTCCGACACGTGATTTGAACCCAGTATTTCGACGTTGTGTACGCCGAATGTGTGCAAGAAGTCATACGACAGCATGCACCTGCACGTCGCCATAAGGTTGGTACATCCGAATACGTATGCGTGTTATCACATGCGACTTTCAACGCTGTTTATGTCCATCTGGCACTTAAAACTTCAACTAGCGAACATTCTGTAACCTATCTTTGATCTCCCCGAAGAGACAAAACTGGCATGCATCACAATCTCTCAAGATGGTGTCAGAATTGATCTTTGGATGGTGCATTGATTAACTGTTAAGTGAACAACGGGGAACTAGTTGTCATTGACGAGTGTTAAAAGGAAATGTTTGTCAGATGTAGTCCCCTTAATCTGGATAGGAGAGCGTAGTGCGTGTGAAGAAGTATTAGTGGAATCGCGGAATTTCCGAGTGATTTGATTTTTGGGTTGGCCTTTCTCTTCGTGTCCCAAATCATTTCTCGAACGTCTTACATGTTTGTAATCTCTAAGCGATTGTTTTTCCCGAGACTAAAAGTTTGGCTATGATTGTGTAATACAATTTAAATTTGGCAGATTTGTTGAAACATCAAACGAGTGCGTTTGATCATAGAAGCCGGAATACACATTGATAAATGCTAAAGATGTATGCTTGAATATCGGTTGTGGGAAGAGCGTTAGTCGGGCTATAATTACAATACGATGCAATGGATGAATCCAGTTTTAGCTATGTACCGCCCATCACTAGCTAAGTTCCATCAACGTGTTGCCCGTGTTCGGATCGATCGATCCCTGCACTCTCTGAATTTCAATTTCCAGAAAACTGTACACGTAAGCTGTTGAATACTTTGAATCTAATTTTGACGGTTACTGCAGTCAAATTAGTTTCAAAACATTAAACATAATGTTTATTAAATAGTAAAGAAATACAATTCGTACACCCTGACGGAATATTTAGCCTTTATAACGGACTAATTCGCGTTATTCGTGAAGTAATTGATTGTGACGTCATCCTATACGTGACGTAGTTGATTATAACGCCATTGCTCGATACACTGGATTCCTCTATTGTGATAACAAATGCATCTAACATGTGTTCTGAGAAAGCCTTTAAAATCATGAAGGGTAGGATTAAAGGCTATACTACTTGATCACGCTATCAATCAGTAAGCACACTGACATCGAAATCTAATATGGGGTTGACAAATATGGCCGTCTATAGACAAATACCGTTTTCTTCAGGTACAACTACTGAGTTATAATTTTAAAGTATGTGTTATAATTGGTTCAATATAATAAAAGATGCGAAATATAGAGTGCCTCTATATTTCGCATCTATTATATTCAATCCAATATAACACATGCTTTCTAATATAATTATATTCTTTGCCGTGCCAGCTGCAACGCGACACGAGATCTACTGCAGCTGGTGTGTTCAAATTGATGGTGAAAATTGGCAGAGAAAATTATAACAAATCTGAAAAATGTATGAACATTACAAGGTAATAGCATACTGTTTTACCAAGTCTATTATGGTTTAGATTCAGTTTTCTCACCACGTGTTTGAAACAAATCTCTTTTAGACGCCGACTTAAGTGTCCATAAATGCCACACGGGGACATATTGACGTGCCTTTATTTAATCTGGATCGAACTCTTTCCGTCATATGCAGCCGCTACACAGCTCAATAAAAAAGGTTTTAAAATATTCAACATTATGTTGAATGGCTTGTAATGGACTTTCCATTTTAGCTATGCCACGCCCATCTCCAGCTAAGCTCCACCCAAACCTCGCTCGTGTTGGGATCAAGCGATCTTTGATCTGTCTGACTATAAATTTCCAGAAAACTGTACAGGTAAGCTATTGAATATTTTGGAACTAATTTGGCTGGGCGCTGTTGCCACCCATGGCAGCAACAGCGTCCAGTCAAATTAGTTTCAAAATATTCAACAGCATGTTTATTAAATAGTAGATACATACAATTCGAACAACGTGTCGGACTATTAAGAGGTAAAGACGGACCAAATAGAACCATTTATGACGTAATGATTATGACGTCATCCTACACGCGGATGACCTGATTATGATTTCATGTGACGTCAGATAATAGATTGATACTCTAGAACGGTGAATTCATTAACGTATTTGTAATTTACGTTTCAAATGAACAACTCGTCTCTCCATTGAACATTAGAGCGGACGGTGCGTTTTAGATGATCACTTAGTCCATGCACCTACTCTACATCCGCTCAAGTGTATTCTGTGCACGTTCTGGACGTGTCTCGTTTTCTAGCCGTTTCTCGCCGAAACATAGGAAGAGCACCTGTATTATATGCCATTTCTCTTGTACATTTGAATGTTGGTGCATGGGAGCAGTTTTGCGATTGTCAGGTTCCCATAAACACCGGTACAATGAGTTTGTCTCGGCCGTAGCCAATGATTGATAACCCCATGCGCATACTCCAATCATGAATTCTGTATAGTATTCAGTAAAGCGCAATCATTGATATAGCATCGATTGCCAAGGTCGCATTATCAGGAAACGTCATAGGGTACACATGTACTTCAGTTCTGTGCATTATGTCCAAACTGCTGCAGATGTGTCTGCCAAAGGAATTCGATAAATATTGGCATTGTACATGCCTCGCTGACGAAGCATTGCGAGTGAATCCGTATCAGACTTAGGAGTTAGTAGGGCCGCTGGGAAAAGTTTGGCGAGAGATCTATATATCATTAATGGTTTCGTATGGGATACTATGGTGACGACTCTTGACTACTTGTTTACCGAGATATGTATGTCAGTTCCCATGATTCTCTAATTTCACATATTCATTTGTAATCTCCGTGGTACACATTAGAAGGCCCGTTTTCATATATATATATATATATATATATATATATATATATATATATATATATATATATATATATATATATATATATATATATATATATATATATATATATATATATATATATATATATATATATATATATATATATATATATATATATATATATATATATATATATATATATATATATATATATATATATATATATATATATATATATATATACCTTGACCTGCATGTAAGCATAATATGAGAGATGACACACTCCAGTGAACAGAGCAAACGCTTACTAGAGGAAATATTCCCTTACGTACCGCAACAGCACACTACACAGATGACCTTAGGGTTAGGCAACCCAAACACCCACGCACGCAACCACTCCAGGAATTCAATTTGCGAATATCGGCGAACCTACATATGCAGCACAGCACATTGCGGTCATTGATACGCGCCTCGATGTAACCGACAACATAGAGGCCTTAAGCCATAATTGGCTCGAATGTTAAGATATAACGAATATTGATTTAGAAATAATGGTGTGTAAATGATAAAAAGATTGACTCTCCGACAACATGTATACGTGACGCGTATTGTTGCATACAGGGACACTTCATATCTGAACAATCCAATAATAGACAATTCCGACAAAACAAATCAGCATGCCATTTTCAACATGGAATATGTGAGTTGGACCAGATGTACATTTGACTGACTTTGTCTATTATTACAATTTAGTAGCTCGTTTACGTGGGTTTATGTGATGCTATACATGCACCCGGTGATATCATACACGGGTATATGCGCACCACCCGTCGCGATCTGTCTAATCTTTCAAATATCTTTACAAGTGCAAGTAAGTTAGACAGATCTTTCATAATATGTATCCATGAATACAACATGGTTGATGTCCATCGTGAGTAAATGCTAGGAAACCGGCGCTATGGGTTTCTGAAAGCGCTACCTATGGCCTTGACTAGATGTATCCGGTTCTTAGTGCGTGGTTGTCATTACATATGCGCATGAGAGTGGGAATATGTCGTGATACCGCACTACCATTTCCCGTTATCTCAACTTTAGCACAGGTTTATAGTGGATGTAATGACGACAAATACCAATACAGTACACTGTGAGAGGTTCTTCAATTTCTCAACTGTAAATCATCGATTACCATCGAGTCAATTATCCTAATAAATGGGAATATGCTATTGTATTTATTACTATATTGAGAGACTAAATAAAATGGCATAGATCTTTAGTAAAACAAAGGAAATATGTAAAATCGAAAGCTCAGGCGCACGGTCTGTGGAAAGATCGATGCAAAGCGCGAGAAGACGTGAGGTGTGTGAATGGCTGATCAAATCTCTGAGAATACAGGAAAATGCCAAAGTGTATTAGGGAGGCCAGGAATGAATATAATATAACGGGTGGTAGGGAGTGGGGGATATAATTCTGTGATACACAATCGTGCAACACAAACAGCAGTCATTTGTGAGAAATAAATGATACGAATATAGATCAGAGATACATTTGGCAATGCAGATGTCTGGATAAACGTCAAAGAATTGTATTTTCTATTGCTAAACAGAGCTGATTGTCCGAAAGTGTCTGCCTAAGCTTAGCTTACATACACTAGCTACCAATAAGCCACACCAGCCAGTTGAGCATCATTTCGCTTGATTTATATAATGCTGGATTGACATTCTTAATATCGTTGCGATATTCAGTTTGAATTTATTTGTTACATGCTAGCTCTCTTCGAGATAAATAAGCTTTCGCACGCACGCACACACGCACGCACGCACACTCGCACGCACGCATGCACTCATGCACACACGCAAGAACGCAATCACGCACGCACGCACGCACACTCGCTGGCTCGCACGAGCGTACGCACGCACTCCTGTGTCTTTTTTCTGGATGGTCTCATAAAGACATACCTTAGGGGCATTTTCAGAGAGCGTGCCGATAAGCAGGTTCGATACAGCATAAATGAAACAGATGCGTATTTCAGCGAATAGACACGCACGTCTTATATACCATGGGAGCTCCATGCCTTTGGAAATGACTGGATGTTATTGCCAATGTGCAGAAATCAGTTTTAATCAGTATCTAGCTGTGATTCTCTTCATCGAGTATTATGTAGTTTCCCGACGTGTAGTATATGCCTAGCGTGATTAATCAGCGTATAACATGAGTTAGTCAAACTAATGATTATACGGAAAGCATGGGCCGGACACATTGCTGATCGCAAAGGCCCAAAGGGGAGAAAGACGATACCTCAACGCCGGTCTCCTCCTTAAGTACCAACTTTGTTGGGAAACTAAGTCGTCAAGGATTGCGGGCTGACATCCGCATACATAGGCAACTCTGATTATGTCTAACCTTCTTAAAACAAGAAACTGTGCTCGACATCCTCGAACGACGAGTTCTGCTCAGGAGCGTACCATAGCTACGTGAAATGTACGTGGTCTGAGTGCAACATCAATGCGGCAAACCTTAGTCGCAGTCTGTGAACACGATAACATCGATATTACATGCATTCAAAAGAGACTATAGTAGCTACACACTCAGAGCAGCAACTATAGACAGGCCATAAGCTAGTACTCATGGAGCAAAAACAGGCCACATACCGGGGTTTAGGCTTCGTAATCGGACTAAGGGTCTTGGACCATATCATTAGTTTTGGATATGTCAGTGATCGCGTTGCATTCATCGACCTGGCTGTAGGCCTACGCGGAAACACACTATCACTAAGTGTCGCATTGTCAACGCATATGGCCCAATTACCGAAAAAGTCAAAGAGATCCAGGAATATTAGATTCCTTCTATGTGGAACCGAGCTCCGCCATTACAATCCCAGCTAGATGGCAACTGTTCATGTGTGGAGATTTCAACTCCATGCTGGGTAAACTCGGAGTTGCGGACAGAAGTTCAGGACTTGTCATATGCTGAGGTCGTATGGAGAGGACACACGCAATAGCAATGGAGATGCACTGGTGGCATTCCTTAGTACCAATGGCCTATTTGCCACAAATACAGCTTTCAAACACCTATCCCATCGCCGGATAGCATGGACTGGACACATTGCTGATTGCAAAGCGCCAAAAGGTTCTAAGGCCACAACAGCTGTATTCAAACAAATAGACATCATAGTATGCAAGACAGAAGCAAAATCCCTACTTCGGAATGCGCATTCCTATGGATGCGCATAACTCAATTCTGAACATAAGCCAGTCATCACACGCCTTCAGATGAACGATCTCCACCTAATGTATAAAAGCCATATCAGGCAAGACGGTAGAGTCACCTACAACCTACCCAAGCGACACTGACACGCAAATGCCATACAAAAAGGCCCTCGGGGAGCAGATAGCTAACACTGACGAGAGCTCCGATCAAATCGAAGCCTAACCAAAATACTGAAATCTATGGAATCATCAACTACCAGCACCACAGATGTTATTAAAACCAACCGATCTAGGTATACTGACGACCCTCAAGTAGTGAAATTGTCAGCAGAGCAGAACGCGTTGCGACTGCTCATCTATCAAAGTAGTCAATGTGAAGACCGCACCAAACTACACCGGGAGCGCAATAACATTCTGTGCCACATTAGCGAACTCTTAAAAGATCTTGCTATTCAACAAACAGACTCCATAGCAGATGAAATTACTGCCATGTACGACTGTCAAAAAATGTTTCTGGCAGCCCGAGCTCTGACAGTTACTGAGTACACACCACCACTCACTGTGCACACATCTGACGGACACTTTATCGGGATTGACCAGGGAAAGGCCGAGGCGATTCGAGAATGTTACAAGGAACAGTTTACTGACCACAATGGTGAGCCCTTGTACCCGTTCTCGGGAGACTCTAGGCCATTACTAACATCAATTAAAAGAGCAGAAGTTGAGAAAGCACTTACAGCCCTGAAAAATGGACGTGCATCTGGACCTGATGGCATGAGCAATGAACTATTCAAATATGCATGTGGCATTATCTCAACTCCGATCACTGACGCTGTAGGCCAAGGCACCTTTTTCGCACTACCCAAGCTAAAGAAGCCATCCTATCCAATGATACTCTATGCCGCATCCATGACAAGATCGATGACGTCATTAGATCATGTCAAAGTGGATTTGAAACGTGGACGCAGCTGCGCAGCCATTGTATGGGCTCAATGCATGCTTGTGTCGGTAGTCATGTCCAAACACTGGGATTTCCACAAAATGGGGATTAACATGTCACGCGCCTTCGACACAATTAGATGCTCAAAGATCCTAGATGTACTACACCAGGCCAGTTGCAATGAAGATGAGCTAGGACTAGTGAGACTACTGGTTGCAGACACCAAGCTGAGAGTACGAGTCAAGTCAGTGAGGTCTGTAGAATTTGAGATATCAATCGGCTCCCCACAGGTAGATGGCCTATCTCCGGTCCTTTTCACCTGTTACCTTGCTGCTACATTGCACTCCGTGCGGGAAAGTTCCGCAAGACCAAAGCCCTAGTGTCAATACCGGGCATGCCACTAGAGATGGAATATGCCAACTTCTGCCAATATCTGCAAGCAAACTAAAAATTGAGAATATCTTTATGAATGAAGCCAAAACAGATTTCACCCACATATACCTCTCTACAAAGCATGCAACTAAAGAAAAAGACGATCTACTTCGTGGTGGCGAACCATGGAGGAAAAGTAAAATCCTAGGCTCACTGCTTTGCAGTACTGCCGACATTGCTGCATGCCGCGCCATGGGGAACACAGCTTTACAGTCCGTTTGCAAGCTATGGATTCATAGATCAAAGATGCCCTTGATAAAAAGACTACGTTCATACAATGCAACCTGCGTATCCTTGATGCTGTATAACTGTAACATCCTGGCAGCTCCAAAGGGCAAAGGCATCTCTAGATAAACTCGATGCGTTCCACTGCAAACACCTACGCACCACCACTGGACAGCGATGACCAGACAGAATAATTTCCAATGATGCACTATACAAGATGTGTAATACGTCGCCGCAGTCTGTAAAAGTCCCCCAGCAAAGATGGTCCATGTTTGGCCATGTGCTAAGGATGCCATAAGAGAAGCCAGCACAGAGTGTCTTGGATTTCACCCTACACGGAGCCAGCAAATACAAGGCCAGGTGAGGACGTCATTGCATAAATCTGCTAAGCGTGCTACAAGGTGACCTGAGGAAAGCAGGACTCAATACACTCAAGTCAAGAATGGACTTGAGGGAGCTAAGGAGTTCGACTGAGGACAAGACACAGTGGGCAAAAGCGAAGAAGGACTGATTGCAGCTGTAGGGTATGTATACTACTGCAGCCGCAGAATACAGTAATCATGCATACATTGATTATTTTCTTCTTAGGCCGATGATGTATCAAAGGCTGTGGTGCATGTTACTGTAATCAGCTCATGTTGACCAGCAGCAGACGTAAATCTTGAACACACGTTGTTGCTGTATTAAACAGATGTAGTGGATAATAAAAAGGTTCACCAATAAGCCGTTTAATACGGCCGTGTGATGTCCTATAATTTTCAAATCTACCGTTCCTAATTATAAATCGTTGAGACACATACACGCATGCATCTGCTTAAACAACCTACAACACTAAAGTGTCCTATTCCTATACATAATATATATATATATATATATATATATATATATATATATATATATATATATATATATATATATATATATATATATATATATATATATATATATATATATATTAAATACCGGAATTGTTAGATTTAGAGCTAGGGTGTGAAGGTAATTTAACTGACTATGATCAGTTCCCAAAAAGGTTCCAGTCAAATTAATTCCAACGTTATCAACATATCGCATACATAATTCATTGAATATAATGTCAGTGAGCTCTGCATTGAAATTGGGTTCGTAAAACCCTTGCATAAACTGGAGGCGACAACGGACCTACTTTAGAAATTGAGGGAATCAATCAAAATAAGACCGGCGTTGCAAAATGACGTGAACTATGCGCCCAACCTGGACAATGCATCAGTCTACACATCAAAAGTTACAATGGATGTACAAGAATGTGTGTATGAATGCTTGCACTACTAAATTGAGTCATTCATGAGGTAATTGGTTACGCCACGTAGTTGATTATAACGTCATATTATCGATCGAGAAACTTGATTCCTTAGTTGTTATTGGCTCTACCCCCACCTTCCTCAAAAGTGTCACTCGGCCATAGCATATGCCCATCTTAACGTATTAGTTCGATGAAATGTTTGACTGCGACCTATCCAGAAACACGATTGATATTATTGTGATAATTATTTAGTAATATGATGCCTCTGAACAGATGAAGTACACAAATCATGGCATAATCATTAAGCCTTTGGCTAATATTCTCTCCTAACACATCCTCAAGTTAGAGGAATTAAGTTTGCAGAACACGAACCAAAATATGCTGATATTATCAATGTTGTTTACTATTTGAAGGAATTCAATGGCCTTTTTTGAATCTGTATTGCTGAGGTGGAGAAACTAAATAGTTTTGATCAGTAAGTCGACAATCTTGAGCAGATTGGTTTAGTCTTATAATATATTAATCATATGTGAATATTTGGTAACTAGTTTTAAATAGATCAGTAAAGTAAACCTTTTGTTTATCGTGCGCCATGAAATTATCTGAGCTACGAGTTGCCATCCGGATTATGTTCCTGTTTCATCGTGACCATAAAATGATAATCACTCCTACACACTGATTCTTCTATTTCTGGAAATATCTCGCGTTTTGAGAACGGAAAACTTCAGGGCATTTTCTCACAGTTAATATTTTCGATTCAATATATATCATCCAAACCTCAGTTCACGGCACAAAACTATCGTAATCATATTGCTTATTTGAGAACAATTTAGTTGAGGTTCGTTGTTCCATGTTCGCAATGACAGCACTGCCCCTGTCTTTTAGTTAAATTGTTTAGCACGTGTGATAGATTAGCGTTGGAATTCGGGATGAAATTGGATAATGTCTCACACATGTGAGCGCTAATGGCTTTACTTCTCTTCTCCGCGCTATAATCATGGCTTTTGACTTATAAAGGAAGTCCTCTAACTGAATGCATCAAAGGCAAAAGAACATCCTTCCCTTTTCGCTTGCATTATCAAAATGAAGCTGCCTGTGAAAAGCACGACAATTTCTCCCGAGAAAGTACAATACTTCATTTAGAAGCATGACGTCATAGACTGAGTGGATGAGAAGGCTGCGAGGCAGTGCCAATAAATAACCAAAACTCCAACAGAGAGAGAGAGAGAGAGAGAGAGAGAGAGAGAGAGAGAGAGAGAGAGAGAGAGAGAGAGAGAGAGAGAGAGAGAGAGAGAGAGAGAGAGAGGGAGGGAGGGAGGGGTAGGGAGGGAGAGGGGGGAGGGGGAGGGGGAGGGGGGAGGGAGCGAGCGAGCGAGGGAGGGAGAGAGGGAGGGGGGAATGGAGGGTGGGGGGAGGAAGGGAGGGAGGGAGGGAGGGAGGGAGGGAGAGAGAGATTATTTATCCAGCATAAGTTCAAACCTATTCTAATACTACAATACATGCACGTGTGCAGGCGTGATTTGGTGCATCTATGTGAGAGTGAATTTATGTATCCAGTTGTACATGCATGCGGGTTATTCGCACGTGCATGTGCGTGCATGGCCTATACACGTACGCGTATGCGCGTATCTTCCTGATTGTGTTCTAGCTTGCATCGCCATATGTGCTGCCGCACAGTTACGTACTCGGATTAATGTCTATTTGCGCGTGCGTGTCTGTGTATGGGGTAACTGTTTGGAGATGTGACCGTAAGTATAATGAGGCTAAAATTATAATATACTAATATTGTATACTAGAATACACTAATTCTGGATCAACATGGCTATCTCCTAGCAAAACGCTATAGGTGCCACATAATTACTATAGCTCGCTGTGAGCCCGCTTCATGCCGCTGATAATAAACTATGAATGATCCCCATAATGACTGCAGGGCGGAGTTGGCATACCCCATCGTATTATCGCGATGGTTGTCTTAATTAAAAGCTTTATTAGTCTTATGTCAGCCGCGGGATAATACGATCCATTGCACATGTTACGATCACTCCAATGCGTATGTAACGTAACTGGCTATAGCTTTATTTAATGAGATAAACAGACTAATTAAGAGAACTTCAGAGCGTACGTGCGTGTGTGAGTCTTCGTGTGTGTGTTTGTGCGCGCGTGTGAGTGTTTGTGTTTGTGTGTGCGTGTGCTTGTGCGCGTGCGCGCGTGCGCGCGTGCACCCGTGTGTGCGTAAGTGCGTGCGTACGCACGCAGGTGTGCTTTTTATACGAGAATTCCCAGCCAGCCCAGCCATGAAATAGATTAAAATAAAATGGCGATTGCACTCTCAATCTAAAATGGTGTCCACAATTCTAGCA
Organism: Chaetoderma sp. LZ-2023a; assembly: GCA_034401795.1. Classification (NCBI taxonomy): domain Eukaryota; kingdom Metazoa; phylum Mollusca; class Caudofoveata; order Chaetodermatida; family Chaetodermatidae; genus Chaetoderma; species Chaetoderma sp. LZ-2023a. The sequence continues at coordinate 132,770,388 of CM067371.1, read as the reverse complement.
GGTAAAGTGACCATAAAGTAACAAATACTTACCGATTTATTCGAAAAATATGTGCATTACGGAGTTATTTGTAAATGTGCTTGATTGCAGAGTGGTAATGTAAAATGGACGTCATAATTTGCAGAGTGGTAATGTAAAATGGACGTCATAATTTGCATTGAACTAAACACCGTAGACTACTCGGATTTCGAGGATCATTGCACAACATATTTTTCTGACTAGTTCTTTCAAATGCATTACGCGGAAGGTCTTTAAAGAATGGGTGGTTGGGGTATGACGCTAGAGCGGGAGCGGGTGGTCTGGGGGTTTTCTCACAGAAAGTCTTGAAAATTAGATGACCTGAGAAAAAAATTTCGCTTTCACGTTATAGATATTTTATATTTCACTACCAATTGGTCGTGGTATTGAGTGTCAAGTTGGAGTTGCAGATGAATGCAGTCATGTTAGTACAGAGTTAATCAAATTATAAAAGATTAATTTAAATATACACCTGTGCAAAAGTTAAACACCACTCTATTTTTACGCACATGCGAGGGTATATTCATGTGCTATGAAGAAAGCAATAGCATAAACATTTATGTACCCATCCATCTTAGTGCAAGAGGTAATAATGCAACTAGAGGAAGGCTGATTACGATGGTGGGGAAACACTGTATGTTTTTGTTTGAACTCGAAAACGAGGCCTGAATATGGTTACGTTGACACAACTGCCAACTATTGCCCTACAGTTGACACACGTGGCTAGATTGTCATTAATGGTGTCTGAAAACGAGGTTTAACACCTGTGCACGAGTTTGAGACTGTCATTACTAATACCGGGTATATCCACCTTGTGCCTGGATGACGGCCTGGACACGACGTCTCATGCTGGTCACCAACCGACTGATACGCCATTGTGGTATTCGTTGCCATTCAAGATGGAGTGCGTCTGTTAATTCCTGTAGGTTCTGCACAGGAGGATCCCTCCTTCTCACCATGTTTCCCAGAATGTCCCAGATATGCTCAATAGGGTTCATGTCAGGGCTCCTTGCTGGCCATGGTAGGGTTTCGATGGCATTCTGGCGGAGGTATTCATGCACAGCTCTAGCACGATGTGGTCGGGCGTTGTCATCCATGAATATAGGGTGGGTTCCAGGTGCATGATTTACAAAATGAGGGACCACAACTCTATCCAGTATGGAATCTTGATATCTTTGTCCATTTAGTGTTCCAGGTACAGTCAACAGATCCAGCTTACAATCAAATGAGATGCACCCCCATATCATAACGGAACCTCCACCAAATGGAACTCCTTCCATGATGTTACGTTGGTCGTACACCGTGCGTCTGGACCTCCATACACGAGTTCGACCATCTGGCATGAAGCAGGAACCGACTTTCATCGGACCAGTGTACCCGGCTCCAGGATCTCATGTTCCAGTGTCTTCTTTCATTGCACCAGCTCAGACGCTCCTCTTTGTGGTGTGCAGTGAGGAGAGGACGTCTGACAGGTCTCCTAGCTTTCATGCCAGCAGCATACAGTCTCCTTTTGACGGTAGACATTGACACTCTATTGCGCGTTTCCCATTGCTGGCTGAGCACTCTGCTGTTGGTGAATGGAGATCTCCTAACAAGGCGTACTAGGGCTCGATCATCACGGGCAGTAGTCTTCTTCGGTCTTCCAGATCTAGGCCTGTCCTTCACCTCGTTAGTTTGCCCATGTTTTGCAATCAAACGACTGATTACAGTATGGTTAATGTTCAGCTGTCTGCCAATCTCTCTGCATGACATACCGGTGGTATGCATGCCTATGATTTGCCATTTCACACGATCACTTAACCTTCGTCTTGCCATAGCGGTTCACAATCAAGAGCTAATTCTCTCTGTACAAATAAACCACGGTCATGAACACAAAATTCCTAATCTTGTCGCCTAAATCTGTATGTCATGTTCTACACCTCAAACTGGACTTTTACATAACTGAACACGTGCGCTGTTTCCCGCCACGCACGGACATCAAGCGGCGTGAAGTCATGCATGCATGTGCATTTCGTACTTGGAATTATGTCAGCTAACGCGGGGACAAAAAGTATGGCAGCCTAGTTGTACCATCATGTTTCTACGTTCTATTGTTTTTGCTGGTGCTTAACTTTTGCACAGGTGTATACTATGAGGGGCCGGAATTCCCAAGAAAATTGTGAAAATTAGATGCCGTTTCCTGCGTTCTGTTGAATAAAGAAGCGTCTATATATTTTACAGTACAAGACAATTTTAATGAGGGACCCTGCCTACACTCATAAAAATTGTGGGTCTGCAGCCCCCCTCCCCCGCCCATAGCCTCCACCCTCTTCCGCCGCCATGGGGTGATTGGATTTGGGCTAGGTACAAGGTCTCCGGAGATGATGTCTCCCCATTCATGCACCCCCTTTCGAGTTTCTCCTAATGAGGAATGAGAGATTACACTCTCGTTTCACGATTGGCTAGAACGTACCATAATGCTTTTAAAAACAAATATTCTGGATAGAATATGCAGTCATACAATCCATACATTATATATATATATATATATATATATATATATATATATATATATATATATATATATGTGTGTGTGTCGTGCGTGGCTGCCTGCGTCTGTGCGCGCGTGCATGTGTGCGTGTGTACGTACGTGTGATGCGATGCGTGCGTGCGTGCGTGCGTGCGTGTGTGCGTGCGTGTGTGCATGTGTGCGTGTGTGCGTGCGTGCGTGCGTGCGTGCGTGCGTTTATGTCGTTTTCTAAATATCCTCCATGATTTCCACATGTGCTTTGAATGCGGTAGTCTGACATTGAATGCGTACAAGAGGTCATAAAACACCAGGCAAGGATATGTGAAGATTGACAGATTGTAATATTTATGCATGACAGCACACGTGGCTTCCAGCGCTCTTCTTATCCATCAGGCAATTTCCAAAATTGCAACTAGAGAGCATTCTGTACCCTCTCTTTGATCTCCTCTCAGAGACATAAATGTCATGCGTCTCCATCTCTCAAGATGCCGTTAGAATTGATCTTTGCGCGCGGCATTGATGAACTGGTGAGTGAACAGTAGGGGAACCAGTTGCAATTGACGAGTGTTAAAAGGAAATGTTTGTCAGATGTAGTCCCCTTAATCTGGATGGGAGAGCGTAGTGCGTGTCAAGATGTCTTGTTGGAATGGCAGAATTTCCGAGTGGTTTGATTTTCGTTGTCCATTCTATGCCTTCTTGCGTCAAATTATCTCTCGATTGTCTTACACGCGCGCGATCGCTGAGTGGTTGTTACTCACGAGTCTATCCGATTAGTTACTGCATAAAATGAAAAGTAACAGATTTGTTGAAACATCGAATCAGTTAGTGAAAAGACACCATCACTGGGGCCTAAATGTGCAACGAACAATCTTAATCCTTTGAACCAACGAATCATATGTACAATCATCTTCAATGCATGTCCTATTCCGTTGAAATTTTGAAGATATCTTGACTGGGAGCTGTTCCGGCCTATTGCAGCCCTCAAGCTCCTTGTCAAATTGGCTTCATAACCTACCTACATGAGCTTCCTGAACATTGACATTCTAGGATTTCATGGTTTAAAGTATCAAAGAATTATTCTCGATTAACCCTTCAACTCAAGAAATTCTAGAATCCTAATTTCAGCGCAACTATACGAAATAGCTTTTGAATGTTTTGAACATTGACTGTGGCCTATTGCTGTCATACACATCAGCAGCTCGATGCAACGTTAGTTTCAAACTATTGTACAGAATATTCCTTACATAAAGAATGTGTCTTTCTGGTCTGCGCCGTTAATTGGATCAAAGTTGTATTAATCGGCTTCTCCGGGTCATAATGATGTTTCAATCCTAATACCTGTCACGAGGGAGGGGCGTGGGACACCGATATCTTATATCTTCGTCATAGTTTTAGCGATCCTAAACTAGAAATAAATTGTGAAATTACTCTTACTGTAAGCTTACAAAAGCAACTACTTTTCAAATATCCACCAGTTTGTCGCTTGTTCTCATTGTCACCAATATGTGTGTGTGCCCAGACTCTCGCCACCAATACGCCGTCCAACATTAAGACATACGATATACAGATATATTGGATTTACCCGGATAATGTTTTCTAGAATGATGCACTCACTTTCTTGCGGGAAAGTTTTCCGAGTTATAAAGGAAACACATTGCAATCTAAACGGAATGGACCGTTCCATTTTTAGCTATGCCCCGCCCCTCACTAGCTAAGCTCCACCCACACCTCGCCGTGTTTGGATTGATCGATCCCCGAATGCCCTAGCTATCAATTTCCTGAAAACTATACAGGGAAGCTGTGAATATTTTGTAACTAATTAGACTGGGTGCTGTTGCAGCAACAGCGCCCAGTCAAATTAGTTTCAAAATATTCAACAGAATATTTATTAAATAGTAAAAGCAAACAATTTGTACAACAGCCCATAGACCGTCTTCAAATATGCGTTCGTGACGTACTTATCGACATCATTCATGACGTCATTCATTATGATGTCATTGCACACATCACGCAGTTCATTATGACGTCATATGATGGGTGGGTACTCTGGAAAGGACTATTAGGTTTCACAATTCTGCTTCCTCATAAAGATATTACATTCCTTGCGCATACAGCCACTATGCAGCTCACATATACTATATTCAATCCATTGTAATACACATTTTAAAAGGAATACATTACGCAATACACGGATGCAAAGCCATGAAAGACCCGGCTCAACTGACGTGTGTCTAGAAGCAATTTGGGATCGAAGATTCGATTTGTACATAATAGCATAGGAAATGCACATACCGAGGGACCGTTCCAGTTTTAGCTATGCACCGCCCATCACTATCTAAGCGCCACCCACAACTAGACCGTGTTGGGATCGATTTCTGAACTTAACTGACTATCAATTTCCAGAAAGCTTATGCATTACAGGTACCGTATTACATATTTTGAAACTAATTTAACTGTGCGCTGTTGCTACAAAATGTTTATTAAATGGTAAAGACATACAATTCGTACAACGTGTCCGGCTATTAAGCGTTAAAGACGGACTATATCGAGCCATTCATGACATCATGATTATGACGTCCTCTTGCTGATTATGACTTCATATCACGTCATATGATGGATGGATAAACATGAAAAGGTCCATTACACAATCTAATACATTTCTAATACAGCAAATTTGTCCCAAGGATACACAATCAAAATACATATATATTGTATATACGTTTGACCCTGTTAATGACTAAATTTGTTCAAAAAAATCAAAATATTTGCTTATTGAATGTCCATATTCAGGTCACGAGAATATTATTTTTGAAAATTTACCACTGGAATGACTGAATCGGTTATTGAGTCAGTCATTCCAGTGGTAAACTTTCAAAGCTAGTCTTCTCTTGGCCTGTAAATGGCCATTCCTTAAGACCCCTGCATAGGCCAGTTTTGGCCGGATTCGGCAAGAAAGGGTCAATGATTGCAAAACACGTGTACATGTGCATGTTGGTATTCTGCATATAAATAAACATCTCACTTCAAATCCGTTGTACGGTAACGATGCTGAAGAGTAGGAACTGACTAATTCAATTGTTAACGGGTGAATGAATCCCTGTTTAGCTATGATCAACTCATTTCCACCAAAGCTCCGCCCATTTTTTTATCCTGGTTGCAATCGATTTCAAACGTTGAATTCCCAGAATGTGTATTTTAAGGTAACAATACAGGCAAACTGTTGAATATTTTGCAACTAATGTGACTGCTGGCTGTTGCTACCTACTCCAAGTCAAATTAGTTTCGAAATATTCAACAGAATGTTTTATTAAATAGCAAATTCATAAAAAAAATCTTATCATTCGTGTACTAGTGACGAATCTTTCGATTTTCATATTTACGTTATACGTCATTATGATTGTGACATCAGCTACACATCAAATTGATTATGACGTCAGATGCTTGAGTGTCATTAGCGGATCCCTACTTTCAGGAGTATAATGCCACTCAGAGTCGATGCTTATTCTATACGCCAGAGGTCGGGGGTACTGCACATGAAACACTCAGCAGTAATATCAGCCAGGTTTTATTGAAGTGAAATAATTAACTTGTGGATCAATTAATTCATCAATTTACAAGTTACTCTCCCGCTTATATATCCTAAGTCTGAAATCTTAGAATATCAACCAGACAGGCAAACAGCTGGATACGCTAAACGAATATGACAGGAATCTACTACCGGCATATTATACATAACAACAGCCCCAGCTAAATTAGCTGTACAATGGGTTATATGACGTTTATTGATTTGTAATTGATTTTCGCATTTGACATTTTGGGATTCAAATGGCTAAGTCATTTCCTCTCTGTACCCCCGATCAGAAGTTGCGATTTACATCAGCGTTTATCACAGCGGCCCGCTCTTGATCTGCTCTCACGTATTCTTGGCACGATCTCCACGCGTCTGGTGTTGTAATCCTTGTCGAAGAAACACACTAGAAGCACGTTTGATGTATGCGATTTCTGTTGTACATTTGACTGCTTAGGATCAGTTTTCCGATTGTCCAGATCCAAAAATCACCATTGCAGTGAGTATATATCGACTGTCACCAATGGTCGTTAACAGAATGAACATAATTCAAAATAAGAATTGTTGAGTAAAACAGAAATGACATGTCCATTGCAGAGTTATTGAGATTATATCGATTGCTAATTTTGTTAGGAAATGGCGTAAGATTCAAATGTACTCATCTGACATAAATCATCATGCTACAATTTCACAAGGGATTCCTATATATTGACACGTACCATGCCTCGTTGGCGTCAATTTATTTAAATTGAGCTTGCCAGCTTCGTAAGCCACAAACTACCACCCCCAACGTGACCAGGCAAATCCACGACGACGCGCTGGCCTTGTCAGATTTCGGTAGAAATGAGCTTTAGCGATGTTAATAATCGAGTGCGATAGATTCGATACGAAAGAACAAAACACATCGAGTGCGATAGATTCGATACGAAAGGAGAAAGCACATCGAGTGCGATATATTCGTTACAAAAGGACAAAGCACATCGAGAGCGATAGATTCGATACGAAAGGACAAAGCACATCGAGTGCGATTGATTCGATACGAAAGAACAAAGCACATCGAGCGCGATAGATTCGATACGAAAGGACAAAGCACATCGAGTGCGATTGATTCGATACGAAAGGACAAAGCACATCGAGTGCGATAGATTCGATATGAAAGGACAAAGCACATCGAGTGCGCTATATTTGCCACGAACAGACAAAGCACATCGAGTGCGATAGATTCGATACGATAAGACAAAGCACATCGAGTGCGATAGATTCGATACGAAAGGCCAAAGCACACCGAGTGCGATAGATTCGATACGAAAGGACAAAGCACATCGAGTGCAATAGATTCGATACGAAAGGACAAAGCACATCGAGTGCGATAGATTCGATACGAAAGGACAAAGCACATGGAGTGCGATATATTCGATACGAAAGGACAAAGCACATCGAGTGTGATATATTCGATACGAAAGGACACAGCACATCGAGTGCGATAGATTCGATACGAAAGGACAAAGCACATCGAGTGCGATATATTCGATACGAAAGGACAAAGCACATCGAGTGCGATATATTCGATACGAAAGGACACAGCACATCGAGTGCGATAGATTCGATACGAAAGGACAAAGCACATCGAGTGCGATATATTCGATACGAAAGGACAAAGCACATCGAGTGCGATATATTCGATACGAAAGGACACAGCACATCGAGTGCGATAGATTCGATACGAAAGGACAAAGCACATCGAGTGCGATATATTCGATACGAAAGGACAAAGCACATCGAGTGCGATAGATTCGATACGAAACAACGAAGCAGTTGAGATCCATTTATCCTATATCCTATTACTTCCACAAAGAGTATGGTCATTCTCGTACCATTTTACAGCACACAATGTTACACCAAATTGGTTGCAGTTAATGTTGTTAAGGCATAGCTGTCATACAACAACGGGTGTGTTACATGCACTAGTGAATGGATGTACTACATGTTGCTATACTAGGCGGATATAAACTGAAGTGCAGTATTCTACTGACTATGACATCCTTTCATTGGCTAAGTCTAATTCACCTTTCCAGAGTATCCATCTATCATCTGACGTCATATGACGTTATAATCAGCTAAGTGGTGTGTAGGATAACGCCATAATCATTACGACATAAATGATTCTATTTGGCCCGTCTTTTACTCTTAACAGTCCGACACGTTGTTCGAATTGTATGTATCTACTATATAATAAACATGCTGTTGAATATTTTGAAACTAATTTGACTGGACGCTGTTGCTTCCATAGGCGGAAACAACACCCAGTCAAACTAGTTCCAAAATATTCGATAGCTTACCTGTATAGTTTTCTAGAAGTCGATAGTCAGGGAGTTCAGAGATCGATGGATCCCACCATGAGCGAGGTGTGGGTGGAGCTTAACTAGAAGATGGGCGGGGCATGGCTAAAATGGAAAGTCCATTGAATCTTGAAATATATACTTTTGCAGATCAAATCATAGAGGTATGGGTTTCATCAATTGTTTCCTATCCAATTGCATACTTACAAAGGACTGCACACGAAGGGGCGAATATCGAAAATCACAGTTTTGAGAAAATCGCATTCAGGTTTTTCTGTATTTACCATCACAATAATGATACTCTTAAAGACATGTATTACTCAAAGTGACATACCAATAGAAAGCGCTTGATCCCCTCTACGGACTACATATTACCATTATGTGTTTACCTAATTAATAAGGCAGTAATTAACTAAAATACACCCCTGTTAAGACTATATGCTCGGCCTCAACGTGGCGCAGGGGTGTAACCCACTGGGTGTCAATCCAGACAGGGGCTAACCAGAGCATTATGCACAACGCTAATGAATGACACTTGGAGATCGAATCAACCGAAATGGTGCTCGCCCTGTGAGGATCCGCCAGGCAGGTGCAGCGCCGGGCTCCACGCCTCGAAGGAGCCCACCCTCAGCTACTGGAGGTCCCATCAACTTGTCTTGTGGAGCCCGGGGACGAAGATGGAGAACTACTGACCAACCGAAAGAGAAGACCAAACCCACACAGAACCCCAGTATCAACATCATGCACTGGAACGCAGAAGGGGTTACCAACAAGAAATCAGAGCTCGAACAGTTCCTGTACGAAAACAACATTGATATCTGCTGCATCCAAGAGACACACCTGCAAGAAGGAAAACCATTTAAGATCAGAGGTTACCAGATCTTCCGGTGTGATCGAAGAGGAAGAAAGAAAGGCGGGGTGATCACCTTGGTCCGAAACAGCGTGAACGCCAGCCAGATCAAAACCTTTGTGGAAGAGGCAGAATATATCAAGATCAAGGTAACAACCAGCAACTCTGTGATTGACATTGTCAATTATTACTGCCCTAATGACAAGAATCTCTCACTTGACACAATCCAGGTCCCGGACTGCCACTTCCTCATTGCCGGAGATTTTAATAGCCAGTCTCAGAGCTGGGGATACAGAACACTTGATAAACGAGGAGAAGACATTGAAGCATGGCAAGATGAAAAGCACCTTTTACTTGTCAACGATCCCACAGATCAGCCTACCTTCTACTCACGCGGTGGCACTCGACAACAACGCCGGACTTGGCATTTTGTACAGAAGACATTCACAGAAACCTCAGTAGAGTGGTCTGATCGCAGTTAGGAGGAAGCGACCACCGCCCAGTCCTCCTCTCTCTTTCTCGAAGTATTTCGACACGTTCACCTCAACATCCAAGGTGGAACTACAAAAAGGCAAATTGGAGTCTGTTCGGCATTCATTCCAATGAGCTTACCCAAAATATAGCAGTAGAAGGGAGAAACATCAACAATGCGGTCAAGGAATTTAATTCAAGTTTCCTCAAGGCTGTCAACGAAGCGATTCCTCGAGGGTTCAGGGAAAATTACCGCCCCTACTGGACAACAGAACTGCAAGCAGCACATGATAAACTAGACAAGGCCAGAGAAGATGCAGAGGGTAATCCTTGTCATGAACACCACTTCACGCTACAACAAACTAAAGCCAGGTATCTAACGACCAAGCTGGAGGCCAAACGAAGAAGCTGGAGGGAAAAGACGGCAGGGTTTAAATTAGAGAGAGACACCACAAAGCTATGGAGACTGACTAAAGCACTGAATGATGCAGGTGTCAGGGGAGAGAAGATTACTCTTGAAGAAGATGGACAACACTGTCATCAAAGATGGCTGCAGATGCCTTTGCGAAGGCATATGCAAAAGAAAGCAACATTTCTATACCACGAATGCGTCAAAAAGAGGTTAGAAAAGAGCAAAAGGAAAGAACAGACACCAACACTCACGGTGCAATGAAAGTTGACATTAGTTTAGCAGAACTGAAGAAGGCTATCCGCCAATTGAAGAAGAAGAAATCTCCCGGGCCAGATGGCATTACGAATGAAATGATCCAACACCTTGGTAATGCATCTCTCCGAAAGTTGCTAGACATCTTTAATCTCAGTTGGACCAATGGAGAGGTTCCTCAGTGCTGGAAGGAAGCCAGAATGACTCATATTCTGAAAAAAGGGAAGAACAAGACGAAAGTGCTGAGCTACCGTCCTATCAGTCTTACCAGCTGCATATGCAAGACCATGGAGCGCATCATCAACTAGCGGTTGCAGTGGTACCTGGAGTCGGAGAACACTATAGTTTCAGAGCAGGCTGGCTTCAAAAGATACAGGAGCACAGAAGATCAAACAACACATCTTGCACAGGTCATAGAGGACACTTTTCAAAAGCCAAGAAGTTGATGCTAGCTGCCTTTATCGATCTGCAGAAGGCATTTGACAAGGTGTGGAAGGATGGCCTCCTCGTGAAGCTCCGGCGCACAGGCATCGGTGGCAACATGTTTCGATGGACCAAGTCATACCTACACAATCGCAGAGCTAGGGTGCTGGTGGATGGACAATCTGGACAGAATGTATTGCTGAGACAAGGGGTACCACAAGGCGGAGTATTATCACCAACTCTGTTCATACTCTTCATTAATGACATTGTAGCAGAGCTGCCCAATGGGATCCAAGCAGCCCTCTATGCAGATGACCTCGTACTCTCGTGCACCGAGGAGTACACAACGACTGCCACATACAAAATGCAGCTCGCCTTGGATAGAATTACAGCTTAGGCCACTCGCTGGTTTATTACCATCAACAAAGAAAAATCATCAGCCATGCTATTCTCACTGTCCACCAAAACCAAGGTTGGCAATCTAACACTGGGCGGTACTCCACTCGAGTACGAGGACCAGCAGACATACCTGGGAGTCACCTATGACAGAAGATTAACATGGAAGGAGCACATACAGAACGCAGAGGCAAAGGCCAGAAGAAAGCTAAACATCATGAGGAAGCTGGCAGGAACAAAGTGGGGTGCCAATGAAAGGATCTTCAAGACCATCTACCTAGGTGCCGTACGACCACACCTTGAGTATGGATCCAGCTCATGGCTGACAGCAGCTAAATCTCATCAACAGAACCTCGACAGAGTACAAAACCAGGCACTGCGCATCATCACTGGTGGAATGAGATCAACACCAATAGAAAAAATGGAGCAGACAGCAGGCATCCCCCCACTTAGTAAAGGAAGGGAATGCAAAGCACTGATCCAAGCTGCAAAGTTCAAATCATTCAACAACCACCCAATGAAGATCAGGCAAGCACAGCTGTCATCAGGAAGACTTAAACGATCAAGTTTTGTGAAAGAGACAAAAACACTTCAAAGAAAACACCAAGAAATGTTGCCAGCACAAATAGAAGACCCAAACCACACCCTTGATCCTCCACCCTGGGAAAACAAACTAGAGAACATAGCTATTCGCACCACAGTACCTCATCTCACAACCAAAGATGAACACAGTGATGTGAGCAAGAAGGCCCTGACCCTAGCCATGCTGGATGAAATGTACCCTCAGGAGACATGGATAAGGATCTACACAGATGGATCAGCCAAAGATGCAATTAGGAGCGGAGGTGCCGGACTGCACATACAGTATCCAAACGGACAACACGAGTCAGCTACAATACCGACAGGCAAACATTGCACAAACTACAGAGCTGAAGTCGAAGCACTGGTCCATGCAGCTAATACCATCAGCAGAACAGCAGACCCTATTGCACAAATTGTCTTTTTATCTGATGCCCGCTCCGTCCTTGAGGCTATCACCAAGGGTAAGCTGCCACAACTTGAAGAAGCATTACAAACCATCAACTGCTTTCGGATAGCATTGCAGTGGATCCCATCACACTGTGGAGTCCAAGGAAATGAGGAAGCAGACAAGATGGCAAAGGTTGGTGCAGAAGAGAATCAGACAGAAAACATGGTTACACATACAGAGATGAAGACTATCATCAAGTCACTTTATAGAACACCTCAATCAGAAGATGCCTACCATCATGTCTCGAGGCCAGAGCAAGTGACCATTTTTCGTCTCAGAACTGGACATAACAGACTAAACCAACACATGTACAGACGGTTCCACCTTACGACATCGCCCGCTTGTCCTTGTGGAGAAGCAGAACAGACCACAGAGCACATACTTCAATGTTGCAGTACGTATCAGCTGCTGAGAGAAGAGATCTGGCCTTTGTCAACCTCTTTTCTCGAAAAGCTGTATGGGCCTGTGGAAGAACTGCAGAAAACCACAGATTTCATCTTGAGAACGGCTCTCCAAGTGTGATACCAGCGATCGAAAAGAAGAAGAAGAAGAACAACTAAAATACATATTCGCCTTTTCGCGAAACGTTTTTTTTATGCTGGTGAGATTGGCCCATTCGCCCAATATTCGCCTGTTCGTTATGTACAATTCGTTGCATTTACTACATTTTCGCCTCTTCAATTTCTCATTCCATCAGTACTTAGGGATATTAATACTTCAAGTTCGCCTGTTCGTGAAACACATGTTGATGTGTCAAGGCAATATTCGCCCGCACCACCAGTGATTCGTCGCTTAACCAGCGTGTTTGCTATTACACAGCGTACTGCAATGTTTATTTAATTTCACCAGTAAACGACAGTCGGTGTTAACTCTAAATTTACAAAATGTAATATTCGCCCCTTCGTCAGCACGGCGACGATTTATGGAGAGGTGTGTATCCATTCGAATAATTACAGGAAATCTTACCTTATCCTATACAATTACTAACCATTCAGGTGATAGAATTTGCCACCCATAATCCATCCCTGACATTTTAGCCTTTTATCATGCCGACAACGAGTGATGTTCATGCTTTAGTAGCGAAATGTTGATCTATTTCTAGAACCTATGACGGTTGTCATAATTTACTTTTTAACCAATCAAAAAAGAGGCGTGCTTGCTTCGGCGTATATGCTCAGTCATAGAGGTGGCAGGTATAGCTTGGTACTGTGGTATAAAAGCAGTCATATAGGTAAGCTGTTGAATATTTTGAAACTGATTTGACTGGAAACTGTTGCTGCCATATGCTATGGTATCCAGGATACAGGATATGACATGATATGAATGATATGGAATATATATATATATATATATATATATATATATATATATATATATATATATATATATATATATATATATATATATATATATATATATATATATATATATATATATATATATATATATATATATATATATATATATATATATATATATATATATATATATATATATATATATATATGCTTGCCTCGGTGTATATGTTCAGTCATAGAGGTGGCAGGTATAGTTTGGTACTGTGGTATAAAAGCAATCATATAGGTAAGCTGTTGAATATTTTGAAACTGATTAGACTGAAAACTGTTGGTGTCATATGCTATGGTATCCAGGATACAGGATATGACATGATATGAATAATATATATATCCTAATCTACCGGTGCAATAAACCATTTGAGATTAGATTAGCATCACTTTAATTATAAGATTTGCAAGTTATGTGGCCAATACCGCCAGCGTGTGCAAAACAAAGAACCCGGATGCATGTATGTAGGAAATTTTCCCACAACTACGCGCCCCAGTAGGAATCCGATTGGAATGAGTAAATGCATGACGATCTAGGATAAATGCAGCGACAGAGACCAAACTACGACAAATGAAATACTACTAGGGCTATATCCCATCTAATCATCCTTGAGACTATAGGATTTGCAAATTATCTAGGCCATAAATAAGTACACCAGACTGTAAAGAACTCGGTTCAAAGTAAACGATTAATATCATTTGACTAGACCTACTATTAACGATATTTTGTTACTGGATAGAAGGAACTATAGACTAGCTATACTTTGCCAATTTCTAGCGAAACACGGCCAACGTTTAACAAATCTAGATCTGGGAAAAACTGTACAAACTCCGGATTTATATGTACACACCGCGACACGCGCATACAACGTCGCTTAATCGCATGCAAAAGAGCGAGTAACTCGTAATAAAACAAGAAACAAGCCAACTTCCATCCAGTCCAATATAGATGTGCAACGTTGAAAATGCCACACTGATCCAATGTTGTCCAGAATTGGTATTGGTCAGGGATACGAATTTGCAGAGTAACTGAACCTGTAACCTATTAGCAGTGCTATCCGAGAATAGCTCAGACTATAATTGGATTGCTCATGTGGCGTGTCTCTGTCTCAGACTATGTGCGATTATATATTTTCGCAGAGCCAATCTCTTTACCGGTTAGACGTCATTAATACTAAATCAATATTCGCTAAATCTTAACATTCGAGCCAATTATGGCGTAGGACCTAATTATATGCCGTTCCTTGAATCTAGACAAGTATCAATGGCCACACTATGTTGTACTTCAAACGCAGGTCATGTAGAGTTCGCGATTATGATTATGTCCATCATAAACGCTTAATAGTCCGTCAAGTTGTACGAATTGTATGTCTACTATTTAATAAACATTTTATTGAATATTTTGAAACTAATTTGACTGGTCGATGTTGCTGCCTATCACTCAGTGCAATTAGTTTGCACAAATTCAACAGCTTACCTGCATAGTTTTCTGGAAATTGAGATTCATGGAGTGCGTGGATCGATCGATCCCAACATGGGCAAGACGTCGACGGAGTTTGGCTAGAAATGGACGAGCCATAGCTCAAACTGTATTAATCCATTGAGTTCATGGGTGAGCGGCTACGCGAGCTGTTGGGTACAGTCGAGTTCCGTGGTGGAGCGAGGTGCGGGTACACTGCATATAAGGGGATGTTTGCACTAGTAACCTTCGTGCTTTTTTTAAAACTAAAATGAGCGCACACTAATATTAACATCTGATCTAGATGTCATAGAAGATTACTGTTGCCTCGACCAACTCGTACTGTGAATTCATATATACGTAAAACGTGTTTTAATATACAGTGCCGAGAGTATTCGTGTTTCTAAATGCGGTTCTGCATTACTCTATTTTAGGGGATTACTATGATATGCTGCTAGGTTCGTCCATACCTTGTGAGGTGTACACATCCTAACATTATCGTCTATATGGAGCAGCTGTGTTTTAGAGATACACACTATTGATTGTTTAAAAGCAGGATAATTACAGACACCATGTGCTATTGAACCACACAGATATACAAGCGCCATGTGGCACAATAACAACTGACTTGTATTATGAGACCGCCAGCCTTTAGTGGCGAGTTGTCGGTGCCTCATAAGGTGGCCGCTCAAGACAATTTAGACGGCACTCTCGCCATGTGTAAGCATCAGCATCTGGTTCGATCATGTTGGCTAGTAAATCTAAACAATACATATGATTCACGTTTGAAATTGATACCTGTAACGATGCCAGCAGATTCTGAAGATAATTGGTACCGTTGCAATCATATCCGATTCATTGATCAGTTTTGCCGGCTATCAAGAATTTAAGCTGCTGGCCAATATCACAAATCCGTAACTCCATGCTTTGGCCAACCTTGCTGCACCCGGACACCACCCCGGGCGGAGCCTAATGTAAACATCGCCTCACAATCCACAATCATATGATTAATAACATTCCGAATTTGGTTGCATTCCGCCAACATTGACTTTCTGTCTCCACCTCTACGCTGCATCATCCCCACCCTGGGAACGGATCATAACGTGTACGTCTTTCAATCTCCAACCACATGGGAAACTCACATACAAAATTTGATTGCCTTCGTCCAAATAGTTTCGGAGATAACCGGACGGATATACGGAAGCTCAGACAGACGGACGGACGGGTGGAGGCGACTGCAATATCCCCTCCGTTTTTAACGCATGTGGATAGTTATGTAAGGCCTAGTCTTTAACACGTGACCCCTCGAATTTGTTCAAGAAATTTATCTCATACTAAATGCCCATTTGCAAACCAAGAGAAGACTATTCTTCAAAATTTATCACTGGAATGACTGGTTCGGTTATCGAGCCGGTTATTCCAGTGGTAAATTCTCAAAAGTTGTCTTCTCTTGGTCTGCAATTGAACATTTCTCAAGACCACTGTAGAATATAAATTTTGCTGATATGAGTGGCAAAGGGATAAGGCAAACTGTTTTTTCTGAGGGGTTTCAGAGAAGCTTTGTTCTAGAGAGCGCTGAAATCGCTTGTCGAAGTATCGTTTTAAAGAAGCTTCACATTGCGGCTTTATAATACTGACAAATGCAGGATACACCACGAGCAACCAGAGACTGCAAACCATCATCATTGGTCTTTCAAATCGTTAGGATTTTATAGATTTCCCCCAGATTGTCCGGATCAGTGTCCGGATCATGACAGAATATTATGCAAGTAAGCTGTTGAATATTTTGAAACTAATTTGATTGGGTGTTGTTGCTGCCTATAGCAACAGCGCACAGACAAATTAGTTTTAAAATGTTCAATAGAATGTTTATTAAATAGTAAAGACATACAATTCGCGCAACTCGACCGATCATTAAGCGTTTACGACGGATTTAATCACGTCATTCATAACGTAATTGATTATAATATCAGCCTACCCGTGGCGTAGTTTATTACGACCGCGTCTGTTTGACTGAGCGACTGGATGTTTCTATTGGTAACAAGACTCGGTAAACCTGTTGTCTCTCTGTGATATCGTGTACGCATAATCAACTATGGTTAGTCAGTTGTATAATTACGAACTATCATCCCCCTACACACCATACGACACCCGTGGTCATGTCGTAACGAGTTTGATAAGCACACCAAAAGCCGTAGGTTCGAATCCTGCCTCTTTTCGATGAGCACAACACGTGCGAAACGGGTCGTGGAATGGATGAGTAACATGGTGTGTGAATAATTCATTGATTTATTCATGAGATTAATTTCACTTGGTTGAATACCGGTGTGCAGAAGTTCTGCTCTAAATAAAAAGTCGAAGAATTTTATAATGTCAAAGAAGCGTAGTCGTACCTTGTAACTTGTAACATATCATAACCTCCTTTGTAGGAGTACCACAGTAACACGCTTGTTTGTTTACTTAGGAGTGATTCCCCGTACCTCTTCGCAAATGTATAGAAGTGTGTCGATGGATTTTACTCATGATAGCACTGTAATCTGAACACAAGATTGCATGTTAAATAATATACAATAGGCACAAGGAGCTAAATTGTCTAAATCAACATCTTTAATATTTTCAGAGGTCAGGCAGCTCAACAATTCCTTTGAATAAATACCATCCGATCTGCAACTGTTACCTTTTGACCATCTGACTAATGTGTTTCGCAATCATATGCGCAACATATCCCGAAAATTTCCTTAATATTGACGGGGTGCATAATGTAAGGCAACTGTCCTTTCTTGACTAGTAGAAGTTATTCGTTTGATTGGCATCTATCGAGTCGCTGATTCCAGGCCCCATTTAAGCCTTATCGAGGCTGGTTTTATTTCAGTCTATTATTGGTAACTTCCCCAGTCTTTAAACTGGTACCCATTTATACTCCTGTGCTGGGAGAGGCAAGGAGCGAAGGAGATTTCCCATGTTTCCAACAGCGTCGAGATATAGCGCAGTTCAGGCGCGAACCATGTATGTTCTACGGCGGTACTCATGAGTCCTCGCCACTACACCAAAACCGCCGCCTTTCTAGATTTATTATGATGCACGCTTGTGTATTTACGGCGCAGCAAATCGTTTTTGTTGTCGTTTGGCTGATAGGTGCCAATGTTGCTAAGCAATTTCCCCATGGGCTCACTAGTGCCTGTGTCATTATCCTTTAACATGCATATACATTAAACTGATATCTTTTTATATCATCTTCAGTTATCTCCGATGCACGACGGGATTGCGATAGCTGTGCCGTCGCATCAAGATCGCCGCTGTACCAGCCTGTTTTGGGCGGCTTCGTCATGAATGAGTTAAATAATCGTATAAGGATTGATGAAAATAATAGAAACCAAGAGATAAATAAAGCTCCCCGGGGGTGGGGGTGGGGGGATTGTCAATTGGTCTCAATTTTGCGTTGTGGTTCTCAAAACATATGTATTTACATCCAACCGACAGGTTAAAAGGTTATTCATTCCGAGCATGTTCAGATAGGAAGGCTTACTTGAGTATTGAGATAATGCGCATAGTGAGATGAATTTGAATTTATAAATATGCTGAATACTTTGAAATAGAGCAGCCTGACGGATATTGATACGCTCCAGTCGTATCAGTTTCGCCAGCGCCATCAGCTCTTGAAATTCGATTCTTGGATTTCAGCCATCCAAGTAAAACTGTTAAGACTTTTGAAAACGATTAGTCGGCGTAATAGAATCATGTGTGTTGGATTGCAGATACTAGCTGGGACAAGACGAGCTAAGGTCCGGAACATCATGCAATTTGATCAGCGACTTTAAAAATTCTTAAAGTCCATAACTTAGGAGTAACGATTTTAACACGAGCGCTATTGAGATTCGGCAGAGGTGCTCTAGATATTGTCATTTAACAATGTTGTCAGAGAGGTCTCAACAGTATACTTTCCCAGATCATGCATGGCCCACCCATCACAGCTTGCCAGGAAAAATACATCTAAAAACAAGGCTCGTTAAAGCAGTGTGTATCCCTTGTAGCAATAACACAACATTTATCAGTAAGAATTACGGCATAACTGCTAAGAGTACCATTCACAACAGCTAGATCCATATCATTTAGCACCTTCGCCAGTTACCAGTTTTTAGCATTGATCATGCTACTGCTTTGGCATTAATGGCATGGACATAGATGCTAGACTGGTAAGTGGCCCCTCTCCTTTCAGCCTCTGTAATCATCGTCGTCCATCACTGATGATGTAATGCCTGGCTCCTCTATGAAAGCCGGTGAAAAGCATAGACACAATTATTATGCCCCTACCCCACTCCCCTACTTCTCCCTTACACCATTTCCATCTCCCCCGTTTCCCTTTCTCTTTACGGTGCCGCACTCTCTCTTCCGGAGGTGGTGGTGGTAGTGGTGGTGGTGGAGGAGGAGGTGGTGGTGGTGGTGGTGGTGGTGGTGGTGGTGGTGGTGGTGGTGATGATGGTGGTGTTGGCGCTGCTGCTGCTGGTGGTGGTGGTGGAGGTGAATGTGGAGGTTGTGGTGCTCGTGGTGGTGGTGGTGGTGGTGGTGATGGTGGTGGTGGTGGTGGTGGTGGTGGTGGTGGTGGTGGTGGTGGTGGCGGTGGTGGTGGTGCTGGTGGCGTTGGCGCTGATCGTGGTGGTGGTGGAGGTGGCGGTGGCGGCGGTGGTGGGCGTGGCGGGGCAGCCGTGGCGGTGGGTGTGGTGGATGTCGTGGTGAGTGTTATGTTGGCGGAGGTGCTGGACTGGTGATTGTGGTAGTAGATGACGTATTAATCTGTTAATCAAAAATCACTTTCGTAAAATTGCATATACGTATGTCTTCCAATGGCAATGTTACTCTGCTAACTTTTTCCCGTGCATTTTTCGAAGTCGTCAAAAAAATTATGTATTTTACTCTAATTCCTGATTTCCCTGCTATATTACGAATCAACACCACATATTCCAGCATTGGTTATATGTACATATGTATGTATATGTAAATAATGGTCAAGTTGGTAAAAAAACGACCACTGCAGTCCTCTCTCGAAGAGCATTTTTGGAAAAGTCATTCTAGTGGTAAATCTTCAAAAATACTCTTCTTGGTCTGCAATTGGACACTGGCTAAGCAGAAATTTGAATTTTCTTGACCATTACACTTTTGATGAATGTACATTTGAAGAATAACAGAAATCTATTTTTTTTCTAAATATTCGTTATAAATTGACAGAAATACTCTTTATGGTTGCAAAAATAAAAATTTCCTTGAAAAGTATTGGCATTTAAATGGTTAATTGAAATAAATAGTATTTTGAGCACTTTAATGCGCTGCTGACAGAAGAGGGGTTAAACGCCGGACTATGACTGCTGATTTGATTATCTGTAATGCAGCACGCGCCGAGACTAAAGCGATCCTCTATTAGCACGACTAGTCACGTGATGTAATAGTCTAGTTAACGCGCTTTGTATATTAAGCGTGATGTACTTATCTCTTAAAAATAATTATTGTTATTAAGCCGTTCTGTATAATCATAGTGAGGGTACACATGAGCTCAAACGCATTACGCACTCATCTACTAAACTTGTTTTGGTTTATTAAGCGCGATGCAGTTATCTTGGTTAAGCGCTTGTTATGGTGTGAGTAGTACCATCGCGATGACGGTATACATGCGGTTAAACAGGTTAGGCGTTGTTTACTTTAAGGGACGAGTTAATTTGGCGCCCGAACTAGCTAGTTAACTATTTCAGGCCAGGATCTAGTAAACGTTTGGCAACTCTGATTAGCCAGTCGAACGCGACCATGGTGTGATATTTCGTTCTAATTGTTGTACCGTTCTTGATGTTGCCCAATACGAACCATTTCGCGATGGGGCGATCGTTGATTTAGTCGGCTTTTGGCGGAGGTTATGAAGAAATAATAATATTCTGCTGCAATCAAGACATTGAACGTTTTGACTGATCTATATAAAGACGCCCTCGTAAAGCAGAATACATCTGCCATGAGTTGGCGAGTCTGTTTTCCTGTGTGTATATTTCGCTGTACATCAACAAAACATTACATCTAAAATAATAATACAACGCACTACAATTAACCACTGCAATGTGTGGTGTTTTTGAGTGTATGAGCTCGTTTATTCCGACAAAAGCGGGACAGATATAACTGATAACTATGCACTTCTTTTGTCATATAAGCCCTGTTTATGAAAACGCCTGTTAGCAAGAATGTATGGATTGCAAACATGAGATATTGACATGTTTATAGCCACACCCACCTTTCCGAGATTTACACGGGGATATATTAGCCATTTAACACTCATATCAGCCAAAACATGGCTTCTGTTGTGGTCTTGAGAAAGGTCAATTTGCAGACCAAGCGAAGACGTCTTTTGAAAATTTACCACTGGAATGACTGGCTCGATAACCGGACCAGTTATTCCAGTAGTAGATTTTCAAAAAAAGTTTTCTCTTGTTCTTAACATTGATATTTTCTATGAATAATTAAATTTTATTGAAAACATTCGAGGGATACAGGGTTACACCGATAATTTTTCAATGGTTATGTTATGGGAAATAGTTTTCCAGGAGCAGAAATATTTAGGAAACGTGACTTATAGTTGACAGACCATTGTAATAACCCTAATTATGTTACCCACTGATGAATGATGGCCATCGTCATTGCTCTATGATAGGTGATGCAAGATTTACTGTCAAACGGCACGAATCATACTGCTACACTATAATGATATTTTAAAAATGAGTCCTCTTCCGATTCGCATATCACCGACACCTATTGTTTCCGCTCAAAGTGCAAGGAGTCTCGCTAATTATCGCACTTGGTGCTAACACTGTTATTCAATGTCCTAAAGTTCAAATTCACAGTCGACCATATATGTATACAGCAAATTACCTGTATTAGTTACTTAAGCGGCCAGTCCTAGCACATTTTACTTATTACTATTTTTTCAAATATGACCCATAGCCGGTAAACTCTTTAATCCTAAATAAATAATCAGTCGATACTTCACCACCATGATCCATCAAATGTATCACTAGTTAATTACTAAATAAGGAAGACCGAATTGAATCCATGACCGTTGTCATTTTGATTATTGCACACGCTCTGTTGTCCCCGACAATGCTACTAATGTTAAGCGTCCTGGTTAATGTTTCTATTTATCACTTTCATTTCCACTGCCATATCACAGTTCTTTAGTGTACTGGTTAAAATATGAATATCTCTTGACACACACTGTCTCATTATGCGTCACATATCGTTGCCACTGTCATCACTCTCATCGCTCTCATCACTCTCATCACTCTCAGCAGTCAATATGTTGTTCTGAGAGTCCGCGTCGTGATCACGCGGGTCGTTAATTAGCGATATGTGCATGAAAAGTTTGCCGATTTGTAGGACCACTTTTGCGATGCGCAGTTCGTCTTGTACGAGACAATTAACCAAACTCAATGATGGGTTTGGGCCTGTTTGGTGCTGACGAGATAGCGATTGTAGTCGGCTTGAGCTGACCATCGGAATCATTGTAAATTCCATTCTCCAATGGGTCCAGGTACTCCTGCTTGGTGATGCTGACTTGACCTCATGCCCTGTCATGTATATTGACCCTGAGGATGGCATGACACATAGTAGGCGGAAGCGTCTTATTTTCAGCCATGTGTTTGCAGAATAGATGCCATCGCAATTCCTGAATACTATCGATAGGGGCACACTGTGGCGTGTATGTAACACATGCGTAAGTAGCTAGCGCCGACAGCATAGTGTGGTTGCAATGTTAGCATCCGATAGCTTAGTCAGGGCCTTGATGACATTAAGTTCTGCTTTCAGATATTCTGGAAAACCTTCATGTGTTGTGTGAACCCAAGAATGTGTGGAATGCCGGCAATGCATCAGTACTCTCTTCTCATCAAGCTGGCACGATTGGCTTTATTTGGAGATTCCTGACGCCATAGAGATAGACGCGTTTCTCAGGAGCAGATCACAATCCGCTCTGACCACTACACAAGGTCATCTGTATCTCGAGAGAAGAATGGCAAAGTATCATCAATTTGGCTTCAGTTTGATGCTAAAACTGCCCGACTGCTCATAACGTGTCAGTGTCTTCATGATTGTTGTCATCAAAGTGCAGGTTGCTGTTGCTTCTAGTATATACTGATGCAGATCTGATAACTGGTTTCGGAAAATCTTCATTCTAATCAGAGCTTTTTCAGTCAGGTATTCCGTTAGATGAGCCTTTTGTCTTGTCACGAGGAATGAATCGATTCGTGGTGATCCGCTTAATGTATGTGTGATTTTGGATGTGGTATTGCAGAGGGGCATGCCGCTACTGCCTTGCTTCTCTTGTAGCATACTTCAAGGACGAATCTGCGTAAGTGTAATAAATAACGACGACCTCACCGAAGTCCATTGTTGGCGTGTAGGTTGAAGTCATAATCATGACGCCATGAGTGATTCGAAATAGTCTTTCTTTAAAGCTTAATAGTCTGGCACGTTGTACGAATCGTACGTTATTCACATTTGACTGGGCGCTGTTGCTGCCGATCGCATTGAATAGATTGTCACGCCCGACAACAAATGGATTACCATGGCTCAGAATGGAAGCCTTGATTGGGTCGTTTGTGCCATGCCCCTCTTCCCTATACTGGGCTGACTTCTGAACTCTTTCGCCAAGTATTATAGTTCTAGTGCCACCAAAACGAGTCTCTGTCTAGCATTGGTGTTGTTTAAGGTGCCAACAAGTCCAGAGCGATTCGTCATCTGCGTTTTAGATGTTCTTATCCATAGTCTGCATCGATTGATACAAATGGAATGCCATTTTGTTGACAGATATGTTCCCTCCACGTCTCTGGCTGAGTGTATTTGAGATCCTACACATCTGCGATGCATCACCGCTAGAAGCGTTAACGCTTGATCTGGTCCATCGCCAAGAAAAGCTTGCCCAGTACAGCTTCAAGCTGGCGCATTAGATCAGCATTGTAAGATGGCACAACGAAGAACATGATCACCTCGGCTGGGTGTAGATAACTCATCATGAATTGGACCATGATTGGACCACTGTTCATGCAAATCATGAGCTCTCTTCTGGTTGGTGATGGCGTGTTTAATAGATTCTGACCTTGTAGATTTGTTCACTTGAGAACAAGCTTGATAACAGGCTGCCTCTACTTGCTTCTACTTGCTCAGTTGTCTGCGGACATACGTCTTTCAGACGATGGTTCCCCTTGAAGAACTCATTTCATATCGTATGAGTAGACGTTGACAAGGAGAGTGGGTTTGTAGTTTATTGCCCCCTCAGCAATGGCACATGACCAAATGCTGTTATCTGATTGGTTAAGATCAGTGATGTATGATCTGGTATTTCCCTCGCGCGAACATCGTGTTTTAGTCTTAATGCGTAGATTAATTATGCCGTAACAATAGCCAATGACGAGGTTCATGACGTAATAAGTGTTGATGCGTTCTGAAAATGACGTCATAACGTGTTGAAAATTGGCAATATTTAAGTTAAGAGAAAATCTCTCTCTCGCTCCCTCTCCTTCTCTCCGCTCTCATTCTTACTCTCTCACTGACGTCTGATGGGTAATTAATCCGTTACAGCCGTGCTTTGCCGACGGTAAGGCTGTCATGTAACACACGTGCAAACAAATATATATGTAAAATGTATATATAACGTTTGCACGTTCGGTAACAGCCTGTACCCCCCGCCAAATCACTGTTGTAACTAATAGTATACACTTGTGCATCCTTCTTATCATGCCAGGACCAGAGACACAAGCCTCTACCAAGACATTAGTGATGCCAGAGTCCTCTACGGATACCCCGAGAGCACTCAGAGCTGTCGATACAAGTCTGGGTACACCGATCTGCTTCAAATCTAGCAGTCAAACAACTTCGCCGTGCCAAATGAAATAATAGTATGGTGAGCAACAGCAGCGGCCATGTTCCCTAGCTGGCGTGCATGTATGATCACCGTCAGTAGTCAACCATTTATGTTCCACCTCTGGGAGTAGACACACGGCACCAACATTTCCTATTAACTGCCATGTGGACAACAGCGAGTTGCAGTTTCGCTCTTTCGTCCTGTCAATAATAGAACCAACACCCCATCTCAGGTGGGTCAGCTAATAAGATTCAGAGACGCATGTCTTTCTGATTGTCTCCTGGTTGGGTGTGGTTTTGGCTTGCTGCATTGCATCATAGATACCTGAGATGGAGCCACTGAGAGACTATAAGCATCAATTATCGTTAGAGTTTGCAGCAAAAAACACACAGCTCCATTTCCTCAGGAACGGTGGAACATATATAGCCGTTGAGCTATCTGGCGCTTTCATTGACACCATTGTCAACATCATCAGTTCCTACAAGTAGCACGGGGTTGAATGGCATGCAGTAACTGAATAAATCGATCAGTCTATTGTTTCATGTTTCATGATGGACAGCCAGTAACATTCTCAGAACAGGCGGATTCTCACACTCTGAAGGTGTATGAATCACTACCTGGTTTGTGCATCACCTGCTTGTCTGTGATTTAGAAAATCGGTTTCGAAATAGTTTCATTAGATTATGTGACCATGAAAATGTAGGTTTAGCCTCTAACAGCATGCCCCTAGGTGGTGTAGAAGCGGATATATGTAAAATCAGATTGAATGGCCGCCATTTTCAACATCCAAAATAACCGCTATAAAAGTAGTCAATCTAATGGCAGCATTTTTTGACTCAGAACACGGCAATGTTGCCAGTAATGTATAGGTTCATAAATCTCTAAAAAATAGTACCCAAACTAAATCATGACATCATATACATAACCAGAACAAGTTCTGAAGAAAATCAATGGACCTTTCCATTTTTAGCTATACCCCGCCCATCACTAGCTAAGCTCCACCCACACCTCGCCGTGTTGGGATTGATCGATCACCGAATGCTCTAGCTATCAATTTCCTGAAAACTATACAAGGAAGCTGTTGCATATTCTGTAACTAATTTGACTGGGTGCTGTTGCTGCCTATGGCAGCAACAGCGTCCAGTCAAATTAGTTTCAAAATATTCAACAGAATATTTATTAAATAGTAAAAGCAAACAATTTGTACAACAACACATAGACCGTCTTCAAATATGCGTTCCTGAGTATTTATCGACGTCATTCATGACGTCATTCATTATGATGTCATTCTACACATCACGCAGTTCATTATGACGTCATATGATGGGTGGGTACTCTGGAAAGGTGAATTGAGTCTGGTGTTTACATTATGTATCCTATGCCAGTCACTACCTAATGCCAATACAAAGCTGAGTGACTTAACATGAACAGGATATCAAACCTTTCTGCGAGCGGTAAGCATTTGGAAAGCAACTAATTATGACGTTTAACAGTTTATTGATAAATGAACCTATAGAAGAAAAATGTGCATGCTTTTAATAAACAACCCAAACATCACATACATTGTTACCAGAGCTATTCTCTTAAGAATGAATTAAAAACAACAATGAGTGACGAAGCAGTAATTAAATGAAGAAATTCTGATGACCTTATCATATCTCACGAATTGATAATAATGACAATAATAATATACAGAAAGGTAACACAATGTGAGGCTGTAAAGGTTGCTTTATAGGTGATACAGTATACAATCAGCGTGTTTTGATTTTCTCTGCATGGCTCCCATGTTATAATAATGCCAACATTATGAAAAAGAAATTAGTTTTAATTTCACTATGCTGCGACGAGACGCAGAATGGGGGTAGGGATACTCAACGTTATAAGTTGTCAACAAATAATCTGTAAAGACAAATGATGTGTCAAAACCTATAACTAATACATGTAGGATGTTCTGGAGAAAGTATTGCCATTCTGCCTGCATTAATTTTCCAACAGCTAATTATTTAGTAAGTCTGCGTTAAGCGGAAAAGTAACAAAATTGTACTAATCCTTTTAGAAAATTTATAATTTCTTGGTCATATATGAATCACTGGAATTGAAATAACCAGTACTATTGTAATTCAATAAATTAAGTAGCGATGGCGATTATATTGAAGCGAATCGACGTAAACAGGTTTACAGCATCCCTGGAATTCTTAATAAAATCTTCAAAATATTTTCCCATTACCCACCTCCCAACACCGTCCCAACCATAACGGCGCACGATACAGACACAGCTACACATCTGCGTCTGTGAAATGCGTCTGTGAAATATCGGCGGTTTCTCGAATTATAAACTGCAATTCCTCTACTTGTAAATATATGAGTTCATCTTAGCATTTAGTATGTATTGCCTCAGGTCTTAAAAAGCCGTCACAATTCAGAATTGCGGTTTACAGTAGAAGTGTACAATGTTGACATCTTGAATTTGCAAGACAAACATTATTTATAACAGGTATTTTCCCATAGCACATGCCCACGTGAATAGAAAGAAGCATTGGCATAAAATATATCTCCCCGGTACGTGGAACTTCAATTGTTTTAACTTGGCTTCCCTACTACAATGAAATCATTAACCAAGCAGGCGTCATGAGCAATGTTCATAAACGCCCACGCTTACACATAAGTCAGCCGAAATGTCTAATACGGTGGATATGAGCAATGCCCATTTTGGACCAAGGGAATATGGAGCGCGCACCATGCATCACCCCAGTGCGTGTTGCCCTCTCGACATTTGCCATTTGTACACATAACTGAATTAACACTAAGTGTTATTCGGCTAGGCCAATATATACTGTGTATGTGCAGGGATACAACAAAAGGCAAAATTAGGTTACTATGAACTAATATGAGGGTTAGCTAATCAGGCACGTGTCACAAGGTGATGCTCGTTAGGGCCCACCCATACATATACGCCGGTCAATATGGCTATTACAACGGCTTTGTGAAATGTCCATTTCGGAAATATTCTAGAGCGTTTACCATTGGACGACTAGCTGGTGAACCGAGTCATTCCAGCGGTAAATATTTATTGCTGGTCTACAAATTGTCATAGTTTACGAGAAAGCTTCATTTTCCTGGCGAACTAGGACCATTGAATCGTTAGCAGGTTTTAAATGTAATGT
Source organism: Chaetoderma sp. LZ-2023a (assembly GCA_034401795.1). Classification (NCBI taxonomy): domain Eukaryota; kingdom Metazoa; phylum Mollusca; class Caudofoveata; order Chaetodermatida; family Chaetodermatidae; genus Chaetoderma; species Chaetoderma sp. LZ-2023a. The sequence continues at coordinate 132,742,265 of CM067371.1, read as the reverse complement.
TTTGTCAGACGATGTCTGCTCTTGGTGTTCGACTTTATTTCTTATTAGAGTAATCACCTGTTGCAAGAACAATTCACAACAGATACTTCGTTATAAAGTCAGACTCGTGTATGCATATATATATTGACTACGATATTTATTAGTGTAATTTATTTTGATTGTCAGAATCCGACCCTTGATTCAGATAGGGTATGCTTGACCGGGATTTTTCTAGCGCGGGTCATTGAACACTAATTGCAATCAAATCTTGAGCAAAAGGTCACCTGCTTTTTGGCGCCAAGGAAATGATGTGGTTGAAAAATCGCTATCATTAAAGAATTGCACCCTTTATTATTTAAGAGGCATCTGATATAACAATTATCTTGTACACTAATACATCTTACTTTTCTCGGTGGACCAATATCATCAAGTACGAACAAATATTTATTTAACGCTCAAGTAGTGATGGTGATTATATTGAAGCGAATCGACGTAAACAGGTTTACAACATCCCTGGAATTCTGAATAAAATCTTCAAAATATTTTCCCATTACCCACCTCCCAACACCGTCCCAACCATGACGGCGCATGATACAGACACAGCTACACATCTGCGTCTGTGAAATATCGGCGGATTCTCGAATTATAAACTGCAATTTGTCATAATGAGCGATGGCCACTTGTAATTCATCAACTGTTCTGAAATGACAAGTCGTGCAAAGGTTGTTAGAGTCGACCTTTTGACTAATTGTCATACTTCCTCTACAAATCATTTTAATAATGTGGAAACCTTTCGCCTTGTCACTGACGGAAAGGTCGCATGGAGAAACAATAGATGGATTCTAGCTATGTTCCGCCCATTTCACACAATTTGCTCGTGTTGGGGGTCGATTTATATACTTTGAAACGTGAATTCATAGATTCACAATTTCAAGTTAGCTATGCAGGTAACCTGTGGAATATTTTGAACCTAGTTTGACTTGGTGTTATTGCTGAATGTGTCTTAGGCGTGTGGCGCCCAGTCAAATCAAATATTCAACAAAATGTTTATTAAATAACAAAGACCTACAATCGAACACTTGACTTCCTATTCAACGGGCGCGATGGATCTAGGCACGCCATTTATTACGCACGTTGATTGTGAGGTCAGCTCATGATATCATATACTTGAGTGACAGATCTGATCTACCAATTTTCTCGGCATACGAATGCCGGTATGGATAATATATGTTCTTGGCTTGACATGGCTGGGTGACATTGGTAGCCTAACAAAGGGCGGGACTTTGAGTGTGTCTAGATCCACGCATTGACCCTAGCAGTAATGGCATACCTTCTATTTGAGATGACCCAACACAGTCGCTTTGACTATTCGGATCGGAGTTAGCGTAACAAATTGCTAATATAAGCTAACTAAATTCAAATTCCTGGTCTTAATAATTATAATTCAACGCGGGATATTCTCGCAGTGGCGGATGGATGGCCTATGCCAAAAATATACTGCTTCTTATAGAGGCTGTTCATTTGCAAATCAAGACAAACTATGTTAGAACACGAATTACCATAATGTGGGGCTTCTGTGGAATTTCGCCTTCCTGGTCTGCCGCTATTTCCCAAGAAGTTAATTTGCTTGATGTTAAATGAGTTCTAGATATTGCTATAATCATAATACATCTCCGAATATCAGCACATTATTAATAACGCCTGTGTCAACATCACACGTTAATGGTAAAAAGACGACCGCGGCAGTGATCTTGAGAAATGTCCATTTACAAGCTAAGAGAAGAATAATTTTTTTTAAATGTACCATTTGAATGACTGACTCGGTAACCGAGCCAGTTATTCCAGTGGAGCATTAAAAAAAATACTCTTCTTGGTCTGCAATTGGACAATGGCTAAGCAGAAATTTTAAATTTTTTTACCATTATACTTTTGCTGAATGTCCATTTGACGGATAACAGAAATATATTTTTTGTAAGTGTTCGTTATAAATTTACAAACATACTCTTTTTGGGTGCAAAAATCTAAATTTCCTTAAAGTGTATTGCCAATTAAATGACTATTTGAAATAAATATTCTTTTGAGTGCTTTAATGTGCTGCTGACACAAGAGGAGTTAATTGAGTGGTCAACACGTGGCAAGAGCTGTCCTTCACATTAAGCAATTAACCAATGCACAACGCAACAAAGCTATGTTTTCGTCTATCACACACGAGAGAATCGGCACTTACCTGTACGAGATGCTTTGCTAGGGGAAGTAATTCCAAACAGCAGCCGTATAATGCTGGATCATTAGCCTAATTAGTTCCGATGACATAGAAGCTAATCGGACATTCTATTTAATAACGACCCAGTAATTAAGTGTGGAATCTGCCACCAGAAAACAGGATATCGGTAAGCCACTGACGAATCTGTCTTAATGTCACTTGCAGATAGTAATTCGTTATGAATTTATAGATCATAAACAGAAAAAGCTCCGTTGGTGGCAATAGCTTGTCATCAAAGAAGCGCTACTTTATATATGCTATATTCATTTACTACCGTCGATACACACCGTTGTATACAAGTAAGTTCTGAACAAGACGACTGGTGCTTTTTAGATACCAACGTCACTGATGCAGCTACTAATACCGCTACTGATGCTCGTACTGGCGCTGACGCCGTCGCAGGATTCATATACTCTACGCGCTCTTAGAACACGGCTTGAACACGGCGAACAGACCGTCAGTAGCGGGCAAGGCAAACAATCTGGCAGCTGGAAAGACACCGCGAGATACGCAGATTTCATGAGCCACGTAGCGCTTGCTTGGACCATCGATCGTCCAAATCGGCTCTAGACATCACAAAAGCGTGTCGTGTGTTTCTTCTGAGACAACGTGAAATTTCACAGACGCACCGAACCCTCTATCGACATTTGCAAAGTAAGGCGAAAGTTTCCTTAACACATTCACGGCGACACTGGCATTTGCAGTGGTCTTTAGGCACGCGCACTTGCAGGCCAACGGAAGAGTATTGGCGACCATCTACCACTGGAATGAACGATGACGCGATAATCGAGCCAGCCATTTCAGCGGTAAATTTTCAAAAAATAGTCTTGCCTTGTCCAGCAAATGGACAATCATTTAGCACATATTTAAATAGTCCTGACCAAATTTAGCCACTAAAGATTTCAAAATGTTATTTGGCAGAAATAATACAAACTAAAACAATCACGGTTTTACGAAGTGTATATATGCATATTGATTTTAAGCTAAATCTGAGCTTACAGTAAAAGATCAGCCTACCTGCCTAATGCATCGCCACAGTGCCTGTTATCCTCTGAATATGTGTCATGTGGGGTATATCATTGAAATAACGCCAATGCCGTCTTCTCACTAGAGAGTTAACCGGAAATAACGCCTTACTTCTGTTATTCAGCAGCGAGTAATATTTCTATAGTAGCATTGACTCAGGGATACAGCCACAACAAAACTAGATTGCACTCGGTGGAGGTGATAACTTATGGCTTTAAAACTGCTTTGATTATGCGCTTAGTGACCGCGTGACCCATGACGTTGATCTCATGCCTTCAAACTCAAAGCAACCATAAGCTGTCGTGATATGAAGGATTGTACCAAATCCGGCAATTCTACCCTCTTGTATTCCAGAGTTGTGACCACAACGGTTTATTCTGGTTCGTACCTCGTGACCCCGTGATATAGATATTTGATATTTTAATCTGAATCTCATAGACCAGCTAGCCACCTATAATATGAATGGATGTGCCTAATTTGGTGATCGACCTCCTTGCGCTCGGGGTTTATGGCTGAAACGTGTATTTTTGGATGCACGTAGTGACCCATCGACTTTGATATTAGGTTGCCAGGAGGCGGGACTTAATTACCCGTATATAGTCCCAAAATGGAGCGTGTACTGGTGGGCTGTCTTTTACAAACACGGCCATCTGCACACACCTTTTTGGCACTCCATATATGGACAATTAAAGACCCGCCCCCTCGCAATCACGTGGATATTTGATTGTTTGACATTTTAGAAAGCGGGCATAGTTGTCATATACTATTTATCTAAGATATTAGTAAAAAACACTATTTCCACTAGTTTCTTTGTTTCCTCCTCTTCTTCTTGCGAATCCTGTAAATGCATGATATACACATACACTATATGGCTTGCTCCAGTTACACAGATCCACTACTAACAGTAGAATAATTATAAGATCCATTGCTACTAGTACTGGTTCTAACAATACTATAAGTATAATGAAAACATCCGTCACTACTAGTGCACAGAGATGTTCACTCTAGTTCGCTCTGTATCATAATGAGTTGGTGTTGATAAGTCTCTATCGTGTCTATGATTCCCCCTCCCATTCACTTATGAGTTGGAGAAAACAGAGTCCACTATTTATATCACCCTCACCTGTCAATCTAAACGACGCGCATACATTTTCGCTTACACCGGTAGTGATGGATGCGGACTCTTTTTCGTGATTTTCGGCTTTACAGAAATATAAAATATGGCAAATTCAAGGGAGCCATGATCGGTTACGATTTTGAGTGAAAATGAATTCTGTATATTTTGTCGGTTGCTCTGTAACTGTTGATTTAGGTCGTGCTAGTTATATATGAATATAAAAGACTAAGGGAGAACAAGTTATAAATATTCGGCAATCCGGCGCGCTTGGAGGATATCCTACAATACGTGGACTATATCATTTTAGAAAGTTTCGTGATTTAATCTCTGTCTTTGAATAACTTCTCAATCGAGCACGCAACCATTTCTAATAACAATACATATTGCTGTGAGCTGGATCCTGGTTGCAAAGTCAGTATTACTACAAAATAGCCATGTGTTGAGCAGCTCTTTCAAGCTACCGATCCAAATCCTTGGCAGACCAAGCGTCCTTGTTATGTACTTTTCTGATTGCGAATGCTTAATTCTAAAAGAAAATATCCGTGAAATTCAAGCCGAGTTGTATTGAGAATATGGCCCAGAATACATTGAACAATACCGTCTCGCAGCTATCGATCATAAGATTACCAGAACAAGCTAATGGACATTTCCACTGTTAGCTGAGCTCCACAGAATTGGTCACTTCGACAGAGCTCTACCTAGCAATAGTTCCTTGAACTACTTTCCTGAAAACACGATTGCTGAATATAAAGCAAAATTAAATATACCTCTGGTCTTTGAGAATAAGGATTGGGAAGTCGGATTGAGTAGGGTAAATTACCCCCAGAGGCTGGGTGACAATTAGGGAAGGAGTCAGTCTAAGGTTGACAACGCCTATTGACAAATCAGGAATCAATACGACAATCAGACTGAGTATGTTTGTTTATACTATTAAGGATGTGGGTGATGGTCTACATAAAACAATACATTATTTTCCTGTGTTATAAGGGGATGCACGTATAAAGTACTTTATCCAATAAGCCAAAATAATAATGCCCCCTGTGATTCTTTGCAAACTTAATTACTGTATGATGATGGTGATCATCATAGTCAGAACTCGATACTATCCAACACTCCCTCCTATAAGAGAAGTCAAATTTAATCAGAATTCTGATAATTTAAAAGATATGCTGAAAAACTGCCCTGACTTTAAGGTTATCTTAATGTGATATAAACTGCTTCTCGAATATAGAAAATATCATAAAGCGGGTTTCCTAAGAATGACATACTCTACCATAAACACCCAAGCAAACGTAGAGAATTCTTCAAATATTCGGAACAACCAGGTCAATTGACACTACAAAAGTCACTAAAGTTGAGTCTGAAGTGGACTGGACAGGATTAGGCCTGATGACTTAATGAGTCAGATTCGCGAGAAATGTTACCTTTCTCTCTACACAGATTAATAATGTCATACCCCAAATGCCTTACGCGACTGATCTTAGGATCATCAGTTGGGCGAGTGTTACTGATTGTAAGCATCATCTAATTTTATACAGAAAAACGAGTTTAGCTTGCATTGGGACTTTTCCGCTATCTCTTCCGAGCCTAGGAGGTTGATTGATCATTTACGTACATTACATCCTTATGACCCAATCAATCTCCATTTATTCTCTTCAGGAAATTTCCATCTGCACAATTATGATCCGGATTGATCCAGTACAAACGGAATCAGTTTGATGGCTCAATGATAGCTAGCAATAACACATAGTGCATTGACTTGTCAATCAAATATAAACTACATGCATACTTTCGATTCCAATTGCACTTCGACAGCTCTATGATTAAGTGTTTCCTATTCATTTAAAATGGGCAAATCTTGGGTCTTTCTTAATATAAGCCTGCATCAAATCATTGAATTCTGTGTAAGACTTTATATCCAATCCTGTAGAAATCACGGATGTCTTATTAGACAGGTGAAAACTAGTCAGTTAAAATAGAATTGCAGTCCAAAGTGCGCTGCCATACATGTTACCTGAAACTGTCGCTCGATAAACATACTATTAAGACGTGATAGCTTTTCTCATTTGGCATAGGTATTTCCAATGCGCGTACAAGAGACTAGTGCACATGTACTGCATACCCAAATAATTACCCGATATGGAGCACCACATTATCTTGTGTCATGCTAAGACTTTTATGAACGTGTTGAGAGCTGTCTTATCAGCACTGTTTTCAATCACGAGCAAATATACCAGTGTATACCACACTCAAACTTACTCCACATGTGAGAGACAAAATTCCTCTATAGTTCAGGCAATGAGACTGTATGTGAATTCTAATCATAGCAACTTGCACAGGTATTGCCTGGAATCTGTATGGCAATACGTCGAACAAATTGTACGTACAGCATCACCGTGTTAGTCACAGTATTACCTAGTATTTGCTACTGAAATGAACCTACCGTTACATAAAGTAGTTATCCCTTCAAAGACACACTACCACGCCAGACTAGGCATAAATTAAATGAGGCGATAGAAGAACAAAAAATTACTAAAATAGCAACAGAAAATATCAAACACAGCCAGGATAAAAACAAACTACAGTATGATAAGAAAAATAAATATACAATCTAACTATGATATAGGAGATAAGGTATATGTACACATTGAAACATCTCCATTAGGTTTACCAACAAATGTGTGTAAAAAATGGAAAGGCCGTCACATCGTTACACGTATTGGTCCTAACTACACATACACAATCTGCAGATGTAAGGGTAGTGTTGACTATAAGGCACTAATCAATTTCAATCGCATGGAACCATATCATGATCATGGAGACAGAAATCCTGTAGTCTAGATAGTATGCAATAAATAATTACAAGTCACTTAGAGGTTTATGAGGCAGCCACTCAAACTACACAATCAACATCACAAATATAAGATTCACTTGATCATGTACGGAGTACACAGATAACATTACAGCCACACAATACACATCATGATAGTGAGGATACACAGTATCACCAGAACAAGACCCTAACCACATACCAGTATTTAAGAAAGGAAATTCCTAGCCATGAAAAATCATAAAGGGAGACGGTGCTATAAAGTTAAGTGGGAAAATGAACGTGCAGAAAACATCAATGATGGTCTTATCAGTGAATTTCACCTAAGGAGGACATTAAGTGGGAAACGCAGGAGGAAACAGCTGAATCCTAAGCACGCAGTTTGCAATATTTAAAGCTGCTATGTCACAGTATTTCATTATTGCAAATCCGTCTCTAGGCTATATACATCATCTCATTGTGTTAGGAGAAGTTCATATTTGCAAAATGCCACCATTAAATAGATTTAATTCCACCGTTACCGCGATCGTCAAATAGCGCATTTTTACTGCCATATCTGGTCTTATCCATCTAGTTTATATTGTATTCAGTGGGCATCCCATACATATTCATACATGGAAATCCCTCTTATCACGTGACATATTTTTTGTATCGCTTTCGGTTTCAACTTTTATCGGTGGACTATTGCTATTAGATGGATGCATCATCAGTAAATACTATTAGCGACTAAATTAAATGATAGGCTAGACTAAAATAGGCGAATTAGCTGTAAACATGCCAGCAATACTGATAACGCGCACCGCGTATACGGCGAAGGTGGCTTGCGTTATCAGTTTTTGTAACGCGTTTACAATAGTTTGCAAACTATCGCAGTTATTACGAAAACGGGCAGCGCAATCCACGTTCATTCATAAGTGTGTCTTACCAGCAGTCATATCCTGATTTTTCGTGAACTCATCTCAGTCTACCTTGAAATTACAAATAGATGCGGTATGGATATGCACAGGAGTCTGCCATTTTAGATACGAAAACGCGAACTCAAAAATGCGAAAACACGATAGCACTATATACTACTAATATATTTGTGTATATTATATAATTATAGTAGTAGGGGCCTATATAGTGCTAGCGTGTTTTCGTATTTTTGATTTCCCGTTTTCATATCTAAAACGGCAGACTCCTGTGGGATATGGGAGGGGGAGGGGGTGGGGGAGAGGGGTGGCTTTTGACAATTTTCAACCGGCCGCATGAGTGACAGATCGGATGACTGAGTGACGGACTGGCAGATATGCCGACAGACCGAACGACTGACTGCATGAGTGACAGATCGGATGGCCAACTGGATGAGTGACGGACTGACAGACTGAATGATTGACAACTTGGAGAGCTGTGTGACTGGTGGACTGACGGATATGACGACCGACAAACTGCAAAATAAATCAGATGACCGACTGGATGAGTGATGGACTGACAGACTGCGTGAATGACACATCTGATGACTTCATGCGTGACAGACTGATGGACAGGCTGACAGGCCGACCAACTGACCGAATCATATTCTGATTTTTCGTGAACTCATCTCAGACTACCTTGAAATTACAAGTATATATGATATGGATATCAGAGGGGAAAGAGAGGGGTGACCTTTTGACAATTTCCGACCGACCGCATGAGTGACAGATCGAATGACCGACCACATCAGTGACAGATCGGATGACCGACTGCATGAGTGACAGATCAGGTGACCGACTGACTGCATGGGTTACATATTGGATGTCTGACTGCATGAGTGATGGACTGACGGGATGCATGAGTGACAGATCAGATGCCTGCATATGAGTGATGGACTGACAGACAGGGCGACAGACCGAACGACTGACTGCATGAGTGACAGATCAGATGACTGCATGAGTGACAGATCAGATAACTGCCTGAGTGACAGATCGGATGACTGCATGAGTAACAGATCAGATGACTGCATGAGTGACGGATTGATAGATAGGCCAACCAACCTACCGAATAGCCGACGGACTGCATGAGTGACAGTGCAGATGACTGTCTGACTGCATGAGCGACAGATCGGATGACTGCAAGAGCGACAAATTGGATGACTCCATGACTGACGGACTGCATGAGTGACAGATCGGATGACTGCATGATTAATGGACTGATGGACATGCTGACAGACCAAACCACTCACCCACCGACTGAGCAACCCGATGACAGAGCGGCTCAGCAACCAACTCACCGCCCGCCCGCCCGCCCGCCTGCCCGCCTGACCGACTGCATGAGTGACAGATCGGATGACAGAATGAGTGACAGATCGGATGACTGCACGAGTGAGGGATCCGATGACTGCATGAGTGGCACACTGACGGACTGCATGAGTGACAGATCGGATGACGACGTGAGGAATAGAGATTGACAATCTTAACTACATAAAGTGGCAGATCGGGTGACTGCATGGGTGATAGACTGACGGACTGCATGAATAACATATCAGAGGACTGTATGAGTGACAGACCAATGGACCGCATCAATGACAGACTGATGGGCTGCATGTGTGACATATCGGATGACTGCATCAGTGACAGACTTGTGGAACGACGACCGATCACATGAGTGACAGATATGATGACTGCATAAATGATGGACTGACGGACAGGCTAACAGGCTAACATACCAAACTACCCTTTAGCAGACCGACCGACCGATTGCTTGAGCGATGGACCGACTGACCGCATGAGTGACAGATCAGCTAACTGCATGCATGACGGACTGACAGACCACATGAGCGACCGACCTATCGACTATATGAGTGCCCAACTGCATGACTGACAAATTGGATGACTGTATGAGTGGCGGATGGCAAGGGTGACAGATCGGAGGACTGCATGAGTGACAAACTGACAGACATTATGGTAGACCAAACCAACCACCCACTGACTGACAAATCCGCTGGCCGACCGAATGAGCAACCAGTCGGCCGCCAGACCAACTGCATGAGTGACAGATCGGATCACTGCATGAGTGACAGATCAGATGACTGCATGAGTAATAGATCAGATGACTGCACGAGTGACAGACTGGTGGACTGCATGAGTGATATATCGCATGACTGCCTGAGTGGCAGATAGGATTACTGCATGCGTGATAGACTGACAGGTAGACCGACAGACCGAACAACTGACTGCATGAGTGACAGATCGGATGATCGACAGCATGAGTGACACATTCGATGGCTGCATGCATGATGGATTGATGGACAGGCGGAGAGGCCGACCAACAGATCGAATGAGCGACCAAACCACTGACAGACTTACTGCCTGAGTGACAGAGCAGATGATTGCTTGAGTGACAGATCAGAGGACTGCATGCGTGACGGACATCCTGAGAGACCAAACTACGCACCCACGGAGTAGCCAACCCACTGAGCAACCGACCGACTGCATGAGTGACAGATCGAATGAGTGATGGACTTCTCGACCGACTAAATGACAACCCTGCAGACTACCCGCCCGACCAACCATATGGGTGACCGACTGCATGAGTAGCAGATTGGGTGACTGCATGATTGACAGATCAGATGGACTGCATGAGTGACAGATCGGATGACTGCATGAGTGGCAGATAGGATGACTGCATGAGTGACAGACTGGTGGACTGCATGAGTGACAGATCGGATGACTGCATAAGTGACATACTATCCGAATACATGAGTGACATGTCGGAAGACTGCATGAGTGACAGATATGATGACTGCATGAGTGAGAGACTGGTGGACTGCATGAGTGACATATCGGATGACTGCATGAGTGACAGATCAGATAACTGCATGAGTGACAGATCGGATGACTGCATGAGTGACAGATCAGATGACTGCATGTGTGACAGATCGGATGACTGCATAAGCGACGGACTGACAGACCCAACCCACTGACCGACAAACCGACTGCATGACTGACAGATCGGACGACTACGTGAGTGACAGATCGGATGACTGCACGAGTGACAGATCGGATGACTGCATGACTGAGAGATCAGATGACTGCATGAGTGACAGATCAGATAACTGCATGAGTGACAGATCGGATGACTGCATGTGTGAAGGATCAGATGACTGCATATGTGACAGACTGACGGGCTGCGTGAGTTACAGAACAGATGACTGCATGCGGAATAGAGACTAACAGTCTAGACTGCATGGGTGCATGACAGAGAGACAGGCTGACAGACTGAACCACGCACCCACAGATTAACCAACACACTAACTAACTGACTGCGTGGATGAAGCTGTAAGACTCGTGTATGCGTATGCTGCACGCAAAACGTGAATAGACGACCTATATCCCACATTTTCTATGCCCAATGCATAGAATAGGGCTATGTGCCTACAATGTCACGTAAAATGGCTGAAATCTACTTTAAAACAATCCGCCACCGTATTACAATTGTACCATAATAACAAGTACGGCACATTGTGGCGAATTGGCACATGGGCGAATGCCCCTTGATGGGATTGTTTTCCGCTTCCAATCGCGTAAATATTGTTGAGAATGGGCATTCATAAAAAGTGTAATGGTCAAGAAAATTCAAATTTCTGCTTAGCCAGTGTCCAATTGCAGACCAAGAAGAGTATTATTGAAAATATACCACTGGAATAACTGGCTCTGTTACAGAGCCAGCCATTCAAGTGGTAAATTTGATACTTTCGCCGTATCAACATCCAGACCCGCTGTGGATGTCCATGCCCGTAACCGGATCCTGGAAACACGTTCTTCCCGGCCAATCATTTTTGAAGCCTGGTGAACCTATCAGATTCTGCCGACGGTTCTGTCAATCAGCTCCTCTACAAATCGGACTCAATTCATTCAATTAGTGCTTCATAAGGCTGTCCACTGACATGTTTTTGTGACTTTCTTCCAACCCGGAAACCAGTGTCACCTCAAGAACATTTCCGGTAGTCCAAAGCCAACCGTTGCCATGATTCTTGAAACTGTGTTCCTTGAGGGTCGTCGTTGTTCTGTTGACGTCATAAGTGAGTTTCACATGGATCTTATAAGCCCCCCCCCCATCCATACACCCAACCGCCCCACCCCACCTTGATAACATTGACGTCGTTTGACACTACTCCAAGAACCTTATATTTCCTAGAGCAAAGCAATACTTATGGACACGGCGTTATTGTATATGTATGCACACGTACAGGCGTTAATATCGATTAGGAGTATAATAAAATAGGATTATTACCACGCGAACTGCCAGTGTTTAACCTCTTATAAGTACGTAAAAGTATTAAGTCCTAGGGTGGTTAATATCAGTTTACAAACATAATATTTTCCTGTTAATCGGATTCGTTTAAGCGTTTTTCATGATTGTATCGTTAACTGGGTTAGTTACTATCACGTTTGTACCGTTTCTTCCTTCTTCTCGACACCGACTTTGAGTTTTCTATTAACGTGGAAAGCCACGTGTTAGAACCAGCCCACGGTGTACATAGAGATCCATTGGATTCTTCACAAATTAGTCGTGTGGATGAAACACGCAAACTGCCTGGGATGAAGTTCGAAAGACGCAAATGGATGGATACTCGTAGTAAAACGACAACTGGACCACATTTTGACCGACTGGACTCAGACGAAAACGACCAATAAAGATGCTACGACCCTTTTCTGGTGACACTAAAATTAATGAGGTTTAGTTCGTTTCCTCGTTTCACATGGGCGACACTTTTAGCCTACCATGGTGACTGAGCGTGCTTAGTATCTGAATATGTCAATCTAACTGGGTTTGAAATTTATCTGAATGATTTAGAAAGTTACCTAGAAGAACACCACACATCAGGGCTGGCGTTCGTTCGTTCGTTCGTTGGCTGACGTTCGTTCATTCATTCGTCCGTCCGTCTATCCGTCCTTCCTTCCTCTACCCACCCACCCACCCACCCACCCACCCACCCACCCACCCACCCACCCACCCACCCATCCACCCACCCACCCATCCACCCACCCACCCACCCACCCACCCATCCATCTACCAACCCACCCATCATATTTCGTCCGCGTATGAATATGCTTGCTATATATTGGAGACGTGCCAATTTGACGACGTTGTCAATTCAGATTTGGTTCGTGGTCGAATATCCTCGCTATATTGGCAATGTGGTCAATTTATATATACTAATATACTCCCTTGAGATACGTTTCGTTTTCTACAAGAAAAAAAGTTACCATTATATTTGAAAAGTACACCCAAAAATAAATATTCATCTACTACTTCTATGATGCTATGTTCATCGATGAAAAATTTTGGTTTGTTAATCTTCTTACGTTTTGCGAATATTATTATTTGAGTTTTTGAATGATTGAGCTGCAATTTCCACTTTTCGCAATAGTCCAGGAATACATCAAACGGATTTTGTAGCGACCTGGGTGTGTCTGCCATTATCATAGTGTCATCAGCATAGAGAAGCACAATAAGATATAAATAAAGGTGTACATTATCAACTAGTTCGTTAATTGTTGTCAGCCCTGATGTGTGGTGTTCTTCTAGGTAGCTTTCTAAACCATTCAAATAAATCCAAAAGAGAAAATGGGATACATGTTCACCTTGTCTAACGCCTATCCTACAGGGGAATGTGTCTGATTTATTTGAGTTATGAAAAACAAATAATATAATAGACTGATACATATTAAAAATAATTTTAAACCATTTTCCAGTGACTCCGTTTTTGATCATTTTCCCCAGATGATGGTATGGTCGGCAAGCTATAACTGGCGCCCGATGGTGGTGGGGGTGCGTGTGTGTGTCCAGAACGCTAAACCTTTGCTAAGACCATAGCAATTGTCTTCTTTTGGATTTTGGGCCAATTTAGTTAAGAAAGGATGCAGGGGCGAGGAGAAAAAGTAAATTAATGGCAACCAGTTACATGTATAAAGTCGATTGAATTTGGCACACTTGTTATTATTTTCTGTTTGGTAAATACTTTTATAAAATTCGGCGAACAATTTAAAGCGTACATGGTTAGAGTATTATTAAAGAAACAATCAGTACTCTTATGGTCACGGGCATGCCTCTTAGTGCTTGCACACACATGACACTGTTCTCTGTGCGTGCTCAACAAGTTAAAGGATATTACTAAATTAGTTGCCAATCTGTTTAAAATTGTCCTGTTTTGGGGGGGGGGGGGAGTTGACGGTCAATGAGCCGGTGGAAAAATCCCATGAGATTTTTACATCTTTTTTTTTCTTTTAATTTCAGGTAGGCTGGCCAGCAATCCAATTTAAAAAATGGCGTGACCTAAGTAACCAAAATAAGTTCACGAGGATCTTGCCTATCTAGGGAACAAGGTAAAATCAATTCTGCAACATTAAGTAGTATGCGCACTCTCTGACATCTAAATCTCTACAGCGTATGTGAAGCTCTAACGCACAATGTATGAGCTGTGAATAATCTCGATGGATACGTAGATAAGTCCTATGAATAACGCTTGCAATGTATGTACAGGAAATGTGAAAGGATCGATTACAATTATATCTAAGCTATCAAATAATCCAACAGTCAATTGAAAGCGGCATCTCTTATAAAAGGGTTAATTCATATCAAATGCTATAGTTAGACGGTAAATACATATATTTATCGGATTTATAAATACTACACGAGATGCACTATTCTGGACCACCCTTCCCTGTATCAATAACTTGGTACTAATGATAAATACTAAATAAATGCGAATACTTATAGGAGTAAATGAATGGCGGTCCTAGAGACGTTTGATTATTCCTAGAAAAGATTTAATTCATTTATAAAATTATGTTAAAATTTATTTAAAAAATCATCATTAAAGAGGGATAACCCGCAAACTAACATACATACGGACTATGTCACCCATATTTGTTATGTTATTGTAAGACATTGTTTAATAAGTTTAAATTAGTTTGCCAATAGGTACTTGGTATTTTAGTTTTTAATTGTTATCAGTGATGTTGGTTAAATTCTGCTTATTTAAAATAAATACTATAGTTCTCCTATAGTAAAGTAATCCTGATGAGTTAATCCTTGGATGGTTAATGCGCTTGTCATAATAAAGCCAATGAGTAAGAGGCACACAGTATGCATGGAATGGACCTTTCCATTTTTAGCTATGTCCCGCTCATCACTATCTAAGCTCCACCCACACCTCGCCGTGTTTGGATTGATCAATCCCCGAATGACCTAGCTATCAATTTCCTGAAAACTATACAGGGAAGTTGTTGAATAGTTTGTAACTAATTTGACTGGGTGCTGTTGCTGCCTATGCCTATTAAATAGTAAAAGCAAACAATTTTTAAAACAAGGCATAGACCGTCTTCAAATATGCGTTCGTGACGTACTTGTCGACATCATTCATGACGTCATCCATTATGATGTCATTCTACACATCGCGTAGATGATTATGACGTCATACTCTGGAAAGGTGAATTGATACTTGATCAGACTTGTCAAAGCAGAATAGTATACATATTCTGTCAAGAGGCATCACTTGCGCTTTTCTTGAGAAGTCTCACAACGTGAGTATTCATTATTTAGGAAGTAGAAGCTTTGTTAGAATACACTAGAAATTAGTTTGTTTAAATAATCATTTTAACTTTGAAAGTTTGTTAGATTTACAAGCCTGCAATACGGCTCTATTAATGTGCAACTAATAAAAGCCTTATTTATTAATCATTATTAACAAAAAGCGTTTTAGTTAGTTTGTGTTAGGAAGCCATACAGCTAAAAGCAAAAAAAGAAAAACTACCTTTCCTGAACTCCAGACAGCGACGAGACGACTCCAGAGAATCGTGAGTGTTAGTTTAGATCGAGTAGTATAGAGGAGAAAAATCCGAATTTTTCGTTCTGTATATAAAATTTTGAGATTTACCCGGTATTGTGTCTTTAAATGTGCGTTGTACTTTTTACATGGAGGCTATTCCCTGTGTCCGTTTCCATAATCATATGCCGGAAATCATTCCTCATACATGCGAATTGTACGAGCAGTGTTCCAATGGATGAATTTGATCTGTCACTTTCGTATATTACACCATAATCAATTATGTCACATGTTGGCTGGCGTCACAATACTATTTGACAGAGAATACTCCGTCATGAAGCGGGAAGGGTCCGTCAAGTGTATAACTTTGATGGATCTACTATCTAATAAACAATCTTTTGAATATTTTGTAAGTACATTACAAGAGCGCCGTTGCTACCTTAGGCTACCTTAGGCAGCAACAATACCCAGTCAAATTATTTTCAGAATATTAATTCAACAACTTACCTATATATTTACGATAATGTTAGGATCCTGAGAATTCGGGCATCGATCGATCCCAATACGGACACAGTGTGGGTGGATCCTATTTAGAAATGGGCGGGGCATAGCGAGAAATGTATCCATCTATTGTCTCTATCCATGTCGCCTCATTTTGCAGCAACTCAACAGTTAGCGCAATATAAAATGTATAAACGACAGCCAACTTTTGGACAATTGCATTCTCGTAACATAGGACATGAAGCGCACTGACGATTTTAACAGAAATCGAAAAAGCATTATAACAAAATTTCCACAAAGATGATAAAGGTTATTTAATGGTGAACATCAATGACCGAACAGATGGGCCAATCTCTAGCAATTTTCTGCCAATCTTTAGCTATTCCTCGCCCATTTCTAGCTGTTCCCCACCCATTCTATCTATTCACACCACATTTCTAGCTATTTCTCGCCCATTTATAGCTGCTGTTCTTCTCGCATTCCTTGCTATTCCCCACCCATTTCTAGATATTCCCCACACATTTCTAGCTATTCCCCGCCCATTTTTAGCTAACTTCCTCAAAAGAGAATTGCCAGATACTGAACCAAAGACTCGGGTCAGGAGTGGATCAAATTCTGAATTTATTGATATTCTGGTGAAATGTTAACGAAGGAAAGTACATGACCAGACGCTAGTATTACCTAACTGTGGGTATGGTCCGAAAAAGTCTGAAGATCCGAAAAATCCGGAGGATCGGGAATATCTGAAAAATCTTTATCATACGATAAAAATGGGAGGCGCGGGTCTGCAATCTATGGTTGCTCTTGTTAGATATCGTGTGTGGATTTATTCGAACACCGTCAAGGTGTACATTTCCTCTGTGGGAGTTATGTACTTACTTCTATTGGCGAGGAATATATTGAGATCAAAGGCGATTAAATGGCCCAGTTGATATGGCCCTGGCCGAAAACCTGCATCAATGATCAATGCTAGACCCATAACCACACCTAATGCGCATAACATCTTGAACTATATAGTGAATACTTCTGGATTTATTTTTTTCTTTCGATAGTAGGGCCACCATGGGAGCTACATTGTTGCTCGGTCGCGTTTCCGATGTTGTATTCACAATCAATCGCTTACGAATTATCCACGCTATGTCACAGCGTGAATATAAAGACATTGGGTCTAAACCCAGAATAGTACCAAGTTTTAATTCAGAGATACTGCATTTTGTTATCACTGGCATCAGTTTATGACAAGAGTATATTCAAACTGACCAGAAGTTACCACAATACAGAGAATCAATGCAATGCAGATCTTGCGGGGTGGAGGGTTAAAGAGTTCCATTCTGGTCTATAAAAGCATTCACCAACTGATCGATTTACCAATGAAGATGCATTTGCCGCACTCGTTGTGCTTAATTAATTGAATTGTAAGATGAGGAGCCTCTGGCTAGCGTTAAACGTCGGTGAGCGTTCGTTTGGTATTCATCACTCTCTTGGAATTCTGGCACGCGTATCTAAAGATACGGGAAAAGATCTACAACCACTCTTTCAAGAAACCGATTTATTTACATTTTTTGAACAGTAGTTGTAAGAAATGTAATTCCGAAGACAGTTGTGCAAATGATCATAGTAACTTCATTCACGGGCAGGGCGATTTTATTTGCTACTCGCATGTCTGTCAGTTGGTGGTCGGCTGGTCGGACGCCAAGTCTTCATTTGCTAAGTTAGGTTGATGTTATTGTTGTTGTTATTGCTGTTGTTGTCGTCGTCGTCGTCGTTGTTGTTGTTATTGTCGTTGTTGTTGCCCAGTCATCATTTGTTAGGTTGGTCGGTAGGTTGTATGGGTGGGCGGGTTTGGGAGCAGGCGGCTGGTTGGGTGGTCAGGCGGGTGGGCGGGAGGCGGGTTAGTCTTAGATGGGCGGGAGGCGGGTTAGTGTTAGCTGCAACCTTCTATTGTCGCACGTATTACCCGCTTCGCTAGACGCAAGGGTAAATTAGAGCATGGAGTGCCTCTTGTTGTTGTTGTTGTTGTAGTTGTTGTAGTTGTTGTTGCTGCTGTTGTTGTTGTTGTTGTTGTTATTGTTGTTTTGGGCTTTTTCTTCTTCTACTTCTTCTTTTGACATTTAAAATAAAACTTTGGTTGTGCTCGAGAGATCTTCTCCAAACTTGGATGGAAGCTTTTCCATAGGGTCCCGAATACGTATGCCGTATGCAAGTTTGTGGTCAGAAGCTAAAACGGAACAGCAACGGCTTTCGGCAATATTTTCTTTTCAAAATAGACATTTTACGCATCCTCCAATAACTCTGATTCTACTCGTGAAATAGTCGAAGCTAGTTCAGAAGCGACAACGACACCGTTTTCAGCAATATTGTTTTGAAAAGAGACAATTTTTGAAGCATTCTTCAATAACTCTAATGGAGCGATCTCAGGACTTGGGTTGATGTTTGTCTGTGGGGTCCCGAAGATGTAGGCCCAATGCCGATTTTGTGGTCAAAAAGTAAAACGCAACAGCTGTCAGAAACATTGTTTCTGAAAAATAGAAACATTTGACTTTAAGGGCTGCCCGCTTGAAAAACTACATCAATGACTCGCGGTTTAGATAAATTTGCCCTTGTTTAGAAAATGGATAGAAATTGATGGGTAATAAATAGGAATGGTTGGGGAATGGAAAGAAACGAACGGGGAATAGATAGCAATGGACGGGACCTAGCTATAAACTGATGGGTAATATATAGAATTGGATGGACAATAGATAGAAATTGACGGGGAATGGATAGAAATGAATGGGGATTAGCTAGAAATAGACGGAGAATGGATAGAAATAGATTGGGAATTGGTTGAAATGGACAAGAAAGCGATAGACATCGACGGGGAAAAGCTAGAAATGGACGGGGGATGGATAGAAATGGACGAGGAATAGCTAGAAGGGATGGGAATAGCAGACCTGGACGGGATGGATACAAATGGGGATAGCAAGACATGGACAAGGACATCTAGAAATTGACGGGGAATAGGAGAAATTGACAGCGCTCTTTTAGAAATGGACAGAACATGGATAGAAATGAACGGGAAATCGCCAGAAATGAACAGAGCTTAGCAGGAAATGAACAGAGCTTATATAAGATAAGATAAGATAAGAATCTTTATTTATCGAGGGTAAATCTTCAGAGCAATGCCCTGATCTCCCAGAGGCCCTCGCCAAATAACTATATGAACTAATTAGAATTATATTTACAAAATTTACAAATCATGCACAAAATATATACAAAACTATACATAATTGTTGCAATGAAAACCTATTTTCAACCATTTCAATATCAAATATCAAATGGCGGAAAGACGACAATAATAAGTATGTATTTGTAATTCTATGCTAATGTAATAAACATGCTGTTGAGTATTTTGAAACTAATTTGACTGGGTGTCGTTTCTGCCTTAGGCAGATACAGCACTCAGACACACTAGCTTCAAAATATCCAATAGTTTATTTAGTTTTCTATAAAATGATATCCAAAATCTGCGGAGATCGACCGATTCCAACACGAATGATGAGTAGGTGGAGCTTCGATAGAGATGGGCGGGGCATAGATAAACCCGGAGAAGTCCGTTAGTTTCGGGAGATTAATGAACACTGGGGCCCAGAAAGTTATTAGCCCTGGGCCCCGAGCAGGTTAAATTCGGCTCTTATGGTTAGATACTATTATATTTTGCAATCGATAAATTATTATTATTATTATTATTATTATTATTATTATTATTATTATTATTATTATTATTATTAATGCAGGTACGTTGAAACAAAGCATAAAATCATTGAAAGTGTGTATGTATGTGCATGTTGTGCTTAAAAGATGATAGCGTTTCTGAATTTATAACACACGTAGGAAGGGAATTCCAATTTTGACTAGCTGTGTATGTGAAACTGTATTTTCCATAGTTGGTTCGTATTTTCGGAGGCTTCAAATGGCTATTAGTTTTAGATCGTAGATGTAATGTGTGTGCTGTCTCTATGGGTGTAAGCATGTCGCTGATGTACTTAGGTGTATGGTTGTTTAGTGCTTTGTATGTCATAATGTTTGATTTAATAGTTATACGTTGTGATAGTGGCGTCAATTTTAATTCATCATATAATTGCCGCGATGGTGTTCTATGTGGGACGTCTAAGATGATTCTCGCTGCACGTTTTTGAAGTTTTTCTAGTTTGCTCAACAATGTTGGCATACCTGCGTAATATACGAGAGAACAGTAATCAATGTGCGAAAGTATGTATGATTTGTAAAATAAGGTTCGTTGCTCAACATTCATGTACCGTTTATTTTTCTTTAACATAAAAATTAGGGAAGATATTTTGCTACAAATTTTGTTGATGTGTTGTTGCCAGGAGAGATTGTTGTTAATATTTAAGCCTAAGAGTTTTGCATTTTCTACACTTTCTATTTCTCCATCGACGATAGATATTTTAATTTCCGGATTTATCTGTTTTAGTTTGAATTTAGTGCCTATCATTAGTAATTTGGTCTTGTCGGTATTTATAACCATTTTATTGTTTTGACACCAATCATGGACGGATGCCATATCAGCTGTTAATTTTTCAGTTATATTTGCTACATTATCGAAATGGCAATGCATGGTTGTATCGTCACAATACATATCGACATTACAGGTAAGATTCATATGGAGGTCATTCACGTAGATGATAAATAGCAAAGGTCCTAACACCGAGCCTTGCGGTACGCCTACCGTGACTGGTAACATGCCAGATGTTTTGTCCGAGATTGAAACATACTGCTGTCTGTTTTCTAAATACGATCTAAACCATTTTTGCGCAAATGCATGAAACTTATAAATGCCTAGTTTTCGTAGCAGTATGTCGTGGTTTACAAGGTCAAACGCTTTTCTGAAGTCTATCATAATAGCTCCAACGAATTCTCCATTATCGACTGCAAATCGCCACGTGTCTATTAATTTTAGCAACGCGGTTTCGCAGGAGTGTTTGGGTCTAAAGCCGGACTGAGATTCGCATAATAGATCATATGTAGTCAAAAATTTATATAGATAATTGTGTACATGTCTTTCCAGAATTTTCGATAAAATTGGCAGAATAGAAATGGGCCTATAATTACTAATTTCGCTGTTATTATCGGACTTGTGTAAGGGTTTAACTTTTGCGCATTTCCACATGGTAGGAAATACTCCTGTATCAATACTCTTATTAATAATGGCGGTGATTGATGGTGCGATAACTGGAGCGGCCAGCTTTAGGAAATGCGCGTTCAAAGTATCATACCCTGCGGATTTATTAGTTTTTAAACGGGAAATTTCACGGTAAACATAATCTACTGTTATTCCAGGTATTTTAAACTGGACTTCGTTTGGAACTCTACTGTTAACATGCGTTACAAGATCCTGTGAAATCGCGTGGTTTTTATTTTGTATGGCATTCGCAAGGTCGGATGCAACAGTAGCAAAGTATTTATTGAACATCTCACAATGTTGTCCGGTATCTCTAACCTCGTTTCCCTGGTTATCTAATAATATTAATGGCATTTTGTTTGTTTTGGGGCTGATGCTTTTTAAGATCTTCCATATATTTGAAGGATTATGCTTATTTTCTGTCAGCTGTATACCGAAATAGTGCCGCTTCGCGTTTTCTATCAATGACATTACCTTATTCTTCAATTCCCGGTATTTGACAATATTTTTAAACTTTTTGTGATAATCTCGGTCTTTCATCATTTCCAAGATGTCTTGGTTCATCCATCCAGGTTGGAAGTACTTTTTAACTCGTCGCTCGACAATCGGGGCGTGATTATTTAAAATATTAAGGAATGTTTCATGCCAAACGCTTAGTGCTTCGTTTGGATCGTTGACGAAATTAATTATATCCCAATTATATTCTAATAAATTTTGAATAAACTTGTTGCTGTTAAATTTTTTCTTACATCTGTATTTTATTGAATGATGACTATTAGTTTTATTAGTGACACTATGCCGCACTGCAAATACGGGAAAATGGTCGCTTAGCGCAAGCTCGCCTACACTCGCAGAAGTAAGCTTGCTTTTTTCAGTGCAATATACATGATCGATTATTTTAGCAGTCGTTTCTGTTATTCTGGTCGGTTTATCTATTAACTGCACTAAGTGAAATGCATCCATTAATGATTGCCATTTTGCTATTATGGGAACATTAAAATCTATATTAAAATCGCCTATCAGTACAATATCAGTATTATATAAATATGCGGCCTCGAGTAAAGATTCGAATTCGTCAATCCAGCTAGACGGTGAATCCGGCGGTCTATAAACACAGCCTAATAAAAATGGTTTTGTTTTGTACGGCTTAACTTCAATCCATAGTGCCTCCAAAGTCTCAGATTCTAGCTCCGCCCTCCTAAAATATGATTGGCTCTCCTCAACGTAAACTACAATGCCGCCTCCCGAGCGATTTGACCTATCTTTTCTCTCGATATTATAGCTATTAATTTCGATTAGGTTATTAGTCGAGATACTGCTAAGAAAAGTTTCTGTTGTACCAAGAATTTCAATTTGTTTTATGCTTGTTTCCATCATTATTTTCAATTGGCTTATTTTGGGCAACAAGTGCTGTACGTTTAAGTGGCCTATGCGTATGCCTTTCGCATTTGAATTGAACAATGGGGAGTCATATTGTTTTGTTAATTTGATAAAAGCATTGTTACATTTCCATTGATCAAGAGGTGACCTAACACTTGCATGTGTTTGTTGGTCGGTTATCTTTCCAACGACACAGTATGAAATAATATTGATGAAATTTAGAAAACTTACTTTGGACATGTTCATGTAGTAGAAAATATTTACGAATTTTAGATAATTATTATCCGTAATCCTCATATTACAATTCTCTCCACTCATGGTATTATTTGCAAAGGAGAGATTATTATTATTATTATTATTATTATTATTATTATTATTATTATTATTATTATTATTATTATCATAACATAGATTAGCACTAGTAGCGGTATGTGGAAATGTGGTAATATGAGCACTATAATGAACGCGTGGAGATGCGACAACTGGGTTGGCGGGTATACAAGCATTATCAGGGGTGCATGGGTTGGCGGGTATACACGCATTTTCAGGGGTGCATGGGTTTGCGGGTATACAAACACTACCCGGGGCGCATGAGTTGGCCGGTATACAAGCGCTACCAGGGGCGCATGTGTTGGTGGGTATACAAGCGCTATCAGGGGCGCATGGGTTGGCGGTAAGATAAGCATTATCAGGGGCGCATAGGCTGGCGGTAAGACAAGCACTACCAGGGGTGCACAGGCTGTCTGTAATACAAACACTAAACGGGGCACATGTCTTGGCGGGTATAAAAGCGGTACCAGGGGCGCATGGGCTGGCGGGTATACAAGCGCTATCAGGGGCGCATGGGCTGGCGGGTATACAAGCGCTATCAGGGGCGCATGGGCTGGCGGGTATACAAGCGCTATCAGGGGCGCATGGAACATCATTTGGAATGGCAATAGGTATATGACTTGTATCATCATCAAGACAGCACTTTGTAGTAGGTGTCATAGAATTAACATTAGCGATAACAGTTACTGTATTAGTGACAGTACAAGTAGCACTAGCAGTTCCTAATACAACAGAAGGAGACTTTGAACTGATAGGTGGATGGTCATAATTTGATGATATACGGCTATTATTCTCATCATCGAAATATCTTAATAAATCATATCTGTTACTGGTTACAACATTATACATATATTCCGTGGAATAAATACACGTACAATTATTAATATTATTATTATTATTATTATTATTATTATTATTATTATTATTATTATTATTATTATTATACTTTGTTTGAGAAATATTTTTGTTAATTTTACACAGTTTGTTTACAATAGGCGCTCCTTCTTGGCCGGCCAATTAATGTCCAAGGCACCGATTTGATTTATGACCGTAGCCGTAACAGGAATAGCATTGAACCAGTTGACCATGACGACACATGGATGATTTGTGATTGGGCTCACCACAAAACCTACACACCGCGTTTCGAAGAATGGTCACGTAATCATTTATGCAACGTACCAGTAGAGAAGATCCGGTTTTGTTTATATGCACTTTATCTGCATAAAACAGGGAATTGTTTATCATACCCGCTCGTGAATAAAATAAGTCCGCCGACTCAATAAGAGTGAAGTCCAAGAACTGCTCCCGCACCTCTAAATGGCGATTGTATCTAGTGATGAAGTCATTACGCTTTCGATCGTCACCCCGTGGACACAGCTGACAGATGTACAACTGACATTGCGGTGCCAGCGTGTGTAGGCCACTTAGTAATTTGTCAAAGTCATGCAACACCTCACCGATCGGACTATTCGAATTGTTCGTACCTGCCATGATGATGATATTTCTATAATTCTGTAGGTCTATGGAGTATAGAACCTCTAGAATGTCCATAATCTTAGCTCCTCTGCAACACATAACCTGTACAGAGGGATCTAAGCCGCTTTCATTTACGCCCTTGACGATTGATGACCCTATTAACAGTGTTTGTTTAGCGGGATTTGAAGCATAGCCATCAAACTGTTTGGTCGCCGATTTCGTGACATTTGTTATAACGCCGATGGTTTGAGGGGGATGGCTCTTGTCACTTTCTGATAGTTTCACAGGACGATCCGGTTGATTGTTCGTCACTGTACCTGCTGGTTCGTCAGTAGACACCACTGTTATCGCCTCCGTCCGCTCTATAGCCACGGTTGACGTCCCGCTCACTGTCTTCTTGACCGATTTGCACTCGGATTTAGTGCTCCCGGTATTTATGTTTAAGGGACTGCACTGGGTCGCTACTCGTTCAGGTACATTCACACTTTTGTCCACCGTAGGTTTACTTATGATATTTGTAGCTAATTTACCTCGGAGGTTGGTATTTTCCTGTACGAGTCTACTTATCCTGGCTTCTTTCTCCATCACCATATTGTTTAGCGCGATTACCTGGTCAATTAGTTCCTTTACTGACTTTGTACTACTAGCACATGTCGGTGTGCTAGTGAAAAACCCTGGGGAAAATAGTTCCTTTGGTTTGGTCTGTGTGGGGCTACGCAACGATAAGTCCAACACTCCATCACACGATATCTCATCAGCAACATGAGTCCTATATTTACTGCGCGACATGTCGTCTTTCTTAGAGCTGTGCTTACTGCCTACTACGAGAGCGCTGACACCAACAACACCGCTGGCACCGTGGTCACCAGCATTGCAAGCGTCATCGTCGCTTATGCCGCAGGCGTCGCCTCCACTGCCAGCCTCGCCATCGCCTACATCACGAGTTTCGTTATCAGCGTCATTACAAGCGTCCATATATTCTATGTTGCGCGATAGATAAACCAAATCAGTGGCCACCCAATATCGACAGTTCGTGCCCTGGACATGGATAACAGAGGTGGTCTTATAAGCTGTCACTGTCACATTGCACTGCGCATTGTCCGACACAAAGTGATTTACACGAAAAATCACGCCATTCTCTTCTTTCGCCGTACCTTTCCCATAACTTTCCTCTAATTTGCCGATCCAGCGTGAAATTGAATTGAGTTTTTTCAAATGTATCGTCACGGAATATGTATTATATTTAATTAAAAACGTATCATTTTCTTCAATTCTCACAGTTTGTAAATCAACGCTTGTGTTCGTCAAAAATAAATCATTTTGAGTTGTTAAAAGACTTAGACATAACTGCCCCGACGTCTCCATTCTAACACAACATTATATATATACATATATATATGGACGGGGAATAGGAGGAATTGACAGCGCTCTGTTAGAAATGGACAGCACATGGATAGAAATGAACGGGGAATCGCCAGAAATGAACAGAACTTAGCAAGAAATGGACGGGGAATAGCAAGACATGGATGGGGAATATGTATAAATGGACAGAGCTTAGATAGAACTGTACGGTGAATCGGTAGAAATGGACGGGGAACGGATAGAAATGGACATGGAATAGCTAGAAATAGATGCGGAACGGCTAGAAATGGACGGGGAATGGATGGGAATGGAAGGGAACTGCCAGATATGGATGGGCATAACTACAAAATGGACGGGGAATAGATGGAAATAGACGGAGAGTAGCTAGAAATAGATGGAGAATAGCTGGAAATGGACGGGCAATGGATAGAAAATGACGGTGAATGGATGGGAATGGAAGGGGAACTGTTAGATATGGATGGAAATAACGCCAAGATGGACGGGAAATGGATGGAAATAGACGGGGAAAAAGAGAAATTGTTGGGGAATGAAAACAAATGAACGGGAAATAGATACCAATGGACGGGGCCTAGCTATAAATTGATGCGTAATATATGGAATTGGATGGACAATAGATAGAAATGGACGGGGATGAATAGAAATGAATGGGGAATAGCTAGAAATAGACGGAGAATGGATAAAAATAGATTGGGAATTGGTTGAAATGGACAAGGAATCGATAGAAATCGACAGGGAAAAGCTAGAAATGGACGGGGAATGGATAGAAATGGACGAGGAATAGCTAGAAGGGATCGGAATCGCAGACCTGGACGGGATGGATACAAATGGGGATAGCAAGACATGGACAAGAGCAGTAAGAAATTGACGGGGAATAGGAGGAATTGACAGCGCTCTGTTAGAAATGGACAGCACATGGATAGAAATGAACGGGGAATCGCCAGAAATGAACAGAACTTAGCAAGAAATGGACAGAGCTTATATAGAAATGGACGGGGAATAGCCAGACATGGATCGGGAATATATATATATATATATATATATATATATATATATATATATATATATATATATATATATATATATATATATATATATATATATATATATATATATATATATATATATATATATATATATATATATATATATATATATATATATATATATATATATATATATATATATATATATATATATATATATATATATATTTATATATATATATATATATATATATATATATATATATATATATATATATATATATATATATATATATATATATATATATATATATATATATATATATATATATATATATATATATATATATATATATATATATATATAAATATATATATATATATATATATAAATGGACAGAGCTTAGATAGAACTGTATGGTGAATCGTTAGAAATGGACGCGGAACGGATAGAAATGGACGGGGGAATAGCTAGAAATAGATGGGGAACAGCTAGAATTGGACGGGGAATGGATGGGAATGGAAGGGAACTGCCAGATATGGATGGGAATAACTACAAAATGGACGGGGAATAGATGGAAATAGACGGGGAGTAGCTAGAAATAGATGGAGAATAGCTGGAAATGGACGGGCAATGGATAGAGATGGACGGGGAATGGATGGGAATGGAAGGGGAACTGCTAGCTATGGATGGAAATAACGACAAGATGGACGGGAAATAGATGGGAACAGACGGGGAACAGCTGGAAATGGACGGGGGATGAATAGAAATGGACGGGGATAGCTGGAAATGGATGGGGATGAATAGAAATGGACGGGGAATAGTTAGAAATGGATGAGAAATGGCTAGCAACGGGCGTGGAATGGATAGTAATGGATGAGTAATTGCTAGAAATGAACGGGAAATAACTATAAATGGTTGAGGAATAGCTAGAAATGGACAGCGCCCTGTTAGAAATGGACAAAGCTTAGTTAGAAATGGACAGAACCCTGTTAGAAATGGACAGAGCTTAGTTAGAAATGGACAGAGCTTAGTTAGAACTAGACATAGCTTAGTTAGAAATGGACAGAGCTTAGTTAGCAATGAACGAGAACTAGGCAGTAATGAACAGCGCTTAGATCGAAATGGACCTGGAATAGGTAGACACGACGGGGAATAGATCTACATGGGCAGAGCTTAGATAGAAATGGATAGTGAATGCCTGGAAATGGACCGCGAATAGCTAGAAATGCACGGGAATTAACTAGAAATGGGCGGGGAATAGCTAGAAATGGACAGGGAATATATAGAAATGAACGAGGAATAAATTGAAATGGGCGTCGATTAGCTATAAATGGACGGGAATAGCTAGAAACGGACGTGGAATACCCAGAAATGAGCGGAAAATAACTAGAAATGGATGGAGAATAGCTAGAAATGGACGGTGAAAAGCTAGAAATGCACAGGAAATAACTAGGAATGGAGTGAATAGAGATGAATGGATAGATCTTAGATAGAAATGGACAGGGAACAGTGAGACATGGGCGGGTAATAGATAGAAATGGACATAGCTCAGCTGGAAATTGACGGGGATAGCTAGAAATGGACGGGGAATAAATACAAATTAACGGGGAATAGCTAGACATGAACGAGAATAAAACCAAAATGGACAGGGAATAGCTAGTAATGAATGGGAAAATAGATATAAATGGATGAGGAATAGGCAGAAATGGACGGGGAATAGAGAGAAATGTACAGAGCTTAAATAGAAATGGACGGGAAACAGAGAGTAATGGACAGCGGTTAGATAGAAATGGACAGGGAATAGGTAGCAATGGGCCGGGAATAGGTAGAAATGGACTGGGAATATATATTAATGGACGAGGAATAGCTAGAAATGGACGGGGAATAGCTAGAAATGGACGTGATATAGCTAGAAATGGACGAAGAATAGCTAAAAATTGACGGGGAATAGCTAGAAATGGACGGGGAATAGCTAGAAATGGACGGTGAATATATATATAAATGAAAGTGGAATAAATTGAAATGGGCGTCGATTAGCTAGAAATGGATGGGAATAGCGAGAAATGGACGTGGAATACCCAGAAATGAACGGGAAATAACTAGAAATGGATGGAGAATAGCTATAAATGAACGGAAAATAGCTAGAGATGAATGGGGAATCAGTAGAAATGAATGGCGAAACGCTAGAAATGGGCGGGGAATAGAGAGAAATTGACTGAGCTTAGTTAGAAATGGACGGGGAATAGATAGTAATGGACACATCTAGGATAGAAATGGACAGAACCTGGATTGAAATGGATGGGGAATAGCTAACAATGGACGTGGAATAGACGGAAATGGGCGGGGAATAGAGAGAAATGGACGAGGAATGATAAGAAATGGACGGGGAGTATCTAAAAATGGGCGGGGAATATCTAGAAATGGACGAGGAATAGCTAGCAATGGACTGGAAATAGTTAGAAATGGACTGGGAATAGATAGAAATTGGCGGGGAATAGAGAGAAAGGACAGGGCGTAAATAGAAAGTGACTGGGAATAGCTAGAAATTGGCGGGCCATAGCTATAAATGAATGGGAAATAATTACAAATGTACAGAGAATAACTAGAAATGGCCCGGGAATCGCTAGAGATGAACCAGGAATGGCCGGAAATGGACCAGGAATAGCTTGAAATTAAAACCCTGAAATGTGAGGCGAATCAATGCAAACGAGAATGCACACCAGGGAGATGCTGACTCACACTTTGCACTCGGGTTTGTCAATGCACTAAATAACCTCGTCAATTGAACTTCTTTTTACCTAAAATTAAATTATCGCATATTGGTGATTCTACCGTCTTGCATTGTAGTTATCAACCAAAATGTGTATTCCGTACCGGTAATCACGAAGTTTTGCCGTAACAGCGAAATTTAAGCATTTAACTTGAAACTAAAATCTGTTCTAGACACTTATATTAGGAAAATATGCGCCAAATTCGGCAATTCTACCTCATAGGACTCTGGAAGCATGTCTCTGATAAACAGACAGTCAAACAGATAAACAGACAGACGGACAATCAGGCAACACCAAATGCAATACTCACATCGGCATTTGGTGGCAGTCAGGAATTGCTTACGAATTTTTCAACACGCTCTGTTACTAGAATCTGAAACATACACTGTCTATAGGGAAGCGCATATCGATCCATACACGGTCCCCACACACACATATGCTAGATCGCTAATGAAATCCTAGCGTATCCTGTGAAAGCACATTATATAACATGCCATGGTAATAGAGATACGCAGCATGCCTGTTTCAAAACTGTGTGTCGCTGTTCGTGACTCCTCTATCTTTAACCCCTCTTGTATCAACAGAGCATTAACGCGCTCAAAAGACCATGTATTTCAATTAACCATTTAATTGCGAATACGTTTCAAGTAAATTTTGATTTTTGCGGCCAAAAAGAGTATTTAAAAAAATGTATAACGAACAGTTACAAAAAAATATATTTCTGTTATTCTTCAAATGGACATTTATCAAAAGTGTAATGGCCTAGAAAATGAAAATTTCTGCTTAGCCAGACCAGAAAGATTTTTGAAATTTTACCACTGGAATGACTCGCTCTGTTACCGATGCAGTCATTCCAGTGATACATTTTCAAAACTTATCTTCTCTTATGGACATTTCTCAAGATCACTGCAGCAGTTTTGTTTTTTTACCAACTTGCCGATTAAATTGTTAGGTTGACACAAGTGGTGGGGGGGGGTGGTGCGGGGTGGGGGTGGTGGGGGGTGGGGGGGTGGGGGTGGGGTGGGGGGGTGGGTGGGGGGGGGGCTAATGGTCGATACCAAGTTAAATTTAAGGTCAACAACGGGAATATACATGTAAAGATACTTCTCATTTTATCTAATGGTTTATATATTATTATTAAAATTATTAACATTTACCATACGGTTTGTACATAATTTCGTTAATAGGCGGAGCACTGCCTGCCCTTAGCTCTATTGTTGTCTATCTCTATGCTTCCAACCGTTAAACTATTGATTAAAATTGTATCGTACAGAATAGCGGAGATCTGTGGTAAAAATAGATGGCGTGAATCCAAATAGCGAGAAGAACATACAGAACACATATAATATGGGCTATAGAAGAAAGATATGACACCAACGTTGAATTAGTAAACTCATTAATAGATGCAAGACCACTATGACGTCTATGTGCAACTGCGTCAAAGCAAAATTCAAGAAGGAATGTGCGTTATACAATTAAGTCGTAGGAGTTTTGTCATGGTGCCGTACTTATGTACATGTACAGGCACATGTGACATACTTTACTACTGACAATACTATTCTTCATGATGCCGGCACTGAACAGAAATTCAGGTGGTATACAGATAATTCTGACTATCCTGCAGAAACTGTGGCGCTTTATCAAAGAAGTTTTTAAAGCAATTCGCTAACCAATAAGGGAACTGAGGACTGCTGCTAACACTACATGCAATTTAATATTGACTGCTACTAGACACCATGATTAACACCACCACCACCGCCACCGCCATCCCCCCCCCCACCAGCACCTTCACCGCCACCATCACTACCACCACCACCACCACCACCACCACCACCACCACCACCACCACCACCACCACCACCATCACCAACACCACCACCACCACCACCACCAACACCAACACCACCACTACTACTACTACTACTTCGATTACTACTATGTTTCTAATACTATGCTGCTGCTGCAGCTACTACTACTGCTACTACTACTGCTACTACTACTACTACTACTACTACTACTACTACTACTACTACTACTACTACTACTACTAACGTGTGCACTACGTAGGCTGGGTTAGCACAGAACTTGAAGTCATCGCGTTGCCAGTGCGTTTTTCTAAGCTAAACCACTACTGCCAGTGCCGCGATGGAGACCGGGTGAGGGCATAGCATACACACCAGACGGTTCGAGTCCAAAAGACAGTTTCCTATGAATTCGCCACTGTATCGGTATATCCGACATGTTAAAGCTGGTCCGCTAAACCAAGATTTTTGGCTTGGCGCGGTGCTTCAGAGGAAAGATGTCTGGGTTGCTGATGCTATGCGGAATTGAGGATGGCGGTTCGATCCCCGACCTGGGAAATGGTAATCAACAAAGTAAACTAACGGGTTCACTCTGTAGGCGGGTTTAGCACGGGAATTGAAGTCATCGCATTGCCAGCGCGTTAAAAACTAAGCAAAACTACTATTACTACTACTGCTGCTGCTGCTGCTGCTGCTGCTGCTGCTGCTGCTGCTGCTGCAGCTGCTGCTACTGCTGCTTCTACGACTACTGCTACTACTGCTACTACTGCTGCTACTACTACTACTACTACTACTACTACTACTACTACTACTACTACTACTACTACTACTACTACTACTACTACTACTACTACTACTACTACTACTATACACTGTTGGAATATCATATATATATATATATATATATATATATATATATATATATATATATATATATATATATATATATATATATATATATATATATATATATATATATATATATATTCCCCATGTTCTTAATTAAGTCTGGGTGTAAATAAATTGAATTGAATTGAATTGACTAAGATTATGGCAATAATAGTTGTGGCTTTGGTACTTAGAGTTTTTATTGCTTTTATTGTTTTGTTGGCGGCATTAAGATGCACGTGGACGTTACCTGGCGTCGAGCTGAATCAAAGGAAACGCTGAAATGATATAAATCAGATTAGCTCGAACGCATATTTGCGTCATAGAAATCCATGTTTACCGGAAACCGATTGGTCGATTTGGCTGGTAACCACCATGAACTATTTTTTAGAAAGACATTTAAATATTTCATGATCTGCCTGCTCGATTGATTTGAAGCTCGAGGAATTTCACTTAGAGCAAAACCTGGAAGGAGTTTATTCAATAGGATCTGAGTGGTCGATTCGCTTGGTCGCCTTCTCGGATGAATTAATTTTCCCAATAAACGACTTCCCCTCTTGAATCACAGAATGGATCAGACAGAAGCTTGGGAAATATACTTAGGGTCTAAGGACCATTACAGATTGTTCAATGGAACATGGTCGCCATGGACATATCATAAAGTAGCTCTACTCAATGAATTTTGATGGCGAAAATTGCTTTATATGTTTTCGTAGGTAAGTTAATGTCAAACTTTACACTTACGTTTTTATCGGGTCGGAGATAATTTTGGATTATTTTTCCGTCGGGAAACCCCCTGAGTGCATATTTTCAAACTGCGTCTTCATAAATCTACCTGTGTAATCAGAAATTGTAAAATTCTCACCGATTCGATTCATTAAGATTTGTTTAATGTGCTAATTTTGTATTCATGTGTCATCGTGTCATTTCTGATACGTGTTTCTTATCAACGAAGATTGTCCATCAAGGAAAAGACAAGTATCATCACGATACATTGAGATAGTTTCGTGCAAGGGCTTTTGTTGGTGTCTTGAAACTCTATATCAAAGGCACTTCCAAGCATAGGTACCTTGAGGTCTTATCCATACCACGACACCTGTTCTTGTAGATAACACTGCAGTGAAATATGTTAGGCAACTTAAATCGTGCACCAAACAGTAAAATTCGCTATATGCATAGTCTCTATCTCATGACTTATCATTTGTGGCGTATTCTAGCTAGGTGTTGCAAGAAGCAAAGTACTTCATAGTACATCCTGATTGACATAGTACCTCCTGATTGACATAGTAACTCCTGATTGACATAGTGCACCCTGACTGACATAGCGCACCCTGATTGACATAGTGCTTCCTGATTGACATATTACCTCCTGATTGACATAGTACCTCCTGGTTGACATATTACCTCCTGATTGACATAGTACCCTCCTGATTGACATAGTGCACCCTGATTGACATAGTAACTCTTGATTGACATAGTGCACCCTGATTGACATAATGCCTCCTGATTGACATAGTACCTCCTGATTGACATAGTACCTCCTGATTGACATAGTGCCTCCTGATTGACATATTACCTCATGATTGACATATTACCTCCTGATTGACATAGTACCTCCTGCTTGACATAGCACCTCTTGATTGACATAGTACCTCTTGGTTGACATAGTGCCTCCTGATTGACATAGTGCACCCTGATTGACATAGTAACTCCTGATTGACATAGTGCACCCTGATTGACATAGTAACTCCAGATTGACATAGTGCCTCCTGATTGACATATTACCTCCTGGTTGGCATATTACCTCTTGATTGACATAGTACCTCTTGATTGACATAGTGCCTCCTGATTAACATAGTGCCTCCCGATTGAAGAGAAAAAACTGACTATAAATCTCACATCACTGTGAAACATCGGTCATTTCAATTCAGTTACGTATATATAGGAAGATGCTGGGTGGAAGATTTTACTCAGATTATTTTTCAAATGGTTAATTGAATACTCTTTTAAGCACACAGTTAAGTGCATTGGTTAAGTTTGACTGCATCGGTAAATTATCCGTGGTTTTAGAGAAATACGAATTAATTGATTAAGAAACCGACGGAAGTTCAACGAGAGTAAAATCCATATTAAGCTATCCTCTGGCAAATGTGTCATTGGATCTTTATTAATTGATATTCCATTATCATATTCTACTCTTTCCATGTTTCGTATATTACACAGATATGGTGAACACTGCAATTGAGATTTGGAAATGCACTCAGTAGAAATTATTGCGGAGAATTATAAGGAATGCCACAAAACATATCTATTAACCCATTAATTGTCAATATATGTCAGAGAGATAAAGACCGTCTCATATGGATTATCCATATATAGGCCAAGAAAATAATAGTGTTTAAATTACAATTAAACCAAGCTGGTTATGTTAGCAACATTGCTATTATGGTGGTATGTGCTCTACACCGTTCTCATCTTAGTATGGAACTGGTGATATCCAATGGGTAGTTCAGAACTATTATTCAACAGGCTTGGCCCTCAAATGATGGAAGACTAGCATTGCATGCAATACACCATCAATACTTTGCTTGAAGCTATGCTACATGGGCTACTGATATAAATTCCAGTTCATAGAATGACCACATTTTCAAATTTAAGTTACTATATTGCGTGTTGTGCTTTAGTTAAACGAATGGAACAAGAATCATTGAATATAATCTTAATAATGCAATACATGGATATGATTAGACACATCCCTTAAGTATACATAGCTCGAGCAGTAACCTAGAATGAGTGATAGTGCTATGATCTCCCTACAGCAGAATTCTTATTCCAATTTAGATTAGACTGTATTGCGCGTTTATAATAAACTGGAAAAGGATAGTCAAAGAAATAGCGCCTTGTACCTGATCTCATGCCAAATGGGTGCATTGCCTCACATGGAAAGCGGAGATTACATCTTAGATGTAAATATGTATATGTATATATATATATATATATTTATATATATATATATATATATATATATATATATATATATATATATATATATATATATATATATATATATATATATATATATATATATATATATATATATATATATATATATATATATATATATATATATATATACATATATATATATATATATATATATATATATTATATATATATATATATATATATATATATATATATATATATATATATATATATATATATATATATATATATATATATATATATATATATATCGCTTGTTGACCATCTACATACGTACACAAAGTTAATACTACAAGACTTAGACATTTTTCAACGATACACTAGACACCATGGTGTAGTATAATACATGGCCGCTGTCCGTAAAATGTCGGCAAGCTAATATGGTCTATGTTTGGCAATGTGCTAAGGATGCCGAAAGAGACAGCAGCACAGAGAGAAAATTGCTTTACTTGGAGCCAGCAAATGTAAAGCTAGGAGAGGACGTCATTGCATAAATCTGTTAAGTATGCTACAAGGTGACCGCAGGAAAGTAGGATTCGTTACACTCAAATCAGGAATGAACCTGAGGAAGCTAAAGATTGTGTCTGAGGACAAGACATTGTGGTCAAAAGCGAGGAAGGACTGGTTGCAGCTGTATGATGTGTCTACTACTGCAACCGCGGAATTACACTAATCATACATACATACATACATACATACATACATACATACATACATACATACATACATACATACATACATACATACATACTTGGTGCGGTGGTCCAGTGGAAAGATGCTTGGTTGCTGATGCTATGCGGAGTTGCAGAATGGCGGTTCGACCCCGCGACCGGGAGATGGTGATCAACAAATTAAACTAACGGGTGCATCACTGTCGGCTAAGTTAGCACATGGAAATTGAAGCCACACGTTGCCAGTGCGTCAATAAAATAAAAATACATATACTGCCAGAGCCGTGCTGGAGTCAGAGAGTACAATAGGCGTAAAAAGCCTAGGATTGATTGTGACAGATGCATCCACAGATAGTCCCATATGAATCGTCAGTGTGTCAGTATATCAGACATGTGAAAGCTGGTCGGTCAATCCTTGACTTTAGTCTTGGTGCGGTGGTCCAGTGGAAAGATGCCTGGTTGCTGATGCTATGCGGAGTTGCAGAATGGCGGTTCGATCCCGCGACCGGAAGATGGTGATCAACAAATTAATCTAACGGGTGCATCACTGTCGGCTAAGTTAGCACATGGAAATTGAAGCCGCACGTTGCCAGTGCGTCAATAAAATAAAAATACATATACTGCCAGAGCCGTGCTGGAGTCAGAGTACAATAGGCGTAAAAAGCCTAGGATTGATTGTGACAGATGCATCCACAGATAGTCCCATATGAATCGTCAGTGGGTCAGTATATCAGACATGTGAAAGCTGGTAGGCCAATCCTTGACTTTAGTCTTGGTGCGGTGGTCCAGTGGAAAGATGCCTGGTTGCTGATGCTATGCGGCGTTGCAGAATGGCGGTTCGATCCCGCGACCGGGAGATGGTGATCAACAAATTAAACTAACGGGTGCATCACTGTCGGCTAAGTTAGCACATGGAAATTGAAGCCGCACGTTGCCAGTGCGTCAATAAAATAAAAATACATATACTGCCAGAGCCGTGCTGGAGTCAGAGTACAATAGGCGTAAAAAGCCTAGGATTGATTGTGACAGATGCATCCACAGATAGTCCCATATGAATCGTCAGTGTGTCAGTATATCAGACATGTGAAAGCTGGTCGGTCAATCCTTGACTTTAGTCTTGGTGCGGTGGTCCAGTGGAAAGATGCCTGGTAGCTGATGCTATGCGGAGTTGCAGAATGGCGGTTCGATCCCGCGACCGGGAGATGGTGATCAACAAATTAAACTAACGGGTGCATCACTGTCGGCTAAGTTAGCACATGGAAATTGAAGCCGCACGTTGCCAGTGCGTCAATAAAATAAAAATACATACATACATACTTGGTGCGGTGGTCCAGTGGAAAGATGCCTGGTTGCTGATGCTATGCGGAGTTGCAGAATGGCGGTTCGACCCCCCGACCGGGAGATGGTGATCAACAAATTAAACTAATGGGTGCATGACTGTCGGCTAAGTTAGCACATGGAAATTGAAGCCGCACGTTGCCAGTGCGTCAATAAAATAAAAATACATACATGCATACATACATGCATACATACATACATACATACATGATCTATGTTATACCTATCACAGCCAGCAAGCAATCCATTATGCAGTAGTTATTCCAGTACACAAGCATTCCTCACGCTAACATGGGAACTTGTCATAAAGCATGTTTTAGGGAGCACTCAGTGGACTCATTGTAAATCGAATTAAATCCTGACGCCAGGGCAGTGGCGTCATGCTGCGTCCATAACAAGAGACTATCTGAGGAGGAGATATGTGTGGTAAATAACACAATAATGTAAATATTCAGGATGATATCTAACATTTACCCTTTGGAGATCGATATGAATCCATGCGCATCAGGCTTACTTAATGCATGTGTTGCGTACATGATGTTCTCCGAAACTGACGTTCAGGAGCAGATCCACATCTGGTTTCAAAGTATTCTCCATTCCAATGCAGTATCGTAGGTAAGTGACCAAATTGATCATACGAAGTGATCGTTTGCATTTAGCAACTATGCTCCCGTAGATCTTCCCTCTAGCAATATAACAATAGTTAAAGTGATTTATAAAAGATATTAATGTCCCATACCGAAATACTAAACTTACTGAAAACTACTAAAATATCGTATCTCAGGTCGCACATAACTCCATATCAATGTATAGTATTATTCGTAATGCACAATTTGGCTTGTTTTGTGATGACTGTCATCTGACAGAATTCACAGAACTGATCGCCATTACATCTGCTATCACCACATAACATTATTATGGAATTCATATTTATCATTGCCTCGTCGAGTGATTATCTTTGGACATGTTTATGAACATCTTTACTCAATGCTCGATTTACACTGTAAGATTAATCAGATTTGAATCCCTGGTTTAATAAATAATTATTTGTTTAATACGCTCATCATTGTTCTTCATACTATATTAGCAAATACGTTTAGCCCATTTCATATTAACAGTATGCACATAGCTAATAACGCAGTGATGTATGTTCATTGGTTGATTGAGCGAGATTTTACAGGTCAGAATATGATCGTCCTCGGGGATTTGCATATTACTACACTGAAGTCGAACGTTGGTGAGAATATGATTTATTTATGCAAATAAATAAGACTTGCTTAGTGCAGATTTTTCTCATAGTTCAAATCTACATACTATGCTTTTGCGTTAGATAGGCTAACTGCCATTCCATTAATACTTCTTAACTTGGTTAGTAATAGTAATATTAAACAGTATCTCGTGCCAGACCCTTTATTTATGTAGTGATTCCGTTAAGCTAGCATGCATTGGGCAGCCTCGGATGCTTGGTGCCATGTCATGTTAAGTCGGGCTCTGACGTGTTTCTCCATCGTGAGCATCCATGTCGTTATTTGTCTGTCTTTAGAACGTTTTTTCTAGTTTTAATGCCGGCGTCATTGCTTTACCTGCTGGAGTATATTCGTGTAGACAGCTTTCGATTATGTGACTCGTGGACTTTTCATCTGTCACCATTTAGACATCCTCAATAGCATTGCGTTCGGAAATCTTATATTCAATAGATTTGTTCTGAGTAATTGGAGATAAAAGGCATCAATGTTCTTCTTGTCGCCTCTAGTTAGCATTCAAATTTCTTAGTTGTCGAACAAAATGCGTGGTATATAGATAATGCATATCCCAAAATCACTGTGATCCTTTGTCCCTTGCTATTAAAATGGGCCGTTCCAAGTTGATCCGTTGATCATATGACGTATTGTGATGTCCTAACCAGCTAAGTGACGTGTATGCTGACTTCATAATCATGACGACGTGGATGATTTGAGCCGTCTTTAAGGCGTAATAGTCGACACGTTGTACTAATTTTATGTCTTTGCTACTTAATAAACATGCTGTGTGACTCAATATGTGTCTGACCAACATAATAACAATTATGGAGCAGTAGAGATCAAGGAAGTTGCAACTTTAGCCATTTTTGTGATTTTAGCAAACACATCAAATCTTTTGCTACCAAAATTTGAATAATACACGACATATCCTCTCGTAGACTCATAACCTCTATCGAATAATGCACTGATGGCCGGTTGCGCACGTATAGCTCAGGTCCCATTCAAAGTGATTTCGGGATTAAGCGTAGCTCTGTTTTCGCGTCAGCTTGCACACGGGCTTGGCTTACGTAAACCCCGCTCATATTGCTGTAAAATTTGAACCTGCTACTGACCAGGTTCAGACCTAAGATCACCGTAGTACATGGCAGATTATTTAATTTTAACGGGCCAAATCGATGCTGTTGTTAACTACAATTGACTTCCGCTGCTACTGCCGTTGCTATTTCCGCTACCGATACACTACTACTACTACTACTACTACTACTACTACTACTACTACTACTACTACTACTACTACTACTACTACTACTACTACTACTACTACTACTACTACTACTACTACTACTACTACTACTACTACTACTACTACTACTACTACTACTACTACTACTACTACTACTACTACTACTACTACTACTACTGCTACAAATACCTTTTTCTTGATAACGCGATCAATGGTTCGTGCGGAAAACCTTTCATATCCAAAAATATATAAAAGACTCACTACTACTACTACTACTACTACTACTACTACTACTACTACTACTACTACTACTACTACTACTACTACTACTACTAATAATAATAATAATAATAATATAGCTGCTCCTGCTGCTGCTACTGTTGCTGCTACTGCTACTGCTATTGTTACTGCTGTTGGTGCTGCTGATGCTGCACCTACCGAACATGCCATGCCATATTTGACTGTATTTAAACTTTTAAAATTAAGTCGTTATCGTGGCTGAGCACACGACAACAACCCACCCTACCCAAAATACACCCACCATACATGCACCACCACCACCACCACCACCACCACCACCACCACCACCACCACCACCACCACCACCACCACCACCACCACCACCAGCATCATCAGCATCACAGGATCGACACCGTTATCGTCGTCGACGTCGTCATCGTCGTCGTCAGCGACGGCATCATCATCATCATCATCATCATCATCAGCAGCAGCAGCAGCAGCAGCAGCAGCAGCAGCAGCAACAGCAGCGTCAGCATCATGCAATCATATGGATTAGGCAAGTGGATGCTGAGTGAGATCATGTCCAATTAGCGTGATTAAAATGTGTCAGTGTCATTTACCTTGCTTACGTCATCTATAATGTCTCCATCTCCGCACAAGCTTGCTCTGTAAAATTGGGCGATTTTACTTTAGAAGACATTGTGAAAATGACGGAATCGGAAGCGAAGTTGACTTTGAGCTTAGTTCGCGTAAGCCAAACTCAGTTTACCAATCTGCAAGCGAAGTCTTTCTCAGTCGATCTCGGCTCAAGTCAGGTTTAAGCCGCGATTACTTGGTCCCCGCTCAGCCGGTAACTTAGTCTTAGCTGAGCCATAGGTGCACAATCGGCCATCAGTCTCATATACGCTAAGACATTATATACAATACAAGACACAAATTAATATCATCTATTTTGGCACCTTGTCAACAACTTCAACTTCAACAATATTTATTGAAATACTTCTCAATGTACTCTAATGGCTCCATTGTGTAACTTCTGGGGTGGGTTGGGGAATTTATCAGACACTCACCCCCACCCCAACCCCACCCACCACTCCACAATCAAGAGGGAAACGGCAAGATTACCAGCTGTACTAGTACAATATCTCGCCTGTATCAAAATCGATAGTGCTACGACGAATAAGTATAATCAATTACATATATCTCAATATGTCCAGTTGTGTGGATTTATCAATCAGAAACCCGGTGTACTATCATTACTCAGTAATCGGTGCAATCCTTCCATAATAATCTCATTAATCTGCCCCTGAAACATACGTGCCAATCAGAGAATAAACGTATTCTATCAAAACATGCAGGAAATTGATATAGAACGGTTTTTTTTATTATGTCGTAATTTATTATATTTATTTATTATATTTTACGGCTAAATATGTCTAGATGGAATTAGCTACAGCAAGTGTATATCCTGAAAAGAAGGTGGTTGGCAAAAAAGTATATGGGCAATTTGCTGAAAATTTCCGACAATAACATGTCTAACATATTGCTACTTAAGTGAGTCCTTGCATCAGTAGGCCTATTGGCCAATTACCTTTTGGTAGACATTGATAATTTTAAATATCGTCATCTGTAAATCATTATACCTATTTAATCCACATACCTTTCAATATCACAAATCCTCATGTGCGCACAAATAGGCATTTGACATCACATAGCACCAAAGCTTTCTCTGCATTATGCAAACATCATAGCACACACTCTTATAAGCAATTGATCACTATAGGCATGTTAATGGGAGACATACTTCTAGATAAATACACAAATATTAAATAAAAAATTGTTCTTGTCAAAAAGAAATTAGGACGCCATATTCACACAATTATGATGTAATAAATATGCTTAATCTCTGCTCGTATTCAGAATAGTAATATGCTACAGATTATTTTCTAGAGGTGTGTGCCGAATGATCCTACTTTCTTATTTGTACTGAACTAGTTGGCCCAAAGCTCAGTGTTGAGAAATGGGTGAAACTGCAATTGCTTGCCCAGGAACGTTCAGTGTCAGAACACTGACACCACTATTAACCCATCAAGAGGTACTTTTCACGGTATTTAGCTTGGATATCCTGAGCAGTGCTTAGTTACTTATGGAACGTCAGAGGAATACCCTCATTACGACTCGACATGTCTATTTGCTGGGAAAGACAAAACAAGAAGATAGTAATAACTGTGTGCGATACTATAAGAACTAATTAATAATATACTACAGTGCTAACCGCCCTGAACAAAAGGCACATCATCGATTCATCATGCACTTTAGACCTATGTCTAAAACCTACTGTGCCAGGTAAATCATTTAATGGTCGAGTCGGCCAAGAGCTGAGCAAACCGTGTTAACACGTTCAGAGTT
Source organism: Chaetoderma sp. LZ-2023a (assembly GCA_034401795.1). Classification (NCBI taxonomy): domain Eukaryota; kingdom Metazoa; phylum Mollusca; class Caudofoveata; order Chaetodermatida; family Chaetodermatidae; genus Chaetoderma; species Chaetoderma sp. LZ-2023a. The sequence goes on along the minus strand of CM067371.1, from coordinate 132,699,414 downwards.
ATTGGTTGATTTGTCTTAGATAACACAGTTTTCGCAAAACCCACTTTTCCTCTGAATCCCGCTGATTGAAAATATAATTAGGGTCTAGGGTCCAATTAAATATTTTCAAGGGAAACTGCGCAGGTCCACCGTGCAGACACATGCACGAATGCATGCACACACAGAGTGTGCATCTGACACAACAACCCGCCTGGTTAGGTAGGTGGGTATCCCCGAACACCCTTCTATGAGAGGCGGGGAGGGGTAACACCCATTTCATATCTTCTTCCAGACAATGCCATCCAGCGTGCCCTTTTTTAACGTTGGTTAATTACCAAGTCGTGTTTATAAAATGTTCACTCTAAAAATTTTCAAATATTTCCTGCCTGGAACTTGATTATCATTAATCTAAGAGAAAGTTAATGTTTTAAAATAATTTTAAAATTACAATCAAGTAAATTGTGCGTGTTGCTCGTCATCATTTTATCATGTGCAGCTTTTTAATTCTTATTCTGTGTTGGCAGAAGGTGAAGGGGCAAGGCAAGGCAAGGCCTCGCCTAATACATTATGCTCGCGCTGTAACCGTTTCATGAAGCAGGAGTTCATGGGTTATCACTGTGTTGCCTGCGCGAAATGCAAGGTTGGAAGTCCTTGCGATGTATGCACGAAATGGTCCTCGGAGATGGTGGCAGAATTTGATCGTGATCGGCGTGCGCATTTGAAAAGAATTGCGAGGGACAAGGCAGCCAGCGTGGATCAGGCGGCAGTCAAAGGTCTGGAAGGGTGCCTAGACGAGTAGATGGACTCGGCCTTGGGAGTTTGGCGGGCCAATTCAAGGCGGTATTTGAGCCTTTTCAGTCCACGGTCCCGTCGATGCAGGCTGGTGCAGGATTACCTATCGGTGGTTCGGCTAGTTCTGCGGAGGGACATGCACCTGTCCTTCTTCTTTCTTTGGCTCAAGAGCCGACGGCGGAGGATGAAAATATCCTCCTGATGGAAGACTCTGACATGCCGGAGCTTTCATAGGTGACAGATTCCGGTACTTCCTGTGGGTCTTCCACGGGTTTTGAACAGGTTTGTCAACCGGGTGGAGATGTCGATGTTCCATCAGGCATTTTTCACCCGGATTTCGCTCAGTCCGGAGTGCCGGCAGAGTCTTGTTATATGGCTCCTGTCAGCGTCGCGGACGCAGTTATGATGGCTTCTCTCGGAGTCCCATCTCCTGCCATAGTAGCGCTGTAATCCCGGCTCCCATGCTGGAGCCAATGGATTGCGGTGATTCCGTATCTGCCGATTCACTAGATACTGGAGCCGCAAGTAGTCGGGACATGGTCCCACTTACAACTGGAAGTTTGGTCGATGGCTCTCAGCATGGATCGCCGGTGACCTTTTCATCCGAGGTTGAGAAGGAAGATAAGAATTGTAGTCCATTGATGGACGAATCATCTTTTTGCACCGAAGCTGAATGGATGCAGGTTCTTGGCTGAATGTCCGACCATCTGGTGTTGACATCGGTTTAGGGATCTCAGCGCGATCCGTCGATGGAGCGGATGTCAGAGCATGCGGTTAGTGCTCTATCGAGTGGCTCTTCGACAATGCCAACTCTTCTCTTGGACACGCAATCTTCTGACATGTTGGAAGTTGTGGCGTACCGTCTGGTTCAGCCAGAGTATTCCTTCCCGGAGGCCTCACAGGGGATAAGGAGTAGGGTCCTCTTTCCAGAGCAGGCCTACCACCAGTGTGCTCATGTTCCTTGGCTTTCAGTCAGGGACAGATAAGTGCTGAATAGACCATTTGCCAGGAAATCCATGGGGTCGTTCATGACCCTCGGTTTCCCAGGCTAACAAGGGATCCCTTCAATGAGTTAACTCTCATTGAGGATGCGGTGGGAGCGGCTATGGCTGCTCTCTTGCATGGATGCCCCATCCTGCAGGGGATGCTGACCTGTGCGGCGGAAGGTGGAGAAGTGCCAAAGGCTGCTCCCAGAGTTGTCCGGGATGCCATGCGCGTGTCTCAAGATTGCCTGGCCAGGGTGATCACTAGATCATTGGTGGAGCGGAGGAGAACTGTTCTAGATTGTGTAGAACCAGGACCGAAGATGAGGGCTGAATTATCTTCTGTAACCTTCATTGGTCCAGGCTTGTTTGGTGGTTTGGCATGATAAGCTCTCTCCAAGGTTGCATCTATGGTGGCAGAGCAGGAGGTTGTCGGGAAGTCGTGGAAGTCAACGAAGAGGACTCAGCCACAACAGTCCTACAAGCAGCATCAACATGAGCAGCAGAGGCAGCGCCAAAGATCGCCCTTCCGTCCTTCTGGCCATGATGCCCATCGGGCATCCGGTTCTCAGGGACCTGGCTGTTCATCTTCATACAAGTCCTCTAATAAGAGGCCGTATGAAGATGAGAGGAAGGGTGGAGGCTTGGGTCGCAGCTGCTACCATAAGGATAGCCGTAGTGGCAGTCCTGGGCTGTCACATTCTAAGAAGCCATGAGGTGGCCGTGGGGTATAGTCCTGATGGGTTTCCGGCGAGATCCGTTCTGGTGGCGCCAGGAAGGCAGAGATTCGAGAATCTTCATCCAAGTGAATTAATGTCTTATCGTGCAATATCGACCGCGAACTGTGTGCAGATTCCTACCGTCGGAGGCGGACTTCAGCTGTTCTCAAACCAGTGGGAACAGGTCATGCAAGATTGTTTAGTCTGTCATCGGCTAAGAAATGGCTACGAACCAGACAGGCTCATCCATCAATCGTTAGTTCCGTTAACATCGACTCCAGTATAAACTCCAGTTCCAAGAGAATCCAATTGGCTAGATGCTCAGAAATCATAGATCTTCAGCAGAAGAATGTGATTCATTTATTCCGTAATCAGTCCTCTCTGGGCTTCTATTCGATAATTTTCCTCATTCCGAAATGTACCAGAGGTTGGAGACCAATTCTCAACCTCAAACCGCTGAACAAATTCTTTCACCAAAGTTTCAGATGGAGACTAGCAGCGGTGAAGAAAGAGCTGAGAAAAGGCATGTGGGCAGTGTCAATGGATCTGAAGGATACATGTTTTCATATTTCAATATCAATTCCGTTTCAGAAATACCTTCGCTTTGCATTCCAAGACAATGTTTGGGAATACAATGCGCTTCCTTTCGGTCTGACCACCAAAGTGGTTCTCGCCATGACTTCTTATCTTTGCAGGAGAAACATAGCTGTTCACACTTATAATAGATGACTGGCTGCTGAAGGCGGGGAATCCAGTCATTCTGCGCAACAATCTTCACGTAGTCCTAGCCTTATTAAAGGACCTAAGATGGATTGTGAATCTGGAGAAATCAGAATTGACTCCATCCCAGGAGTTTGTGTATCTGGGGATATTTTTCAATGTTAGGGACAGTGTAGCTTTTCCGACGGAGAGCAGAGTCAAGAGTTTGATAGCGGTACTGGAGTCAGTTTCTCTAGGAGCCTATATGATGGCGCATCAATTTCTCAGAATACCGGGTTTACTAGTATCTCTGCAGAAGGTGGTTCCTTTTGCAGCACTCAAATGCAGGCCGATTCAGATGTACTCAATGTCATTCTGGTCTCAGAGAACGGATCCGTTGTCTCTGAGGATTCCAGTAAAAGAACAGTTGATATTCCATCTTCAGTGGTGGTTATCAGAACAGAATTTCATGCGAGGTGTTCCTCTACAACCTCCTCAACCACAGATGTCCATCTTTACAGATACATCGACGACGGGCTGGGGAGCAGTACTGGACAATCTGTCATTGTCAGGGGAATGGGATCATACCAATGCGCAGATACACATAAATGTTCTTAAATTATTAGTGGTGGCATTAGCACTTCGAAAATTCAAGAACTTAATCCGAGACAAGATAGTCCTAGTAAGGACAGACAACTCCACAGTGGTGTCTTATTTAAACATCAAGGGTGGCACGATATCACCAGAGTTGTGCATGGTGATATAGAACCTTCTGCTGTGGTGCCAAGAGAGGAAACTTATTCTTCGGGCAGCACACATTCCAGGAAGATGGAACATCTTAGCAGATGCTCTCAGTTGAAGGATGGTTTGTCGTCCAACGGAATGGCAGCTCAAATAGTCGGTAGTGGAGGTTCTTTTCAAACATGGGGGCAAGCCAAATGTAGATCTATTTGCAATGAAAGAAAACGCAAAGATGGTCACATACGTGTCACTAGCAGTAGACGCACCGGCGATAAGTTGGAAGGGAATGTACGCATATGCATGTCCTCTAACAATTCTCATTCAAAACGTTCTGGCAAAGATAAGAGAGGACATATGCCAATTATTATTGATCGGCCCTCATTGGCCAGGCCGATCATGGTTTACGGATCTGCTGGACCTTCTGGTCTGCAATCCAATCCCTCTTCCAGACAGAAGGGATCTGATTTTTCAGAACAAAGGTCTGTATCTCCAGGACAGACTGGAGATGTTCCAATTGACTGCCTGGATGTTATCAAGCAGCAACCAATTGAGGATGGCTTTTCTGAGCAAGCAGTGAAATGTGTCACTTCAGCCAGAAGAGGGTAAACCACCAAGACATATATTTATAGAATCAACAGAATCAGAGTGGTGTAAGGGAAGAGATATTAATCCCTTTTCTGCATTTGTTCAACATGTAGCAGATTTTATCTGTCATTTATACGAGGTTGACAAACTTGTACCTTCGACCCTAGCAGCATATAGGTCTGCATTAGCTTCAGTTGTTCCACGTCTGGCCACTGTAGGAGTGGAGAAGGACACTTTGAATGAAGTTATTAAAGGAATGAGCAATTTGCGACCCAGACAGCCAATTCCTATCCCAGCATGGAATCTATCGCTTGTTCTACAGGTTTTAGGGCATGCTCTCTTTGAACCAATTAGATCTATTGATATTAAACTGTTAACTATTACGTCAGCTTTCGTGGTTGCAGCAGCATCGATGAGAACTAGAAGCGAAATGCACGCGCTTTCTGCCAAACCGTTTTGTCATTGTGGGTGAAGGTTTCCTGGCAAAGAATCTATCACTTAAATATCCAGTACAGCCAATCAATTTGCCAAGTTTAATTAGGCATGACCCAAACATTTCTGCTTAGTTTCCTGTCAGATGTCTGAAAATGTATAAGAAATGTACTGAGGAGTGGAGGGATGACCCGAAATCTCTGTGGTTATGTCTCAAAGCTCCTCATCTTCGTGCCTCAAAAGATATCATTTCTCGTTGGGTAGTTGATGTTATTCATGTGTCGCATAAAATCGCAACAGGAAAGCAGATTGATCATGCGAACGCCCATCAAGTCCGAGCACTAGCAGCATCATCAGCCCTCGTAGGGTTCTTCCACTTGCACTGAGCAGTGGTGATGCACATTATCTGTGAACGACCGTGGATTTGGCGGAGCTCCTGTGATGGTCAAGAAAGACAAAGCACTCAGAAAATGGTGGGTGTTTTCTAAGCTTAAGTGACTAATATTAATTTACTTACAGTCGAATTCCCAGACTGATTAATTAAAAAGTCTTGTTCCAGAGTATATTATTCATTGCAACAGACATTAGACTCATTCAAATTTGAGAATCTAATCGATATGCTGATAGTTTTTTCAAAATTAGAAGTTGTAGTAGCTTCTTTGCACTCTCTTGGACTGCCCTAGCTAAGGTGCTGACACGGGTTTGGCGGGTGTTGCCTCCCCATTGACAGCCCTCTGGAATTTGCATGGACAAATAGGGGGGGGGGGCGAGGGAGCACGGTCTAGACCATGGAAGTTTAGCACTCTATGAGTTAGATGGCGGAACCTAATCATATGCTGGGGTTCTAGTCTCTTCACAACCTTCACTGTCGGATGGTAAATGAGACCTGTTTCGAGCCTCACCTCCTCCCACCGGAGTTTCTTAGCTGTCAGAATCCGGAGATTATCATTATAGTACATCTGATAAGTATTATTCGAAGTATAATAAAAAAACCCATCTGCTTTTGTTTCTACGAGAATTGTTAATACTTACCAGGTGTACTATGGCCCACATCAGCCGCCTCTCTGAGGTGAGGCTGAGCTGCTTTCGCTGTTTGTCAAGACAAATATAAGACGAATCTGACTGTTGTTGGGAATTGGCTCGGTACCTCAATGCTATTGTTAATCCAGGACACAGTATGGGCTGGACCATGGAGAGTGCCGAGTTTTAATTGTTTATTTTGAGCTAGACTAGATAAAAGACATTATCATAATGGTAATCTGGTAAGTATTAATTATTCTCGTAGACACAAAAGCGGATGCTTTTTTGAGGCTGTAGTAGTAGAAATATTCTTCAGCTACAGTCAGCCCTTCCTCGTGTTTGACCAATGTGCCTTGTCCTCAGATAAAATCTTTTCCTTAGGCCCAGTCTTGATCTGAGTGTACCGAGTCCTGCATTCTTGAGGCATACACGCTCTGCTGGCTTTATATTTGCAGTCTCCCAGTAAGGTAAGGTGAATTCCAAAGCACTCTGTACTGGCGGGAACTCTGGCATCATTAGCACATAGCCAGACATTGGATATCTTTTCTGGGCGACATGTACAGACAACGGCGATGTATTACACCTCTTGTACTGTGTATCCTTCGAAATCATGCTGTCTGGTTATTGGTGTCCGGCGATGGTGTAGAGGTGTTTACGGTGGTATGCATCAAGTTTGTCTAGAGATGCCTTTAGTGCTGCACAGCTGTTACACTTGTACAACATCAAGGCTATATAGGTTTCCCTGTATAAACGTAGTCTTTTTGTCAAGGACAATCGTTGATCTACGAATCCAGAAATACTGGACAGCTGTGGTGTCCATGACGCAGCGTGCAGTAATGCCAGCAGTACTGCAGAGTAGTGAGCACAGGATTATACCTTTTCGCCATGGATCGTCGCCATGAATTGTACCATCATTTTCTTCAGTTCCATGCGTGGTCCATTAGTATATGTTGGTAAGCTTTGTTTTGGATTCATTCATAAATAGATTCTCAACTTTAGTTTGCATGCGGCTATTGGGAGTAGTTCATCAAGGGCCCATCTTCCTCGTATATGACGTATACATCGTCGTCATATTCCTTAACTCGCGGCATATCCAATATGGACACTGGGGTTTGCTATTGTGGAATCTCGCTGTACAAAATTCAATGCAACAGCCTGCTAATAGGTGAAAAGCACAAGAGATAGAGCATCTCCCTGTGGGGAACTGATTGGTATCTTAAACTATGCAACATTCTCTGGCTTGACTCATACTCTCAGCTTGTTGTCTGCAAGTAGTTGTCTCGCTATGCGTAGCTCATCTTTATTGCAACATCCCTGACATTTTGCATCTAGGATCTCTGAGCCCATATTTGTGTCGAGGGTTTGCGATATGTTAATGCGCATTTTGTGCAAATCCCAGTGCGTGGACGTAACTACTGACACGCGTATCTACGTCAACGTGTAAAGCTACTTTGGCATGATCTAGTGAAGTCATCGATATTGCCTAGAATGCGGCATAGAATAACACTGAGTAGGATTTTATGTATGCTGTTGAGGCCGAACTTTGGCTGGGGGCCGGGCGGCTTCTAGTGCGTTGGCAGTACGATAAGTGTGCTATGGCACACAGCATCGATGGGAAGTTGGTGCATAACAGCTGAATTGATCAGGCGCATGATCGACTTTGAGATAATGTCGCATGTGTATTTGAATAGTTCATTGCTCATGCCATCGTGTCCGGATACACGTCCATTTTCAGGGCATTGCTGCTCTTTTAATTGTTGTTAATAATGGACTGGCCCACCGGAGAACGGGTGCGAAAGCTCATCACCGTCATCAGAAACTGTTCCTTGAACCATTCTCGAATTGCGGCAGCTTTGCCCGGGCCAGCCCCGAACAAGTGTCTTTCAGGGTTGTGTACAGTGAGCGGTGGTATGAAGTCAGTAGCTCTCAGACCTACTCTACCGCATCCTATGAGTATCATCAGATGAGTGCATTGTAAGTTATCATGGTAGCCCTCATAAATGCATTCCCCTATCTACTATTTCATGACCAAGCCAGATTTCACAACACTGTCACGTCAGCGTTTTACTGCGACTTATTCCATCTCTTTATGTGGATGAACATAACCCCCTGCCATGAAATGTTGTGTTATTTTCAAATAAACAACTTATCCTACAATAAAATCTTTATCGGAGATAGCAATTTACTACAATGCCCAGTCATCCCATCACTTGTACGATGAGTGGTCAGCAATTGAAATATCTTTATTGGTTGTTTTCTCAGTTTTATGGCAGGTTTTATGTTCTGCTTTGATGGAAGTCAAATCATAAAATATGTCACGTCGGGAGGAATCCGGACATAATGAAATAACAATATCATTGCCAATTGGATGAACCATCACATTTGTTCCTGGGCCATCATTTTCTGTATATTCAGCTCTCTAAATTTTGATACAATTATATGTTGCTATCGTTGCCGCCCATGAAATATTTGTTAGAATATTTGATAGTATGTTCTGATGTAGATTGCGTTCAATATATTGCAGTAGAGAGTAACACATATTGAATTATGGAATTATATCTACATTAGGAAGCATTCGTAAATATCACTTACTGTCTGGTACTCCATACTGGAATCTGAAATGGACAGCAGTAATCTGACGATGACGCCAATAAATCTAAAAAAGTAGACATCCGTTTTATAAAACCGCGTCTCTCGTCTATTGCAACATAATCGAAAAGGATACAATATCTGAAACAGCGTTTTATATGGCTATGAAGATCTCAATGTTTTGAGAAAATATATATTGCAAAAGAGTGAATAAAACATGGACTCGTCCATGTTGCACATGGATATTTTCCTTTCATATGTATGTCGAATTTTGGCCACGCTCCTCCCATTTCTAACTAAGGTCCACCCACGTATCTCCCGTGCTTAGATTGATCGATCCTAAACTCCCTGACTAACATTTCAAGAAAGCTATACAGGTAAGTGGTTGCATATTTTGAAACTACTTTGACTGTGTGCTGTTACTTCCTGTGGCAAAATATACAACAGCATGTTTATTAAATAGTAAAACATACAATTCGTACAACCACGCTTAATCCGTCATCAATTAAGCGTTCATGTCGAACTTAGCTACGCCATTCATGACTCATTCGATAATGACGTCATCATACACGTTGCCTAATTGATTACGACGGTATATGATTGTTGGATAAACTGTAATCCTCAATTAGGTGAGCAGACTGAATGCATTTACAGAACTTGGATATCGATCAGATAATGCAGAGATATGCAACGTAGCAATTCGGAGGTTCATAACTGCACGCATGTGTAGTACATGTGCAATACATTCGACTGCTGTCAAACGTCCTTCCTGTCTGCTATTGCATATGCTGCGGTCACACTTGAGTAATCAGAGATTGTAAATCCTCGCCCTTCGGTTTTTGTTGCATAGTAAAAAATAGTTTTTGATATTTCGAGTTTATCTTTAAGCTCTGGAATTCTAATGTAAAGCCACGTCCAGTGTGTGTTACTATTTGTGTCGAATCGAGCCACTAGTTCCCGAGACATCCAATGATCCCAAATTTGATCAGATCCGGATCCGGATTCTTATCCGGATGGCTATAAAATTCGGGAAAATTCTCTTTCAATGTAAAATCCTTTGTTGGTTTAAAAGTTGAGCCAAGTTGAAGCAGCGGTCTTAGATACACCACCAGCGGTGCACATATACATGTAGACACATAGACAAACAGACACTCAGACATACCTGAATACAATGCCTTCCTCATTTATAATGCGTTTGTAAAATGCATTTACAGACTAATCTATACATTTTTAATACATTGAAATGAATATGTCTAGGTTTTGTCACAGCCTATGGAAGATTGAATAAATTCAGCAGTGTGGTTGCATATCTGTTTTGAGACTTCCGGATTTCCCCGTTGAAAGAGTTACGACTCGAGTGACATTTTATTAATTGCATGGACTGAATCTCGTATTGCTTGCTATTTTATGAATGGTGTAAACAATACACAGAAAATAGTAAGCACCTGCAAACACACCGGTCATACAGCTTACATAACAGAATCATGATCGTGTGCACCTCTTCACGTCCCCTGTACTTTTCTGGCAAACACTTTCAAAATCGCACATTAATAATTCTTTATTGAGGTACACTGCTCTCTGTTAGTCAAATTCCATCATCGAGGGCGTGAGAAAATGTTAGATGACCTTGACGCATCAATGTTTAGTGACATGTTCAGATGGCCCCGGATACATGGGCACAGATAGTACACCATTATCTCAAAATCGGGATTCACTATACCTAGTATCAGTGAGGCAGCGTTGATGGCATGCGTGCATCAAAGGTCATCACACTGTAATCGAAATTAAATTATTCGTGCAGTCGTATGTGGCAATGTATTTGCGCAATAATAGGACGATTTGTGAAGATTGACAGTTATCAATTATGTCGATTTAACTTGTAGTGAGATGTATACACCGACACTGATGGACAGCCAATGGCCTATAGTTGAAGTCGGGGACGTGGTTTACTTGTCATCACTTTGATCTCGGTAATGTATCGTACAGATGCTAGGCAAATGTACAAGGAGGCAGCATCCCTTTTCTTGATTAATAGCATATGGACCGACTAGCTCCCTCCAAATCGATGTATGCAGGATACGTGTGTGCTTATATGATTTGTGTTTACATTTGAAAATAAAAAACCAGATACGTCTAAAAACTGGTCATTACCTTCCATTAAACTCAATCATAATATAAATGTATAGTGGTATTATGGTACAGGGGGATAGCCACATGGACACACCAAATCGAATGGACGGGCATAGCGGCACACGCACACACGGACGCATCTGCATCAAGAACGCACACCCGAACGCGCGCATACGCTTGACAATAGCTACGCCCTGACACGCACCCGCAACGACACCACTACGGAATACGCTGAATGATGGACACGCCCAGTGACGCGTGGCAAACTAGAACGGACAGGCCGCGAGCCCTACAGCAATAAATGGACAATATATGCATAAACTAGTACTCGACACGCCAACAATGGAACAATCAGTTATTAGTCGGAATGGACACGCGCAGAGTATAATTCCTGTAATCCAATGTACCAGTGTTATAATATGTTGTTATACGATTGCATTATATACGTTAATTATTATTAGTTAAATTAGTTAACTATACGCCTAGGCCACATTCACGCACAGACACGCCATCACTTACTACACACAAATGTGTTGACATAACGACAGAATCGTATTTAAGAGTGGGCGAATGTTGACATAGGACAGGTACAGTTAGGGAGAGTTACAATTACGGACTCGGACGGACTTCGAAAGCTCTCTGTCCGCTAGTGACATCTGGTGAGTAGTGAGATTGCCAGCTATGCGGTTAGTTGGCTGGCCAGTTAGAGAGAGAGAAGAACGTAAGGTTAACCGTGTTATGTTTTATTAGAATGCTTCTCTCTTAGGAATCCATTGTAGCTAAGTAGAATAGGTTTAGAATAGGTAAGCGACACGTGACTAGAATTTGGAATTGTATGTGTAAACTATAGGATTAAGAAAGTTCAGTAAACGAGTCATCATTAATAGAATACAGTATTGTGTCATCCAGTCCATCTATCTCCGCGAGAAGGACGATACTGGTATATTCACCAGTACCATATTTGAGGAGGATTCGAACTTCGATCCGGAGAGTACCATCACCGAGACACTACTGATTAGGTTGATGACAATCTAAGAATCCTCTCGCATGCAAAGCCGAGTCAAGCGACTGTAAACGGAAGACGATTAACATGAAAATGCTAGTATAATTAAACTTTTAGGCTAATTTACAAATGCATTCCATAGTTTATTTTATTAGTAGTGTCATCCTTAGTGTAGTAACGCAATACTTAATATCAGCAATCGTTGCATATGCGTGGACACGGCCCTGCAATTGTGCTAGTTTTTTTTTAAAAACATGTTTTCACTCTGAATTGAGAGTAAATTCATAGACCAATGCAAATTTCGATTCCTTTCTATTATTAATTTGCTTTGAATTATATTTTGGTAGATTAATGGATTTCTGGAAAAAAAATCGTTTTAATTGAAAATTGAAAAACGTGACTCGCTGCCGCGCAAATTAATCTCATTCAAAGAAACTCATCGGCCCGTAATTAACGGCTGAATAGATCGTTAATTTATGTAGCTGTTTTGAACACGTCTATACGGTAATCAAAATTCCTTACAATTGAATGTAAATTGGAAAGGTCTAGGCAATAAAATTTTGAGCATTTACTTATTGGCAAACATATTCATATATAGGTGATTGATTGAATAATAACATTTGATTGTATGCGCGTGTTGATTAGCAGACGCCTATGTAAAACTATTTTTCGCTCCGTTTTAACATGTAATTTAGACGTCAATGGCGCGTTCCCCTACTTTGAATGTGTTTTCACGTTAATTTGATTTCATTTAATGCCACTGAAAATCGGAGATTATATATCAGCAGACTGGGATTATTTGATTTGATTTAATTTGACATTATTGTACACTAGTCAATTTTTAGTGATGCCTACGGATTTTAGTGCATCTATTTTGATTTTTAACTGTTTGATTGATCAGCGTATTTTACTAGCGAACATACTTTTTGTGACTCATTAAAACCGATGAGCAACTTTTGCTATTCAGAACTTAAATGATTGCAATTTCCAGGCCAATTTGATTTCTTTTGTTAATCTTTAGTCGGCTGAAAAGGAAGAGCATAAATTGTTTGACTCCTTTAACCATTTAATTCCTATATAACTAAGTGCGTAATTATCTATAAATCAAATTCATTTCTAAAATTGAATTAAATTTGTGTGAAAAATGGCCATCACACACAGTTATTACCAGTATCGCTTGCAAAAAGCGATCCAGGAAACGAAATCTTATTTTGAAAATAATTTTGGCGTTTCTCAGAGCACAACGCGATCCCACCATGCTAGGCACATGCCGAATACATCCCAAATTATTAGGCACAGCCAGCCTCCCTGTTATCGTTGCGGATGTAATTGGCCATCCGGCCACCATAGATGGTGTAAGGCTAGACAACTTGAATACTGGAACTGCTCAATGGTTGGCAATTTTTCAGCGATATGTCTGGTTCCGTAGATATGTCTTTAAATGTAACAGAAACCAGCCGACGAAAGTAGTTATAAGGTCAAGGTCACAAATTACTCGGAAACCAGAAGTTACTAAGCCTAAGCAACCAGTCATAGAAGTAGCAACATTAGATTTGCCATTTTCCCAGGTTGAATCACACGATTTTCTAAACTGTTTAACTAGCGACAATGCTCTGAGATATGAGCTGAACGCCATTAAGAAACAATTAGCACACGAAAGACAGAGACGGTTAAAGATTCAATCCGATAGATCTACAGTAACAGAGCTTCCAGTTTCGAAATGTCAGGCTTCACAAGTTGAATTGAACTTGTCATCAGATTGTAATGAATCATCTGTACCTGAGAATAATCCTGCTACAGTTGAAAGCCATCAATATGAAGACAATTTAGAAAGACGAACGCCAAGAATACAAAATTCCTGAAGGTAATTATAAATGCTCGGTGAAATAAGTAGTTGACCTAAAGTCAACAGTAAATGAAATCATGGCTGCCTCTGACAAAAGTGATATTGCATTTCAACGTCAGATAAATAAACCACGGGAGGAGTACTACAGTTTACTCCCAGTGGAAAGAACTCATGAAAATGACATTAAAAATCTGACTGATGTCAACACCCGATATGCAGAATCAATGGCTATTTTGAGAAAGGAAAATGAAGAGCTGAGAAAAGCACATGACCACCAGATGAATTTCAAACAATCAGACCAGCATCATTATCGGGAGGGGTTTAACAATCAGAGACATCGCCGTAACTAATTAAAATTACTAACTTTCTATTAAAATGCAGTACTATAGTATACTTATGATAAACCTTCCTAGAACAGATACTTCCGTTTGTGATCTATTTTTCCTTTTCAAATTGGGGGAATGGAGATGGATAGACAACGCATCCTGGAAAGTTGCGGGTATCGTCGTAGGTATACAGTAAATATGTGTCAAAGGCAGAGGAATGTATAATTGTACTGCGTGAAGACGCAGCCTAAAGAAAACATGCAAATTCAGGTAGAAAATGAGACGGAATGCAATGATTATAGTCTATAGCGCTTGACAATAGCCACGCCCAGTCACGCACACGCGGCGACACGACTACGGAATACGCTGAATGATGGACACGCCCAGTGACACGTTACAAACTAGATAGGACAGGCCACGGGCCTTACAGCAATAAATGGACAAATATATGCATAGCCTGTTAATCGACACACCCACAATGGAACAATCAGTTATTAGTCGGAATGGACACGTGCAGAGTATAACGCCTGTAATTCAAGGTAACCATGTTATAATATGCTGTTATACGATAGTCACATTGTATTGGTAGGAGCGAGATTGAGCCACGTGTATCCATGTACTTATGCCGTCCAGGGTGTGAGTAGTTGCTCGCACCAAGCCATGTATCTCTCGGGCTGGAGCTCACAATGATGCATGCCAATATTGTATGGGAATCTTCAGTCATCCCATGAATATTATAAATGTTCAATTAGTATGACATGAACAAATGTATCTAGATAGTATATATGCGTGTTTGAGATCGGATTCCTTTATTGCTATATGGCCGCATTATAATTTATTGGCATACATTGCAGGAACACACCTGGCAAATAATTCCACACACGCACATGCATTCCCAAGATTAGGCGCTTCTCAATGCTTAATTATCCATTTCTGAAATATAATGTGAACGTCAACGCAAAGGGTTTGGGTGTTGGCGTTATTAGATGGGGCATAACCAGAACTCGTGTTCCGTGTGCAAATCGCTGAGCATTACGTAATTATTTCTGATTGCTAAAATTATCTGAGAAATTAAAAGGTGCTAAATATTGCGTTAGTTTGATATTCGGTCGCAAACTGTGATAACTGAATAATTGTCGACGTTAAAACCATTATAATGCACATACCATCTTAGGAGAGAGTGCGATCTTTCCTGAGTGTATGGATTTATTAGGATATTATAACCACCATAATAAAACAATTGACATCGCTCGTACTTCAAATGTTACATTCACAAACATAGCTTATACGTCACCCACGTCATGGCGACTGGACATATTCGGACATTGGAGATAACGACGAAAGTCAGACTAGCGTCAATTCTGAGAACGGTGATGCCGTATGCTGTCACCGATAGCGTCAAGCCAATGCTACCCTTCCCGCCCAATGGGGAAATCCAGTTTTAACTATGATTCGCCCATCTCTAGCTAAGCTCTACCCGCATCATACTCGTGTTATGATGTATTAATCCCTAAACTGATTGACTATCAATATTCAGAAAACTACACATGCCGTTGCATATTTTGAAACTAATTTGACTGAGTGCGGTTACTGATTATGGCAGCAACAGCGCCCACTCAAATTAGTTTCGAAATATTACAACATCAGCTTTATTAAAAATAGTAAAGACATATAATTCATACAACAACTCTTAGTCCGTCATCGATTTAGCGATCGTGACGAACTTATCTACGTCATTCATGTCGTCATTGTTTATGACATCATCCTACACGCCACGTGATGGATTACGACGTCATACTATGGATTGGTACACTGGACTGGCCCATTATGTTAAAAATGGTCTACATAACATTTTTCACTAACATCATGCTGCTGTTTGTGTTTTGGAAAAAAGTTAGCTTACTTCTGAGCTGTACTGTGGACTAGAGGGGTGACACGTTTACAGCTTCTCTGTCTGGTATAATAGCGTTGTTGATTAATCGACCGACCTGTGGATGAAGAGGGATCTGAGGTACTCCGCGCGCTTGATTGACGTGCATGATGGAGAGGGATATGTCGTACTCCGTTTGCTTGATTGACGTGCGTGATGAAGGGACTCTGGCTCGTGTTAAATTCCGATGGAAGATCAATAGACCTTTCCACTTTATCAACCCGTCCTATGACGCCATAATCAACTAAGTGCCGAGTAGAATGACATCATAATGAATGACGTCATGAATGACGTCGATAAGTACGTCACGGAAGCATATTTGAAGAATGCGTTGTTGCACGAATTGTATGTCTTTACTATTTAATAAATATTATGTTGAATATTTTGAAACTAATTTGACTGAGCGCTGTTGAAGTCAAATTAGTTAGACAATATTCAACAGTATAGTTTACAGAAAATTGATAGTTAGGGCATTCGGGGCCCGAATAATCCCAACACTGCTAAGTGTGGAGCTTAGATAGAGATGAGATGGGCGGGCATAGCTAAAACTGGGAAGGTCCATTGACATAAAGGTCAAGTTCGACTCGCTAACTATAGTCAGTTTGCTGGTTTACTGATCATGCGCAGTTGCTATGCCCAGTTGAACTTGATTTTAGTCGACTATAGTTCGCTGGTACCATGTTCCCTATTCAATTACTATTGCAGAAAATTTGGAGCCGGGTACCGGTCTCCATTAACCCTTTCTGTCGTCTGTTTTAATGAGCTACGAAAATGGGTTATTTTTGTCCGCTAAGACGTCAAAAAGCGCCCATATGCCATAAAGTGGGAAGGAATATGGGCTTGGGAACATCGACATACAATGGGGAAGCAAAATTTCATCAAACCTAAGCTTTTTAGTGAAATATTTATTCTTTTATATGCATTTATTCGTGGCAAGCGATCGGTGTCCGTCATTTTGAAATTTACGCAAATATCGGACTAACCATCTGAACCGAGGTCGGGTGCTTGGTTGACTATAGTTGACTAGCTGGTTAACTATTGGAAGTTCGGCTGGTACTCTAGTTAGCTATAGCTAACTATGGTTAGGAGTCGAACTTGACCTAAGTGTCATCTTGTTCTCTGAGCTTATAACACACATGTGTTAAACATAAACTTAGTCACATGTATTAAGATCTTCTCTCATGCGTGTCCTATCCCTTCTATGGACACAGGAATTAACTGTGTAGTTACGACTCCAAACTAGGATTCGTGGCACTGTTTGTCTGCCCTACTGTCAGTCTATTGGTCCGTCGGTCCGTCGAGGTTTATTTACATTACTGCGCGCTTGTGTGAGTGCGCGCGTACGTGTGTGAGACCGTGCGTCCGTTTTGCGTGCGCGTGTACGTGCAGCTTCACACTTACCTCTTTACGAAAATGTAACTTTGGCTGATTTTATGTTATATCTCGCCAGTGGTAAGCTTACATCAACCTCAAGACGCAGTACTTTATAATGATGTTTTTAACGCACATATAGTTGTATACAGGGGTCGTTATACTAGCCAATCTAATTTATAGTATGCGGGTGAACCCTGCCACACCTAGTATATCTTTTAACCAATCTGCTTTGGCATATCTATTCCAGTAAATGAGCCTTCTCCTGACTGGCATGAAACGTTACACGGAAAACTGTTCCTGGAGAGAAATGACTGACTTAAATCTTCTCAAATATTTACTTAGCGAATGATCTGACCGGTTTGAGGAGTTCTCAGCGGCCTCTTTGTAAATTGCTTCCGATCACGATGCCAAGGCAAAGTTGCCATATTGGCTCCTGGTCAAGAATGAACTTGAACGGAGATGTCGACAACCAGTAGTTTGTAAATAATGCAATAGTTTAGATATTCAGAGGATATTTTCACATTTATGCATTGTAAATCAATGCAAATCAGGCCTTATAGTGTTTGTTTCGCACGCGTGCAACCCGCTGAAGATCACACTAATTCATGAATCTACTTTCTTTTCAAAATCTATTTAAATTTGTTATGACATTGCAAATTAATATAATCCAATTTTACTTAGCACTTTGTAGTTAAATTGGGTAATTTCTGCTCTGTACTGCACCCATTATACATATGATATGGATATACCTGGCATAATTTGTTTATTACTATCATATTATCAAGAGAAGAGAGCATGATTTGATAGACCTACTTGGAGATCAAGTTGGACTGCCGCATGGGATAGATAGTTATGTTTGCCTGCTAACAATCTAAGGCCGTGTTCTCACTCCAGACTCATTCCTGAACAACGTCATACTGACGTATGGAGTTATTCTGGATTACCTCCATACTGTGAACACCCCGACCCACCCCGTTCTGTTTCCCGCTGTACTGCGAAATTACCTCAGTTTAGCACATCCAGCTGCGTCCATACTTAGCATGATTTATTCTAGCCACAATCTTGGCACCTGTGTGGAGTGTATGGATGATATCGTGACCTCCGTCCAGGGAGTGTGTAAACAGATTCACGAGCGAGCGTTATCCTGCAATAGAATCTATAGCGCCGAATGTAATTTGCTACAATGACCATTAATCATGGTTTCACTTTCAAGGTAAATGGGCCGCAAGTCAGATATCATAAATGAATGTCTTTCAGAACGTTATGGCGGCATATATGTTCAGGATCTATGGACATCTAATTGTGAAATATGCCATGACTGAAGGAATCCGATCATGTTAGAATAACACTTGCATTGTCAGGTTGGTGAACAAGAATACGTTATCTTATTACATTCACGCAATCTCTCTCTCACTCTCTCTCGCTCTCTCTCTCTCTCTCTCACTCTCTCTCTCTCCCTCTCTCGCTCTCTCTCGCTCTCTCTCGCTCTCTCTCTCGCTCTCTCGCTCTCTCGCTCTCTCTCTCTCTCTCTCTCTCTCTCTCTCTCTCTCTCTCTCTCTCTCTCTCTCTCTCTCCTTCTCTCTCTTTCTGTGTCTCTTCCGCCACCCCACCCCCCTCCCCGTCCCTCTCTCTCTCTCGCTAGTCGAATCTCACTATCGATGACACCAAAGTGTGTAAAGTATTCGTGAATCGTCAACTTTCACAAAACATGAACATGCGTTTTATTAATCTGTAGTCATTGTGCTTAATAACAATGAGATAACCTTAAGGTAATCAAATCATCCTAACTGAAACATCCTTGGCACGGTTTGTGTGTTATAACCAGCTGGCTATTTAGCAATTACCCCGCAACGCGATGCGTTTACCAACGTTCATGCTCCGTATGACTTGCTGAACCTTTTATCTTGAAAACAAATACAAAATATATATAAATGCACAAGAAGATCAATAGACCGTTCCAGTTTTAGCTATGCCCCGCCCACCTCTAGCTAAGCTCCACCCACACATCGTCGTGTTGGGATTGAGCGATCCCCGACTGCCATAACTATCAATTTCCTGAAAGCTATGCAGGTAACCCGTTGCATATTTTGCAACTAATTTGACTGGCGCCCAGTCAAATTAGTTGCAAAATATTCAACGTAATATTTATTAAATAGTGAATAAATACAATTCGTACAACAATGCTTAGTCCGTCTTCAAACATGCGTTCGTGACATATTTATCTACGCCATTCATGACGTCATAATGGTGTCATTCATTACGATGTCATTCTACACGTCGCGTAGTTGATTATGATGTCATATGATGGGTGAATATAGTGGAAAGGTCAATTGCCTTACATAAATCTGCGCAGGAGATGCGAATCTAATCTCCAGCCCGTGAATTCTGCCTTGCGTTCCATAGGGAAAACAATCCAACACGTTTTGCTAATCCGCAACCTATTGACAATTTTTGCATTAATTATGCCATATAATATACAAAACGAGAAAAGCCGATTTTGCACGCGAGAGCGCTCTGGAACGTTTTCCCTATGGCACGTAAGGCAGTTATATAAATTGTTTATTCAATTATACGTATGAGCCATATATCACTAATTACCAATAGAAAGCATAACTATTATTCAAATTAATCATCTAATAACTGTCCATTAACTCTGCATTAAACACACGTGTGTGTGTGGGGTGGGGGTGGGGTGGTGGTGTTGGTAGGGGGTGGGCAGGGGGGGGGGGTGGAGGGGGGGGGGGGGGGCGGAGAGGGGGTGGGGGTACCGCAAAACACTTACCTGATAAGATATGAAAACTTGTATAATTAATTTGCTTACAATTTTTTTTACTAAAAAAGTTCTTGGTTCTATAATGACCCTTCAGCTTTAAGCAATCGACAATATAGTATCTATTCCTGTAAATGAGCCTTCTCCTGACTGACACGAGACGCTACGAAAAAACATGTGCTTGAGAAAGAAATTACTTGCTTAATAGAAAACAAATGGTTCTAGAATCAATCAGACATATTCCTTGGTCAAAACAATGGCTCGTCGACTTTAACCCAACAAAAAACGGTGAATATAATGTGGCTAAAACAACCATATCAAAATGCAGCTAACCTAACTATTAATACCACTCAGATTACACACACATATTTAGGAATACATTTTTCCCAAAATCTTAAATGAACAAACCACATCCAAGGGCTAATATCTAAGGGAAACACGATTCTAGGACCTATGAAGAAAATAAAATATATTATTTCACGCAAAACGCTCTTACACATTTACACGTGTTATCTACGTCCACTCTTAGTATATGGTTCTGAGACCTGGGACGGGTGTACAGGAAAAGATTCTGACTAGCTAGAGAAATTCCAAAAGGAAGCATTCCGTGTTGCAACTGGACTGTCTCGATTTACCCCACTTTCAGCACTGTATGATGAGGCAGGATTGAAGAAATTAAAAGTACGACGGAAAAACAAAAAACTAATACAACTATACAAGCTAATAAATGAAGAGTGCCCGAACTGCCTTAAAGAATTAGTACCCCACCGTATTGGTGATGTGAGTAATTAAAATTTACATATTAGAAACAATTTCCAGGAGGAACAAGCATACCTAGAAGTAGACGTTCATTTTTCCCAAGCACAATTCATTTATGGAACTGTAGCTCGCGGGGCTACTCCCTTGTCCGCTATGTCGCTCCACTCCGCCACACCCCATCTACAGGATGCGCGGGAGGGCTGGTTAGCTGCGGTTATCCTGGTTGCGGATCCCGTATCGCGTCCCGGAAGGTACAAAGACCAGCCTCTAGAGCCAGTGAGATGTTCACGTTCAAGTGGGGCCATGAGACCATTGCCGCCGAGATTGAACCTCACCGTCTCGTCCCAACTGTTGGTGTCACCAGTATGATGGTCCATTACTAACTTATAAGTCTGGACAAGATGACATAATTAAACAGACTCAATTAATAACTTTACAAACAATGCTACTTGTTTGACAGTAATGGGCACACACATTACAGTACATAGAGCTATCCAGTGTTCTTTGTACGTGGTCTCGCCGAAGGTACCACACAGACTCGTAAATCCGCAGAGGTATCCCCGCAAGGGAGCATCGCGACGAGGCTACTTGGTAGTTTGATATAAACTAGTTACACCCCTAAGCACACACAAAACATTGTTGTGGCGTGAGGAAAGTGCCTCGCATGGGCCTCCGTCACAGAGGAATGCCTTAACGCCGAAGTGGCGGAAAGATCTGGGAAAAAGGGCCACTGTTTTGTTCAAACAAAAAAACTAAGTGCTGGTCAATCCTAGTGAAGCCATAATTAATGTGATGCACACTGGTTTACGTGAAGACGGGTCGAATTCTTCTTCTTCTTTTCGATCGCTGGTATCGCACTTGAAGAGCCGTTCTCAAGATGAAATCTGTGGTTTTCTGCAGTTCTTCCACAGGCCTATACAGCTTTTCAAGAAAAGAGGTTGACAAAGGCCAGATCTCTTCTCTCAGTAGCTGATACGTACTGCAACATTGAAGTATGTGCTCTGTGGTCTGTTCTGCTTCTCCACAAGGACAAGCGGGCGATGTCGTAAGGTGGAACCGCCTGTACATGTGTTGGTTTAGTCTGTTATGTCCAGTTCTGAGACGAAAAATGGTCACTTACTCTGGCCTCGAGAGATGATGGTAGGCATCTTCTGATTGAGGTGTTCTATAGAGTGACTTGATGATAGTCTTCATCTCTGTATGGGTAACCATGTTTTCTGTCTGATTCTCTTCTGCACCCACCTTTGCCGTCTTGTCTGCTTCCTCATTTCCTTGGACTCCACAATGTGAGGGGAGGCCACTGCAATGCTATCCGAAAGCATTTGATGGTTTGTAGTGCTTCTTCAAGTTGTGGCAGCTTACCTTTGGTGATAGCCTCAAGGACGGAGCGGGCATCAGATAAGAAGAAATCTGTGCAATAGGGTCTGCTGTTCTGTTGATGGTATTAGCTGCATGGACCAGTGCTTCGACTTCAGCTCTGTAGTTTGTGCAGTGTTTGCCTGTCGGTATTCCAGCTGACTCATGTTGTCCGTTTGGATACTGTATGTGCAGTCCGGCACCTCCGCTCCTAATTGCATCTTTGGCTGATCCCTCTGTGTAGATCCGTATCCATGTCTCCTGAGGGTACATTTCTTCCAGCATGGCTAGGGTCGAATGATTTCCGAAGAATTCACAAGTCCCCGCCTTATGTAGGTCCAAAGAAACTGCATTGGTGGTTGCTGCTTTATTTATGCGGGCCTTCTGCTACATTCTAACCTACAATTTGGTTATTTGATACGATTCCAAGCTTTGGACGCAAGTGGCAAGGATTCCTACCTATCTTTAGACACATGTATCTGACAGGCGAAGATGCCCACCTTCCCGAAGGTCGCCCTGCATAGCATCTACCTCAGAAAGACACCATGCATACATGTTACGGAGCAATATCTCCTGAATCATAGGACGATCCAGTCACTATTGTCCCGCAACCACATATAACATCACTATGACAAGTTTACAGTTCACAAAAGCAATTTAGAAAGTGCTATATCGTTTATGGTAGGGAGTGAGAGATGGATATCCATCGCTAGTGGCCTTCCCGTGAGGGCGACGTGGGTTCTAAGACCCCACCCAGACATTACAATGAATTGGATGGAGATCCGCATCTCATCCATCACTGCGTGTTTACGGAATTAACATTTTACCTGTAATTAGGGGTAAGTTGCAGAATGCCCAGAGATGCACTGCAGGCCGGTGTCACAATAATAATTAATATAATTTCTTTTTGCAGTGCTACCTACATTGGCGGGGGAATCTAAACTAAATAGTATCCGAAGATACAGGGGGAGGCGTATGTAAATCGGCAATTTAGTCATCACCGCTCGGAAACCTCCGATAGTTTCCCAGAGTCAGATCTTGCTAACGCGTCCATGGGGAATCCAAACATTTGTTAAGTCTTGCGGCTGGAGGAGCGTGGAAAGAGACAATAACTCGATATAAATAAGAGGCCCTAAAGTAATTGGCCAATTTTACACAACCTAGCTCGTGCGTGGTGTTACACATCCACTACAGCCGGAAAAGAGGCGTACACAATGTGAGAGATTGTCCCTAACCACTTTAAACCTATCCTATCGAGCTCGAATAGCCAGGTGTAGTCGGTAATATGTCAGGCTCGAGCAATTGGAGCATGATCAGCGATCTCAGTGTAAAATTGATGCTGGCCGAATATAGTGATGTGGATATAATGTTGGTGTATGGTATTACCTATTACTTGGCATATACACAACTAACTAATACAGTGCTAACGATATATCACAGGTCATAAGACCTAACGGTGCTGTTAGTTGAGGGCACACGGAAATAAAGATAATATTTACAATATGAAACAGAAAGTATAAAAATGCAGTCGGAAAGACCGGGTGGTAACCTATTAGTCATCAGTACCATTTGCGGAAATAAGTAAATACACAATAGTATAGTTACTTGAGTACCTATTGGTCATAGGTACAGTAAGAGTTCATAAATCACGGTATTGATACGCTACAGTTGAGTAGCGTGAGATGGCACGATCTTGAATGTAGGGAAGATTTTCGAAGGCAGACTGTTGATGCGGCTCACTCTCATGACGGTGAAGAAGAATAGATAATAAGGATGTCCATTAGATAGTCAGATTAACTCATACATCATTTAAACAGTTGGTGTAATGTTTCCATCAGGCGACGGCGGTTTGAAAGTTGAATGTTGCCCATTAACAGAGAGGGCTACAGTTATGATTTAAATATGCTTGTACAATAACTGGGCACATGGTGTGGGATATGTCGCATAGCTCTTGTGGCACGTTGAGCAGAGTCCCACTAGACTGTGGTCTAAAAGTTAATTAACACATGCGACATGCAGCACATAAGTTTAATACGACTTTTCAGCATGGTCGGAAGATCCGGCGAGTTATCCACCAAGAATCACCATCAGCTCCACGTCCCGTAGAATCACTTCGGACCCGCGAGGGCCTTCCGCAGTAAACTCCTCTAAGAAAGTTCCATAAAGGAAGTTCATATATTAGTTTATAGCTCCCAGATGGCCGTCCGGGGGCTTCCAAAATTGTTTTTGCGGAAATGTCTTACGACTGCTCACCGACGCAGGCGATCTCAATTCCGAGAGGCACCGCAGTGGTGTTGATACCACCGTCGGTTAGCAGTTGTCCCGCGTCTTGCACTTCGCCGGTCCAGCAATCTTCTGGCTATGTCGGCTTCCGCCGATGATGTTCTCGATTTTCGTTTTTTCGTCCCTTTTATACTACTCGTGACGCCAGAGGCAGACGATCCAGCTAAACAGAGGGCGAGCAGTAGCCAGTCAGCGTGCAGGTAGAAGTGGTGACGTGGCACATTCACCATTCAGTTAATACATACACGCGATTACAACTTCAAAGCGATATTTTGAAGATAATTTAAACGGGATTTCTAATGATAACTCGGCCATCTCTGGTCCTATTTCAACAAAGTAAAAAGTTCTGTAATCCTCGTTTCAATTTGGTCCTGATCAGTACCAAGAATGACGTGAATGGTGCGATTTAAGAAAATCACAAGTACCAACTCGGTACACTATAAGCATACACTCTCTCCCATATCCTTACACGCGTTCTTACGGACTTAGCTATTTTTTTTAACGAAAACCTCTCATAGGGCCTTATACACGCATACTATCCTACTCAGGGGGGAGCGTGCTTGGAGCGAATCTGGAACGGTCGTCCCGCACCCAGCTTAGCTGGGACGGTGCGGACCCGTCGGGTCGATCCTTGCTACGGAACCAGTTGGATTCAGTACGCAAAATTCATCAACACTATCACTGTTTAAACAAAAAAGTAATCTCAGATCCACAGTTCCAGCATATTACTTTTACGGAGAACGACGTCTAAATGTAATTCACACCAAACTTAGAAACAGATGCAGCCAATTAAATGCCCACTTATTTCGTGCTAACATTGTAGCTCACCAAAACTGTTCACATTGTGACATATAGAAGATAATAACCATTACCTCTCTATATGTAATCATTACAAGAATCAAAGACACAAGCTCTTAAATGCTCCAAGACCTCTTTCTCCACACGACCTGTCAGTGGGTATATTGCTAAACGGTGCTGCTGACCTCGAAAATAACCAGATTATATTTATATTTCAAAATGTCCATGAATATATTCGCAGTACTAAAAGGTTTGATCAAAGCTAGGAAAACTTCGAGGTGTATGTATGCATCAGGATGCTTAGAAATGAAATTGTTGGGGGTGGTAAGCTGTTGGAGGCATGGATTGTGTGTTTCGGTGTGGTGGGGCGGGATGGGTCTTGGCATGTGATGCTTTCATTTCAAATGAACTAATTTGTTTTTGTTTTTTGTTGTGAAATTGAATTGGGGACTAAATTATATTGACTTATGCTTTATGGAGGCGTCATAATTTGGGATCTGTTTCGTTTCATTTCACCTGGGTGCACGACTTAGGCCTCCAGAAGCGCTAAATCTCTTCAATCTTGTTATGGGGAATTTTGGTGTGAATATGCACCTTTAAGAGAAGGTTGACGTGAGCACTCACACTGAAACAGATCAACCGGTAAGCACGCGTGAAATTGCTTAAATTGCGTAAATATGCTCACACACGCATGCACGCACGCACGCTCACGCACACGAACGAATGCAGGCCCGCACAAATGCGTAACACACGCGAATACTTTCCAGATGTTATCACAAGTACTTTATTGTTTTAAACACGCAAACAGGCGCACATCTACATACATAGTCATGCACGGATCTCAACAATGCTACACACTACTTTACTACTAAAATCAGGTAAAAACGCAAAGACGCTTTAAAAAGCACATGCATATACACGCATATATGAACACAATTCCAAATCTTATATTAATTATTTTCATTAATTTTCATTTAAATCTTATATTCATTGCGGTATACGTTCTTATCAACTACACATATTCGTCATTATTTTAATCTATTGTATAGTGTTCGGAGCCAGTCGTAACTAAGTTGGAGACAACTTGTGACTCAATCCGTATGTCTCTTGAACAATACAAATATGTTTAGATAGAAAGAAAATCGTTAAATATTTGGTAAGCGGATGATCTGACCTTTTTGAAGAGGACTTAGTAGCCTCCCTGCCAAGTACGTCCGATTCTGATGCAGATGCTACCATCTTGGCATCCTGACCACGGCGAATTTGATCAAAAGTTACAGACAAATAGCGGGAGGTAAATCTCCCAATAGTTTAGACATTCGGAGGCAGTTTGAAATGTATACATTAAAAATCAACATACAGCCGAGTGTATAAGGCGTATGCCTTGCTTTGTTTACCATAAGTTCTCGCTCTCCAACGGTAACATAAATTTTGTGACCTACGTTTGATTTTTAAAAAGCCTTATATTACTGTGTAAATATATTTTATTTTATTTAGCACTTTGAAACTAAACTAGTAACATCCAGCATAGACCAGCATGCATTTTATTTTTATGCCCATATTACGTTAGATATTATGATTTTAACCGCATGGATCGATGGACGTCATGGCGCTGAATCCGCTAACAAAGCACATGTTCTATGATTTGAAGTTGGACCTCATGGCCCTCACCCACTAACAAAACACCTGATATCTGATTTTAAGCTGACATTTTAGGCCCCGTTTATAAGTCGAACTTTGTGGCGCGCCGCGCTAGTTGTGACTGGCTGGACTGTAGCTCCGAGTTGGCACGGCTGTTGATAATTTGATATAAACAGATAAAACGTTGTCGCGGTGCGCCAAAGTATTGTTAGCCTTTCCTAATCACTGCCCTGTGGCATGTTGGTCTGATCCTACTCAAGATCTCTCATGAAAACAACATTTTCGTAATTTTTCTAAAATTGTATCCCGAATTTTTTTTTTTTAAGAATAATGGTTCTTCCGCAAAGGTAAGGTAATTCTTGGGCATATGGGCAGATTCGGTTATAACGCAATTGCAAGCCAGATTTTGCCACGAGGCATCCACTTAAAGATTTTTTTTAGCGAATTCATTGGCTTTTAAGATTATGTTCCGGAAGCAGATTTGTGAGAAATTATATATTTTTCAGGGGATCTAGCTCAGGCAAACATGGACAGATTGTGCGGAAGCGAAATCATGATACTTCGTCTACAACTAATATGTCAACTGATAAAGGGATTCACCTTTCTAGAGTATCCGTCTATCACCTGACGTCATCTGACGTCATAATCAGCTAAGCGACGCGTAGGACGATGTCATAATCATTACGTCATAAATGATTATATTTGGCCAGTCTTTAAGTCTTAATAGTGCGACACGGTGCACGCATTGTATGTCTCTACTATATAATAAACATGCTGTTGAATATTTTGAAACTAATTTGACTAAGCTAATATACCTACCCCGTACAAAATTTAAATGTAGGTTCGAAACTCTCCTAGATGGGTCCAGGACAACCAATTGGATGGATGGGCAGACGGTTGCACGAACGGGCGCACACACGCACGGACAAAGTGATTACTATATACGCTTGGCTGTGCGGTAGTCTAATTATGTTAAACATTGAACTTTAAAATCTATGAAACTTAAACTGAAGCTGAAGTGGCTGACTTTATCTACCCCGTCCATAGCCAGAATGAATGTAGGGCTAATTCTGAATCAAAGACCCATTGTCACCAGTGACAGAGAGGCCAGAAATGGCGACGCTCGCATCGTTACTAGTGACAGAGAATTGGGAAAGGACAACAATTACTATCGTCGTCCTTAATCCCGTGACAGGAAAGCGGTAGACCTAAAAAGAAGTGTCACTATTTACGCCATTATCACCAGTTACAGTGAGACATGATATGACGACAATCACATTTGTAGCCATTGCCACCAGCGACATTGACACGAGAAATGCTGACAATTGCTATCGTTATCATTGTCCTCAGTCACAGAAAAGAGGGGAACTAGAAAATTCCATTTGACGCTATTGATACCATTGTCAACAGTGGCTCTGCGACCTAAGATGGTGATAATCGGCGTCGTCGGCATCGTCAACAGTGACCTTGAACCGAGAACAGACGACAATTGACCTTTCCGGCTTTAGCTATGCCCCGTCTAGTCAATGTCCGCCTACACCTCGCTCGTGTTGGGATCGATCGATCTCTGAACATCCTGACTATCAAATTCCAAAAAACCACACAGGTAATCTGCCTAAGGCAGCAACAGCGCCCAGTCAAATTCGTTTCAAAATATTCAACGGCATGTTTATTAAATAGCAAAGAATTACACAGACATATAATTCATGCACCGTGTCGAACTCTTTGAGATTTGATGACAGTCTATATGGAAGCCTTTGTGGCGCAATAATTGTGACGTTATCATACACGCGCTGAGCTGCTTATGACGTCATACGAGGTCAGATGATGGATGAATACTCTGGAAAGGTGAACTGCTATAGTTGCATTTGGAGGAGTAGATGACTCAAGTGTAGGCATTCTCCCTCGTGCCAGTGATATGACACAGGGTGACAATTGCTATAGTCGACATTTACCGAGATAATACAGGGAATGATCACCATTTAGGCAGTAACTCCACCCAGTCTCCCACACCACGCCTTTAAAGGTGATTTAATACAATTTCGTGATCAGAGTCAGGACGTATGGATCACCGCGTTTGAGTAGTGTAGTATAACTGATCTAGTCGATCGATCGCCTGCTTGGTTGCCAGTCATTCAACACTGGAACAGCTGATTTTCGTGCGGCGGTGGGCGTACACGCGTGCATTGGTAATAGTTACACTTGGAAAGATGGATGCGTGAATGAATGAATGAATGAATGAATGAATGAATGAATGAATGAATGAATGAATGAATGAATGAATGAATGAATTAATGAATGAATTGAGGTTCGGCGCATTGACCAATCAGGTGCGAAAACTTGACCGTGGCTATGCCATTCTGCGCATGGGATTACCTTGATGGCATAACAAATAAAGTACGCGAATGTCTCGAAATCATGTATAAGAGCTTTATTAGGCCATCGTTGGAATATGCTGATGCCGTCTGGGATAATTTACCACAATGTCTTGTTAACAAACTAGAAGACGTACAAAAGGATGCTCTTAGGACAATTAGCGGAGTGACCGTAGTGCCCATATCGAAGATTTGTATATAGAAACTGGCATAGAAACACTTTCCCACCGACGAGAAATTCCCAGATTAGTCATGTTTTACAAAATTGTCAATGGGATGACGAGCGATGCCGTGACTGATTATCTCCCTCCACTGATACTAGCACGTACTCCCTACAATGTCCGACGCTCGAATTCTTTCACCCCAGTTGGATGTCGAAAGGAACTCTATCGCGAGTCGTTTTCCCCAGCAACAGTACGTGCCTGGAACACCCTTCCAGCACCTGTCACTATGTCTAATAACCTACCAGAATTGAAGACCAAACTAAGAGTAATATCCCGTGTTCCCAGTCCTCCTCCGTGGTATTACGTCGGCTCAAGAGTGGCTAATATATGTTTAAGTAGGCTTCGTAATGGATGTAGTGGATTAAATAGACATCTATTC
Source organism: Chaetoderma sp. LZ-2023a (assembly GCA_034401795.1). Classification (NCBI taxonomy): domain Eukaryota; kingdom Metazoa; phylum Mollusca; class Caudofoveata; order Chaetodermatida; family Chaetodermatidae; genus Chaetoderma; species Chaetoderma sp. LZ-2023a. The sequence goes on along the minus strand of CM067371.1, from coordinate 132,669,681 downwards.
GATAACTTCCTCTCTGACTCTGCCAGCTGCGCCTGCGGCCATCCTGATGAATCTGTTGAACATTACCATTTTTACTGTCCACTTTTTAACAAGCAAAGAACCACCTTTGAAAATGGGCTTGCCTCCAACCAAATCTCCTCAACAACCCTAACCGCCCAGCAACTTATATATGGCTGCGCTGACGTTGATGTAGTGTTAAACATCACGGTTTCTACCATTCTATGTCAATATATTACTGACACCTGTCGGTTTAAATGACCTACAGTAATTACAAACACCACTCATGGATTGTGTCGACAAATCTATAGCCGCGGATGTTTCTGGATGGCCATGCAGTGTGACAACACCACATTGAGCTCCTCCTTTCAAACCATGCTTTTCTCCTCCTCGCGAAGATTTGATTCTGTCATCATTAGGCTACCTACAACATCTCTCCTCCTCCTCCTCCTTCTTCTTCTTCTTCTTCTTCTTCTTCTTCTTCTTCTTCTTCTTCTTCTTCTTATTATTATTATTAATGTTATTGTTGTTATTACTGTTGTGACAGTTGGCAATATTATTATTATTCGCCTCTTGATTTATTTAATGTAATATATTTGTATGTAAGTGGGAGACACGCTAATAAGACATGTCTTATTGTGCTCCCACATAGACTACAACTGGGGAAGTGACCAATAATAGACTGAAATAAAACCAGCCTAGAATGGCGTGAATGGGACCTGCAATCAGGGACTCGCCAACCAAACAAATAACTTCAATCCGGTATCCTGTTAGCTGAACTCGCGTTTTTTACAGGACGCCCCATCTAAATTTATTTGGCACATCACATGAGAAGTTTGACTTAGAAACTGGGCCTTATATATATTTACTATGCTCTTTTCTCGGGGAGGGGCGTGTGTGGGTGGTGTGTGTGGGTGGTGCTATTAAATAGCATAACTTGAGAACTGTCTCACCGGGTATAACAAGTGTTATAGTTAGAATTAGTATATGCCGACATTGTGAATGCGAGATCTGGTGGTGTTAACAGTTCTCTGAAGTCATAGGGATGCTTCAGTAGGAATTCACGGGAGTTTAAGTTAGAATCAGCGAGTCCTTTGTCACGAATTTAATCAGAATTCACGGACACGTTTCTATCTATGACCAGCTTATTTCTAGCTAAGCTCCGCCCATTTTGTGGTTTTGTATGCGCGCCTATGGCAGCAACAGCGCCCAGTCAAATTAGACTATGTATTGCGACGTTAGACTACATATGGTGTAAGTGAGTATGGCGTCATATACTTGATTGACCAATCACATCCTTCCCTTGGTGCAGATGCTTGCCAGAGTATGGACACATATATGTATGGATACACCTTTCCCACATTGACGTCATTCCGCCGGGATTCCCCTAAATCAATGCTCTGAGCAGAACAGCTGGCTGGTTATGCCATCTACGAGTAGCGAGTAGATGGGCGGCATTGAGTTAGTATTGCACTATGATTCACCGCAATTTAAACCGTTCCTATGATAAATTAAAATCGCTATGTTACTTAAATCATACATCATTGGAAAGCGCATTCAATTGCCTAAACAGTAATGCATTATTTTTTATATTTTGTTAGAATTTTCCACTGGGTTATTTGCGTATATAAAATACACCATTATACCTGGATTCATTAAATCAAGTGGACAATAGGAGCTATGTTAAAGTCACAATCAACTGTATTAAATTTTACAAAACTATATGAAAAATGAATACTGACATTTATAGGAAATTGTCTTCAGTAATGTTATAAAATTAGTTCTTCATATAAACTGTTTAAAATGGATTGTATCTTATTCCAATAGTAAAGTATAGTGCTGTTTGCGCGTCGACTACCACGATTACCAGAAAGAAGTGGTATGCGCAATGCATTCTGGAAACGTATGTTCCCAAAATACACTAATGTGGCAAAGGTCTATTGTAGGGACACAGGCTGTTTCTAAGAGTTCTTCGAGAGCATGATAGTTGGTGGGAGGAGATCGTCCATCGGTATCAGACCGGTACTGGCGAACACGTGAAATGTTCGAAGCCGGCTGCATGTGGTAGTTTGATGGTATCGTACAATGCAGACATCAACTCAGAGACCGGATTAGGAAGTAACTAGGATGCCTTGAGGACCAATAAGGACGCGAGGGTATTACAATGGACATTTCCGGTTTTAGCTATACTCCGCCCATCTCTAGCTAGGCTCCACCCACACCTCGCCAGTGTTGGGATCAATCGATCTCTGAACACCCTGACTATCAATTTCCAAAAAACTACACAGGTAAGCTGTTGCATATTTTGAAACTAATTTGACTGGGCGCTGTTGCTGCCTAAGGCAGCAACAGGGCCTAGTCAAATTAGTTTCAAAATATTCAACAGCATGTTGATTAAATAGCAAAGAATTACAAAGACATACAATTCATACAACGTGTCGGACTCTTTGAGATTTGCTGACGGTCTATATGGAACCCTTTGTGACGTAATGCTTGTGACGTCATCATGCACGCGCTGACCTGATTATGACGTCATACGATGGATACTCTAGAAATGTGAATGGAGAAAGAAGACGCAATGGAACTGGTGTGGCGAGGTAAAGACATAGGGAGACTGGGTCCGAAAATAGTGTATAGCGCGATAAGATCCGTTTGTAAATAAGTTCACTACGATAAATATTACTTATCGGAGGAATTCTTTTCCCCAGCATAGGGTGAGGTCATGGGGCTAATCCTGGTATTTGAATAACGGATTTTACCTGGGTTCTAACGGCCCAGCCAACGGATCCACCAATCGAATTTATTTCAAAACACTCAACAGAATGCTTATTACATTATAAATTAACAGAAGCCATATAATTTATATACCTTTGTGGCGGTCGCTTTGGCTTCGTGACGTTACTTAACAATTGATGTGCGTTGGACATAGGCGTCAGATATCCCTCCATTCCCTGTGACAGACTAATCATCTGCTCTAAAAGCAAGGAAAGTATATGCTTTACGAAAGCCTTTCATATTGCATAACATCAGTTTTCATTTTCATTTTGAAAGTACGATAGTTAGTACACAGTCGCATAAGCTAACTATTAATATTATCATAAGTAATATTTATATTGCTGAAGACCCTGAATACATTGTGGTGATATACAGAACGAAATAAGATACGATTTTGGATAGATTTATTTTGCGTACATACTCCTAGACTTCTTATTATCCATTAAAACGACGGTGCAAACATGCACGCGTGGGATCTGATTTAAAATCGAGCGACAACAGCAGTGAGACGTTTCTTCTGTGCTACACTCGGCTGCATTTGCCGCACAACATATCAAGTTAGGTACTGGCCAATCAAAATACGCTAACCATTAAGTGGCATCTATACATCACTCATATCATCACTCACTAGCGGTTAACACCATTTCTACTCATTACAAGCCCCGATTAATAACAAAGGCTTATATCCCTTTCCAATGTGGTTTGTAGTGTTTCGAAAATAATATAGCATAAATACATGTGAACACCTAGCTGAGACATGGTGCTAAGGAAACCAAAATCATATCTTTTCATGGGAAATGGGAATGGAACTTATTGTAATGTATCAATGCAGGATATTGATCACATACAATTATTACCTTATCATTACGATGTACGCGTGTGCGCAAGCGTGTATCCAGCCAATGTGAGCTATCTCTTCTCAATGACGCTCGTCCATTCTACATGCGGCATGCGATATCTACTACACACGATTTCCATAACACTATAAGAGACACAGATAATGTATTGTTTCTCGCTCACTCACACCAGTCATTACATTTCTAGAACAGCATACATTGTCAGTAATCTTCTAGATAATCAGATGATGACAATTTCTCATTTATGCAATACTATGGCTTGCGCATACATGTTTCCAATTTACTCCGCATTATCATTAACCTTGTCTGAGAGTGGGTCATAGAGGTGAACCATTAGAATAGGATGACCATCGTTGACATTTGCGAGAAGGAAGGACACTGTCAAATAAGTAACTATGATTTATAACAGGCATGGAATCCAACTCCTGGTAGTGTTGACAGCTTACATTTATCCTGTAAGCATTCAGCAATTTATGAGAAGTGCAATGATCTAACTCACGCATGGATACATTTATAATATGAATTGATACATTAATTTGAATAGTAGCTGCGAAGACCATACCTACCAAATGCTGTTAACTGTTATGTACGATTACCACGCTTACTGTTTGATATAAACAGGGCCTCTTGCATTACGTTCTTCTCAGCATATTGCCCTACTCTACCATCAATAGACATCCCCTCAACCCATTCCTATTTGTGCACATTTAAAATGATTTAATCGCTCCACGTGCTGACAGCTATCTGGATTTTATGGATAATCCTGCTAAACTCTTGCCAGGAATGTGTCTGTCATGTTGCTCATAAAGAAAGCATGGAACCAGAATCTGACATCGTTCCAGGAAATGGCTCTGTCACTTTGCTCATAAACAAACCCTGAAGCCAGAATCTGTCCCTGAGAGTTATCTCACAATAGTCTCTGTCGGTGAAAGCAATTCTACAATGAACGTGAATCACCTCAATTGTACGGATAATGCAATGGAGATGTCTTTATTGAATGTCTTTCTCAGTTTTCTGTCTTGGTTTTATGGAAGTCTAATCATGATATATGTCATGACTGGCGATATCCGAACTTGATAAAATAGCAAAAGCAGTGTCGGTTGGGTCGGATGGATCACGTTATCTGTCCCCCTGCAACATATTTTCCTGGTGTTATCATCACCCTCCTTGATATTTTCGCTAGCATCAATGGTGGAATCCAGTTTTAACTATGTCCCGTCCATCTCTATCAAGCTCAACCCACGCTTTCCCCGTAATGGCATCGATCGATCACTGCACTGCCCGAATATCAATTACCAGAAAACTATACAGGCGAGCTGTTGAATATCTTGAAACTAAATTGACAACCTGACGGACTATTATGTATTATTAAAACAGACTAAATCGAGTCATTCATGGCGTTATTTATTATGATGCTAGTCTACATGTGGCGTTGCTGATTATAAAGTCATACAATTGATCTATAAACTTGATTCCACAATTCTGCTAGCAAGCGTTGTTCGATATATGGCATTTGGAATTCGATCTGTATTGGAATCATAAAAATAAGCAGTCACGCTATGGATCTGAAAGGACGATCCCGTCATTTTAGTGTATCCAGGGATCAATGCATACTGTATATATCTGACTGCATGTGTTGGTCGCTACCATCTGGCTAGCTCGGGTTAGTATATATGGCCGTTTACAAGTTAGTGAATTTATATGAACCTTGACCATTGGCCTTTTCATGCCACGATTGGCTTAGGACTTCGCACGCAATATTCCATAATGTCGGTTGTAATCACTTCGATTGATTGCATAATTTGATTGGTTATGTTAACCAATGTGGGTCGTACCGAATACTCTGAACGTTCGGAAATTAGTTGCAATAACATTCAACATTTAGTAATATCAAATAAGTTCTTCCCGGCATTGGACGTCCCTAATTTATGTGTGCTTGTTTTTGCCTCAGTTCTAGATCGTTGTCAAAGTGACTGACACGTGCCGTCAATCTTATACACGAGGTACCATAGCTGAATTAGATAGTATGCATTTTAGGATGTGGGCATTGCACACTATTTGATAATAGTTTCTAATCTGAAATAAGCTCGAATTCAAAAATTTTAAACTAACAGAAATTACAATAATGAGGCCATTTTAACATCTTGGTGGTCGTGTTAAGTGACGATGTTACTGATACCTATGGGGGTTTCTAATAAAATAACATAATTGTTCAACACGCATATTCTTGGATCGGTGATGGATATTGTCGTGACATTTCACATTGTTGTGAGCTAACATATTCTCCCGCTGCGGCGGCCATACTCAGCCAATACAAAATGCCTGCCGTCCAGAGTAACGTGGTGCAATACATAGAAAACCAAAAGTACTAGGATTATAAAGAGATCATATTTTATGGGTTTTCGAGTATCGAAGGAATGAATCCTTTTGAGGTGGTATTTTATTGATTCAATATCAAGATCAAGAGATACATTCACATTCAATGTCTTTCGGACGAAATACACGTATTGCCCATAACATCACTGTGCATAGCAGTACACTACAAGTAGGTTGACCTAAAATTAATTTAGCGGCTCACTGATGATGCACCTATCAAGCCTTGGAAAATAAAATTGGTAAATTATACACTGGCTTAAATTATGTGCCTATGTGTAAGAAACCAAATTCATCTTAATATAACATAATTTCATTACGTATTCATAAAGATAATTTTTAAAGTTGCGAAATTGAATTGAAGACAGGAGTCCCTAATCCAACTTGAAAACAAAACTAATTATATTAATCTATACGAAATGAAATCATCATATGTTAAGATTTATTTCGTGTCATTGTATTTGGATACACAATTTAAGTCACTAAAAGTAATCAATTGCATAAATCTGCTAAGCGTGCTACGAGGTGGACTCAAGAAAGTAAGACTCGGTACACTCAAGTCAAGAATGGACCTGAGGAAGCTAAGGATTTCGGCTGAGGACAAGACACAGTGGGCAAAAGCGAAGAAGGACTGATTGCAGCTGTGGGGTGTTTCTACTACTACAGCCGCAGAATACAGTAATCATACATACAAAAGTAATCACATTTATCAATTTTATTTTCACGCATTAGGTGTGAATATGCAACTTTAAATGGTACTGATATTGTCCAGTAAATATTGCCTGCTAGTTCAAACTGTGATCAATGTGCTCTAACACATATTGCACACAGTTTCTTGGACCAGTTGCTGGTCTCTCCTAGGTTTGTAGTTTCATATTGACATTCAAACCACCATGAGAGAGCAATGGACCTTTCCATTTTATCCATCCATCATATGACGTCATAATCAACTACGTGACGTGTAGGGTGGCGTCATAATTATGACGTCATGAATGACTCGATTTAGTCCGTTTTAATAATCCGACGCATTGTACGATTTGTATGTCTTTGCTATTTAATAAACATGCTGTTGAATATTTTGAAACTAATTGGACTGGCAGCAACAGCACGCAGTCAAATTGGTTTCAAAATATTCAACAGCTTACCTGTATAGTTATCTGGAAATTGATAGTAAGGGAGTTAGATCGATCGATCACAACTCGAGCGATGTGTGGGTGGAGCTTAGCTAGAGATGGGTAGGGCATAACTAAATATGGAACGCTCAACTGACATCAATCTCATCAATCAGTTGGATTATTTCCCGTTCACAATGTATCTCAAGACGTTGCAGATGATGGTAAAAGCCACTCTAGGGTAAGAATTGAAAACAGTTCATAACGGTAAGGTGTTGATGGAATCAATTGATGGACCCATTGCTAGCTACGCCCGCACATTTTTAGCTAATTTCTGTGAACGTGTAGAATTCGATCTATATAATTTGAATCTCGACATCCGAGAATCCCAATTTCGAGGTAACTATTAAGTATCTTAAGTCCAAATATATTGTTACCTAGCCCCGGATTCATAATTAGACATTTAAACCTGTCTAATCAGGTAACTTGTTGAATATTTTGAAACTAATTTAGCTGGCGCTGTTGCTGTCATAGGCAGCAACAGCGCCCAGTAAACTTAGCTGTCAAATATTCAAGAAAAACGTTTATTAACTAAAACATTCAATTCCTACATTTGACGCACTGTTCAAAGTTCATGACGGAGCTAGATACGCCACTCAGTATTGTAATGCCATCTTACATATGGCGTAATTGGGACGTCATATAACTGAGTGGCAGATCAGATCCATTCATTGCAACGGTTTATAACAAAACTGATTAGCAACTGACCAGTATGTGTGATGAACGCGTACAATGCAACTACACTATGTTCTGACATGATTAATGATCTTCAGTTTCACATAACAGAGGTGCAGGTTACTCGATCGATTTATCAATGAAAATATTATGTGCATCGTTTGAAGTTAATGATACGTGACACCGTGACACTACTAAATGTCAATCCAATTTTATTTAATTGTGCCCTTTTGTTGTCCAAGATTAATGCATCCTAGTCCTAAATGTTAATAGTGTTTATGCGCAAATAATTGCTTCCATACATCCGCCATAACCTTTGGTGCGAACATTATATTGCCTTTTAGGAAATATAAAATGTAAGTGAAGTAATTCATTAGACATCTTTGTAAGCTATGTTCTTTATTGATTACATTTCAGGCGCTGATTTAATGGCGTATCACACGTGGTCACACCATTCTGCTGGAACACATTTCTGTAACAGTTGGCAATTCTTTTGCCGTTTCAACCAGACAGCCAAATAAAACCACTTAAATCGATTTGAGAATTTATTTTGATCAGAAATATCGAGTTTGGAAGAAATAAAGACAAGAACAGTTATTTAATTCGAATAATTGTCATAACTATCGCACAGCCATTATATGTTGCATATGGTAATGCTCTTTACTGTATGTTATTAATACAATCCGATGCATGAATGCACCTGTCCAATTTATCTATCCATCATATGACGTCATATGACGTCATGCTCATCTCGTCGACGCGTCGGATGTGGTCATAATTATGTATGACATGAATGACTCGATTTAATCCATTATTAACGCTTAATAGTCCGACACGTTGTGCAAATTGTATATCGTTACCATTTAATAAACATTCTGTTGAATATTTTGGAATTAAGTTGACTGGGCGCTGTCATAGGCATCAACAACACCCAGTCAAATTTGATTCAAAATATTCAACAGCTTCCCTGTATAATTTTCTTGGAATTAAGAGTCAGGGAGATCAGGGATCGGTCGATCCCAACACGAGCGATGGCATAGCTAAAACTGAAACGGTTCATTAAGTTACATCACAGTTAGTGTTCTGTAGCCCTCAAACATACATCTGCGTTCTATTACATAATGCACCTCTCACATTTCAACACATGTTCACCTTTGCTTGATTATGTTTACCATCTGTATCAGTTCGCTTGAAGCATTCTAAATATTATGACTCATCTTCCGTGTCACGTGTCTGGTTACATCGTAACACATTAATCAAGCAGTCAGATTCTGCCAGGCATCCAGTCAGCAAGATAATATCTCCCTGCAAAAGCAATTTACTAAATGACCAATAATGACCTTAATTGTTGTGGAATAGAGAAGAGATGTCTTTATTGAATGTCGGTGGCAGCTTTGTGATTTGATTCATGTTCTGATTTATGGATGTATAATGGTGGCATATGCCATGGTGGGAGAGTCTGACTTAGAATAACAATATCAATATCGGTCCCACAGGATAGAAATGGAACAAAAAATTGTCATCTTTATTCATGCTTCAAGTTTTACTTAATCATAAATCTCTTTGAGTGATCGAAATCTTGCTTTTTTGAAACATGATAGCATGCTCTGTCACAGTTTTCGATTTGGTTATGATCAAACTTATGGCATCTGTAATGTGAAGGGCAATGGAAGTCAACCGCTTAGGATCATTCGCATGCTTGTTCACGCCATAGTATTCCGAAATGGTGGAATATGTATCTGACACTGACAGCACTAAAGCTGATCAAACTAAAATACAATACTGGCAATTCATGAATCAATATCTTCACTCAATCGTATGGCGTCATAATCAACTACGTGACGTGGTTGCTGACGTTAAACTCATGACAGCATGCATGATTCGCTTAATCACGACTTTAACACTTAATAGTCCGTACGAATTATATGGTTTTGCTATTTAATAAACATGATATGGAATATTTCGAAATTAAGCTGTGTGGCAGCACCAACAGACAGTCAAATTAGTTTCAAAATATGCAACAGCTTACCTGTATAGTATTCTGGGAATTGATAGTCAGGGAGTTAGATCGATCGATCACAGCACGAGCGAGGTGTGGGTGGAGCTGAGATATGGATGGGCGGGGGATAGCTGAAACTGGAATGGTTCATTACACACTCGCCTAGGTCTCAATGCAATGAACACTCTCGCAGTGGTTTAGTTCGATAGACTCGATATTCCATACACTCATTCTCATTCTATGTGGCAGTGAAACTTTTAAAAACCGATTAATTATCTTGTTCAAATTATTTCGAATTATTTTAAATTGCACGATTTCAAATACAGATACTATGAATGAATGTTTAGCCTGCATGTATACTGTATGCAGATTCACCTCAGCTGTGAACATTATGGCATTACGTAACAAATCATACTAACTAACAGAAGATGTGCAAGATATGGACGCTGAGTGGAATGTTTCTTTTCCAAATGAATTTAATTATTATGAAATATACAATATACGTAGATTACTTGCAAGCATTTTATAATTCTTATATTCGCGTTGCTCAAGGCCACACCTTTACAATGAATTGTCGTATATTCATAGTAAACGCTATTTCTTGTTAGTAACTCTATCTAACATAGATAAAACAAGAACAACCCCTTAACAGAGAATACATAAATTTACCCTCGAAACAGTTGCATGAAAATAAGTACTGATATCCTTTCCTTGAAAAACAAAGAATTAAACCATTAAGTGGACAAATGCTCTATCCCCAGGTAAAGTTCAACAATAAAAATTACCTTGTAAAAATAAGTATACGTACGACTATTTAGCATATTTAACATACAAATGCGAATTAGCGAATTTGCAATATTGTATACTCTGTCAATTAAAGTCCATGTGGTAAAACACCATTAGACTTGCCACTATAAAATTAGATGATAGGCGAACCACTATAAATATACCCGTACAGTGGTTCACTATAGTTTTAAAGACACCAATTAAACAGAAAAGTACCTTCTATTATTTATTTATTATATTGTATAAGACACGGGAACGTACTATGGGAGCAGAATCGCCCATTTTGGAACCATGTAAATTTAGCCCGAAAGAGACGGAGAGAGAGAGGGAGAGAGAGAGATCGTGAGAGAGAGCGCGTGTGCGTGCGTGAGAGAGGGAGAGACATATGGATAAGGAGGAGAAGGAGGGAGAGAGAGAGAGAGAGAGAGAGAGAGGGAGAGAGAGAGAGAGAGAGAGAGAGAGAGAGAGAGAGAGAGAGAGAGAGAGAGAGAGAGAGAGAGGGAGAGACATATGGATAAGGAGGAGAAGGAGAGAGCGAGAGAGAGAGAGAAAGAGAAAGAGAGAGAGAGAGAGAGAGAGAGAGAGAGAGAGAGAGAGAGGGAGGGAGAGAGAGAGAGGGAGAGACATATGCATAAGGAGGAGAAGGAGAGAGCGAGAGAGAGAGAGAAAGAGAGAGAGAGAGAGAGAGAGAGAGAGAGAGAGAGGGAGAAGGAGAGAGAGATGGACGGACGAACGGACGGAGGGGCGGGCAGAGGGACGGACGGTAGGACGGGTGGGTGGATGCATAGATAGATGGACTGACAGGTAAACATACAGACGGACAGACAGACACAACTATTAAGCATTTCAATAATAGCCGATGCGAGTCTTTTAACGGTTCCACTATTGGTATTGCATAAATCAAAGAGCGACCAAGGCCAATGTTGTGAATATATCATTTATTGATGAATAAATTATGTTAATTTAAACTTATTTTTATGCTTTTACTTAAGAATTACTATATTTATTCACATGACGCTTTTACAGCATTTTGTTACGATAATAGCATCGCTAAACGTGAACACACGCACAAGAGACAAGCGGCAGACACTCCGCAAATCTCACGCTTTCTATCTGCGTATGGTTACATCCGTTAAGCTATTGATTTTAAAAGGAATTCCACATAATAGAACGAACTTCGCCCGTGGTTAAAGTAGAAGGTGTGGGAATATAAAATAGCAAAGATTAAATACAGGACAACAATAGGTTATTCAGAGAATAGACAGTGGGCATTAAAATATTTAAATCACAAAGAAAATGCGACGCAATAACGGATTTTATATGTGGGCCTAATCGTGATAAAGGAAAGCTCAATACGAATAACACATATTAGTGACGCCCAACGTTGCTTGGCGTACGGATAGATACACGCAGAGCATTTCACCAGTGATGCTCCTATAAAGAGGAATGAGCTAGACACAAACATGAAATCTATTAGCACTGAATAAAATTACATCAGTCAGTTATTATAAATTTACGTAGAAAATTAGTGTGGACATGCATAGGCCTGTTAATAGTTTAGTTTAGTTAATAAACTAAATAAAACCCATCTCGAGCAAACTATCATCCACTATACACATACACGGATGACGTCATAATCAATTTCGTCACGAACGCTTAATTGATGACGGACTAAGGGTTGTTTTGCGAATGGTATGTCTTTACTATTTAACAAACATAGGCAGCAACAGCACCCTGTCAAATTAGTTTCAAAATATTCAACAGCTTACCTGTATGCGTTTCTGGAAATTTATGGGCAGGCGGTTCAGGATCGATCGATGATAAAATGTGGGTGGAACTTAGCTAGAGATGGGCAGGGCATTGCTAAAGCCTGAGCTTGGGACTAAGGGATGGTGATCGAAGGACTGTTCGTATTTTCAACAACCATACGCACATGCTTCTAAATGGTAAATAGAATAGAAGGTCAATGAGTAAGACTGCCATACAACATGAAAGTATTGTGCCGATGCTCACCTGACAATATATTATTGATACATAATCAACGGGGAATCGTCACAAGTTCATGTGTATATAGGTCATTTTATGGTATCACAGAATTCTGGTATTTTACGCACACTATGACACTACCCCACGACCGGCTTCGCAACATTGCTGCTCGGAAATCAGAGGCATGATACTAAGCCACAACCCCTTGGTGTGTGAGTCTCATAGTGTGTGAATAATGGACATTTCCAGTTTTAGCTATGCGCCGCCCATCGCTAGTTAAGCTCCGCGTGCGCATCGCCCGCGTTGGGATCGATCGATCCCCGAACGTCCCAACAATCAAATTCCAGAAAGCTATACAGGTAAGCTTTTGAATATTTTGAAACCAACTTGACTGGGTGGTGTTGCTGCCTATGATAACAGCAGGGCCCAGTCAAATTAGTTTCAAAATATTCAGTAGAATGTTTGTCAAATAGGAAAGACCTACAATTCGTACAACAACACTTAATCCGTCTTTAATTATGCGTTCGTGACGTACTTATCTACGTAATTCATGCCGTCCTTGGTTGTGACGTCATCATACTCTCACACAGTTGATTATGGTGTTATATGTTGGATGGAAAAACTGGAAGCATCCATTCAGTAATCAATTTTCTGTAATACCACAAGATTACCTATAAACAATTAGTAACATGGTTAGATAAATATGTTGTCTCTGTGTAATATCGTTCAGGCTAACTTTGCCTTGGCGCATCCTGTGTGCATAATCAATGCTAACTGCAAAGTTGTTTAGTGGATCGTTTCAGCTTAAGTGTTCATCAATGGGTGAATCTATTCTGCCAATCAAAGGTATGACGGCATAATCAATTTGCGTCACGTGTAGTCTGACGTCACAATCAATCGTGTGATGAATGGCGTATTTATATCCACCATGAGCGCGTAATCGTCCGCATATAGGAAAAGTATGACTTTACTATTTAATACACATTCTATTGCATATTATGAAACTAAATTGACTGGAAATCGTTGTTCTACAGCATCAATGCAATGGAGTTTCCCATTTTAGCTAAGCCCCGGTCATCTCTAGCTACGCTCCACCCCACCTACCGCCCCCTTCCACCCCACTCCAACCCTCACCCGCTCATGTTGGCATCGATCCCTGAATTTCCCGACTATCGATTTCCAGAAAACTCTGCAGTTAAGCTGTTGAATGTGTTGAAACAAATTTGACCGGGTGCTGCTGCTGCCTATGGCAGGAACAGCACCCCCACCCACCAAAGTCAAATGTGTTTCAAACAATTCAACAACATGTTTATTAAATAGTAAAGACATACACTGCATACAACCCGACAGACTAGTGAGCGTTTAACACGGGCTAAATATAGTTCATTCATGACGTAATGATTATGACGTCATCATACACGTCATATTGTTGATTATGACGTCATGTGATTGACTGAGAAGATGGATAGTAAAGACATACACTGCATACAACCCGACAGACTAGTGAGCGTTTAACACGGGCTAAATGTAGTTCATTCATGACGTAATGAATATGACGTCATCATACACGTCATATTGTTGATTATGACGTCATGTGATTGACTGAGAAGATGGATTGCACTATCTGTGTTGTCATGAAATATGTGTCAGATAATGACATGTCAATATATATGTTAATGTTGTGCTGAATATATATGAGTCCGACAACGTACGGTATAGTAACATAGGTGAAGCCGTTAGCAGACAAATTAAATAGGAAGAGTGCATCGGCCCAATGTGATGATGACGATCAAATGCGACCGGACACACGCAGACAACTGTCATGTGGAGTCGCAAACACCGCTGTCTCTGTCATGTATCTGTTTGTGGTACTGGATAATGCGATCACCATGGCGTCGTAGTTACATAGTGATGGTGCTCGTGGTCGAGGGGGTGATCTTGATAATAGCAATGGCTGTAGTACATGCAATCTACGTGATAAAGAAGACTATGGTTTAGGCAGCCGCGATTGCCGTGGTACTGTTTCTGTTGATGCTGTTGCCTTTGCTGCTGTTGCTGTTGGATGTTGTTGTGACGGTACTGCCTGCGGTGTATGAATACCTTCCAGTGCTATTACATGTATTACCTGTGGTTATGTCTGCTAACTTTGCATATAACATTATGTATATGAAATTATGAACATTGATTATTAAATTTCAACAATAATCTTTGCAGAAATATGCTTGGGTAATGTAGTAAAGTATGCATGCCATATATAGAACCTGTTTTATATCTATGGAGAAATTGTTAGGTGCAATGCATTTGCAATATTAGGCCAATTCCATAGCTATTTTATGGATTATGTCATTTGAGGGCACCTGGCCATGTTTCAGGATACGCGTAACATACATTAACGCATAGTAAAGGTGTATATTCACACTAGGATACTGGAAAGTAAACTTGTTTAAATCGTAAACTTTTAGAGTATAAATTAATATAAATTGCGAGTCCCTAATTGAAATTCACAACTAAACAAATTATATTAATTTATACGGAAAGAACTCATCACAAGATTTATTTCGTTTCACTACTAGCACAATTTAACCCTTTAAACGTATACAATTTAAACAAGTTTATTTTCAGACATTCTGGTGTGAATATGCAGCTTAAAGTAGATTATGTTACCAACTCTTGTTATATTTCATAATGACACAATATGCAAACTCATTTACAATTTCAAACATATTTTGTTGAGTATTTTGGATGTGATTCGATAGGAAGCAGCTTCCTGTTAACTTAGTATCAACATATCGAAACAATTAAACTCAATAATTTAATATTACACCTCCATAATTTTGCTGTCATTCAGGCAGAATCTGTTAGAATTAGCACTGGGATAGAGCTTACTGCTTGATATTACCACCAGATGCATGGTGCATCACACATACCTAAGATTTGATGCACGCACGCGCGTATGCACGTACGCACGCGCGCACGCACGTGCATGCCCATGTCTTAAATACAATTTATGATCACATCACTGGAACTCGTAGTCCAGAATCTAAGCATTTCCGCAATAAAAAAAAAGTGTTAGTAAACGTCAGTGTGTCAGTATATCAGACATGTGAAAGCTGGTCGGCCAATCCTTAACTTTATAGTCTCGGTGCGGTGGTCCAGTGGAAAGATGCCTGGTTGCTGATGCTCTGCGGAGTTGCAGAATGGCGGTTCGATCCACCGACCAGGAGATGGTGATCAACAAATTAAACTAACGGATGCATGACTGTCGGCTAAGTTAGCACATGGAAATTGAAGCCGCACGTTGCCAGTGCGTCAATAAAATAAAAATACATATACTGTCAGAGGCGTGCTGGAGTCAGAGTACAATAGGCGTAAATTGAATTGTGGCAGGTGCATCCACAGATAGTCCCATAGTAATCGTCAGTGTGTCAGTATATCAGACATGTGAAAGCTGGTCGGCCAATCCTTGACTTTATAGTCTCGGTGCGGTGGTCCAGTGGAAAGATGCCTGGTTGATGATGCTATGCGGAGTTGCAGAATGGCGGTTCGATCCCCCGACCGGGAGATGGTGATCAACAAATTAAACTAATGGATGCATGACTGTCGGCTAAGTTAGCACATGGAAATTGAAGCCGCACGTTGCCAGTGCGTCAATAAAATAAAAATACATATACTGTCAGAGCCGTGCTGGAGTCAGAGTACAATAGGCGTAAAAGCCTAGGATTGAATTGTGGCAGGTGCATCCACAGATAGTCCCATAGTAATCGTCAGTGTGTCAGTATATCAGACATGTGAAAGCTGGTCGGCCAATCCTTGACTTTATAGTCTCGGTGCGGTGGTCCAGTGGAAAGATGCCTGGTTGCTGATGGTATGCGGAGTTGCAGAATGGCGGTTCGATCCCCCGACCGGGAGATGGTGATCAACAAATTAAACTAATGGATGCATGACTGTCGGCTAAGTTAGCACATGGAATTGAAGCCGCACGTTGCCAGTGCGATAATAAAATAAAAATACATATATACACCCGTAAATTTAATAACATTAAAATAAAGATGTATGAGTAATTTGTTATCTTGTACTTGGCATAAGGCTTCACCGACAATTTAGGTTCAAAGCTATCTGTTGCAACAGCAAACAAAGACCACTTCCAGTCTTGCCAGTATCCTCTTCTGATCCCCCTTGTACATATTAATACAAGATCACCCACCTTCATTTGATGTCTCATCTTAATTAGTTTGAACCTGGTTAATGATATCGAATAATGTTTAATTTAAAGAAAACATAACAAAGGCCCTTAAGCAATTAAAAGACAGTGTTCAAATGCATCTTGTGGTTTGCAGAATTCACATGCTGTATCATTTCTCTGTTCCATTTGCCACAGCCGTTTATTCATAGTAACATCATGATAAAAACATATTCTTCTGTCTCAAAATATTCCTTTTCAATACCAACACGGGTTAAAGAAAAAGCATCAATGCTTAATGCAAATATCTGGAAAGTGATTTGACCACCAATCAAATTACTCATTTGCTTGGTCCGAATTTCGACGATTCTCCAATGCGTTATGTATACCTCTTTTATTTTCATATTTATCTAAAATATAAAACTGACTGTAACTCATGGTTCTTTTCTTTGGTACCGTTTAGCTTTTCAATCTAATTCTATGGTTTACATCTGATTATATTATTATAATCATTACCAAATATTCTCACAGAAGAATTAACACTGGCTGAAAACAATTCATCAACAGTAGAAATATATATTCCTTACTTTAAATATGTCCTTTACAAATAGCAGTTTTGTATCAACAGAACTCAAGGATGAAACAATGCTACCAGATTCATCCATAATAAACGTATTATGAAATAGCCAGTGGCCAAGTATTTATTTATGTATATATTTATTTATTCGTTGCAAATTATTCTCTGCCTAAATCCAATCAAATTAATCCAATCATATGTGTTCGGTCAGCCATGTTACTAATCACGCCCCATTCATTGTCATAGTTGCTTTATTCTTCAACCAATTTGCTGGCTTTAGCATGTGTCGAGATTTCTATGCGGTCTACGTACTATGTTCGTATTTATTTCCATGTCTCTAGTATAATTTTATTCTATCTTCTCTTTCATTATTAAACTATGCTAGTTAAGCTTTAAGTTGCATTTTTAACAGCCATATACATGATTGCGCCTTTTCTGCTGAATATCGCTGTGTGCGATGATTTTATCTGCGTATTTTAGCATGGTAATTCTCGCATTTTAATCATAGCGCAGGTATGTAGAATTTGATTATTTAGATTGAACATTTTGATTCTGAGCTCTCATTGTGTCTGGCAAATATGCTACGTTTGTCAGCTTTGTAACCATATTATTATGAACTTCCAAAATGTCGCCAGTTGGCGGCAACAATAAAGGAACATGCGTTGTTAAATATTTGCAAAATAGTTTTCATGGAAAATATGAAGTTTTTTAATTGTAAAATCATCAACATTTAAGTCTACACAGTAAGCAAACCTAGTAGTGAATATGAGGTCTATGTTAGAAACGCAGGCATGAGCAAGATGTCATAACATGGTACCTTACGTGTTCTTCAATGGACCTTTCCAGCTTTTGCTATGCTCCGCCCATCCCCCAGTTAAGCTCCAGCAACGCTTCGCTCGTGCTGGGATCGAGTGATCCCGAACAGCCGGACTAAATTTCCAGAGAACTATACAGGGAAGCTGTTGAATATGTTGAAACCAATTTGGCCGGGTACTGCTGTGCTGCTGCCTATGGCAGCAACAGCGCCCAGTCAAATTAGTTTCAAAATATTCAACATAATGTTAGACAAATAGTAAAGCCATGAAATTCGTACAACTTGTCGGACAAGTACACGTTTAAGGCGGACTAAATCTAGTCATTCATGATGAAATTAATGATCACGCCAACCTACACGTCACGTGTTGATTATGACCTCATATGATGGATGGATAAACTGGAAAAGTCCATTGCATCCAACGACAAGTGGGCTTAATGAAAGAGAAGGAAGCCCAAGGGAATAATACTCCATATTCACATACTTTCTAGCTGAGCATTTTAAAAATCTAAAATTTTTATTTATCGAGGTAACATTGCATTGAACGAATAAATGATCTATATATGAGGGACATCCATTTGTAACTCAATACTGTTATTGCCTCGATATCACATATATCACAAGTTATATTGATCAGTGGAATCGAGCTCTGGAAAGCTAGTCAGTGACGTATGGCAATTATGTTTCCTAGCATTAGGAGAAGATCCGTCAATGATAGCGTTGACATAGTTGTCTATTACATAAAGCGAAACATTAACATCTTGCAAACTACTTTACTACAAATTTCAGCAAAGTCTTTCAGCTGATCTCGCAATTTTGGTAAAGACACCGAGACGCATTTATTACTTTATTTCACGAGATTTTACAGCAGTAGATTTTATAAAATATTTGTCTCTTGGCCGACAAACAGGCATTATTTTGGTTGGTTTAGCCGTTAAAAACTTAATTTTCTAACTTCGTATGCACCAATTTTACATGACACTGTGAATCCATCTTTCATATTGTAACAATATATTTCAATATATGTGATGAGAAAATGGTTCATGTTCGTCACAAGACGAAATTGCCTGCTGTGCTAGGATAAGTTAAGTTAATAGGAAATTATGAAATTCGATGCGTACATTCGTCATTGACGTTACCATTTATACATGTATAAAACACGTCTAGACACTCCATTGTTTAATCTGGTTCGAGAAGTACAACAGCGGCTTATTTCCGTAACTAAAGGTAACAATTGGGAAGCCACTTGGTTCAGAAGAGATTATTCAAATGTTGATTAGTTGATCGATGGATTAAATGTCACATGCAAGGTAGGCGAGACAAATTTAATGGTTATATCAACCGGATCATAGAAGATTATTTGACAAGAGCAAACACAATTGTGTTCAAATCAATCGTGTCTGCCTTTTCACTACGAACACTACACAGTCATAGACAGTGGTATAATTTAAGACGTGACGAAACATCAATATATTGCTATGTCTTGGGTACACCCAAAGGCTTAGTCATGTGTCGTCATATCCAATCCCCCCAATGATTAGTTTCTTTTCTGATGGGATGCATGAACAATGCATTACATAGTATAATCATTACGATATCAGAACCAAAGTAACAATTTCCGTAAATGAGCATTCTCCCGATTGAGATGTGATGCTACATTGAAACATGTTCCTGAGGGAAAGACTGACTAAGTCTTCTTTAATATTTGCATGGTCAATAATCACGATATTTTGAGGTGTATTCAGCGCCTTCTTTGTCTATTCCCCCCAATCCCGATGCGATAATACTAAGTCGTGTGAAAGAGGTATAGTATCAATAATCAGTCCTGGAATGGGGTCATAGCAAAGAGCACGTGGTCTTCATTTATTCTTGGATATCTTGCATGATATCGATACAATACATGTGTCTTTTGCTTCTGACAATTTGTCATAGCTCTAATATTGTATATCTAGCTATGTCAAGGAGCAATCAAACCGAAAATAAATAAAACCATGTACTAAAACATGAAGGTGTCTGTCTCTCAATGGAGATACATCTGCATTCTCATCAATATTTTGAAACCATTTGAGCTTTACTAACTATGGTGTCAATTAAATTAACCGACACATGAATGCCAACGAAACCTTAGCAAAAAAAGATAAAATTGTCCTAAGGTTTGCTAGTATTTAACTATGCCATCTACATTCACTTCTCCATGAAGGAATGACCATTTACACTATAAGCAAACAAACAAATGGTAATGCACGAAATAGCTGAAATAGCATAAACAACAACATTCCCGTTCAGTATGTATATATGATAGCATACGTTCACGTAAGCTCTCTAATAAAATAGTTAAATTTATTTTTTACTCAGTTCCGTATTAACTAACGAATAGCAGATATTAGACTCGAGATTTAAAAACAATTAAATTAAACTTTTGGCCGCTGCACTATCATATTGCATATAGCGCTCAAACGTATGCAGCATCCTAATGTGTGAGTGCATACGAGACATGGTGCTAATCCATCTTGAATCAGATGTTCGCAAGAGAAATGCACAATCCTCCAATTACTGTGAAATGTGCCAAACCAGTTGCAATTCCGTCTCCATAATAAGGCATTATTCTGGTTATATTAGAACTCATTCATGTACAGTAACCAGTCAGACAATTGGCGCCACGTATCTGGCAATTATTACAGACGAATTCGATAACGGTGCATATGTCTAACTCAATGCACATCGAACCGTATGTGTCGCGTATAGGGTTACATGAATTCTAAAGAATTAATACGCTTCATTATATTATCCATCATTTCTTTACATCAAAATATGGATTTGTCAGTGACTTGCACATTTTTGAATCTATGTCGTACACGAGGCCCTATTAAAACAGTCTAATATTTTATTTGTTCAGGCACTAGTTACTCTGTGCACTGGGCCTGTATTTATTCGATTAAAAAACACACTGGACATAACAATGCCATTTCATTGTAAAGATATTTTCCCCACACTGACATAAATACAATTGGAGCTGTTGTTGTCTCTCGCGTTTATTCAGTCTATTTATTCAAAGTATGTAGGTGTGGTTGATGGGTCTAGATTATGTGTGGATAGATTACATGGACACGATATGGTTTTATATATTGTGTAATTTTATGAAGATTTTAATAGATTATTATCAATGGGCAGGAGACATGATGTGAAGCAAGCATGTACTTTGTCTTTCCAATTTATCCATCCTTCATATGACGCCATGTGACGGCATAAACAACTACGTGGCGTGTAGGATGATCTCATAATCAATTACAGTTTTGAAACTACTTTGACTGGCAACAACAGCACCCTGTCAAATTAGTTTCAAAATATTTAATAGCTTACCTGTATAGTTTTCCGGAAATTGATGGTCAGTGGGTTTAGGGATCGATCGATCCCATCACAGATACGTGTGGGTGAATCTTAGTTAGAGATTGGCGGGGAATAGCTAAAACTGGAAAGGTCCATTATCTTGGAGACATATTTAGCACAAAGATAATATTAAATGCTACAATTTATCGCTGAAGTAGAATGTATAAATAAATAAAATAATGTAATACGGAATGGCAATATCACGATAAAATAAGATAATTTTAGAATCTGCATCTTCTGAAGACATACTGACACCACAATGACATTGTCGTACACAATGGTAGCACTGGGCCTTTCCAGTTTATCCATCCCTCATATGATGTGTAAGTACGTGACGTGTAGGATAATGTTATACTCATTTACAGCATGATTGCCTCGATTTAGTCCGTCTTAAACGCGTAATAGTCCGACAAGTTGAACGAATTGTTTGCTATTAAATAAACATGCTGTTGAATATTTTGAAACGTATTCGTCTGGGCGATGTTGCCGCCATAGGCAGCAATAGCACCTACTCAAATTAGTTTCAAAATATTCAACAGCTTACTGGTAGAGTTTTCTGGGAATTAATAGTCAGGGGGTTCAGAGATCGATCGATACCAACACTGGCGCGGTGTGGGCGGAGATTAGTTAGGGATGGGCGGAGAATAGCTTAAACTGGAAAGCTCCATTAGTGAGACAGACGTTCATATGTTAATTAAAACTTTTACCCAGAATTTCCCAGAATGTCATTTTCGAAGTAAATATATAGATAAGCTGTTGAATATTTTGAAACCATTTTAATAGGAACGCCTTACTTTAAGAGGTTTCCAGTTAACTTTTTAAAAAATATTTAACATGTATGTATGCTTACTGTATTCTGAGGCTGTAATAGTAGAAACATGCCACAGCGCAATCAGTCTTGATTTGACTGTACCGTGTCCCGCTTGCTTGAGGCCACCTCGTAGCACGCTAAGCAGATTTATGCAATGACGTCCTTGCCTTGATATGTATTTGCTGGCTCCGAGTAGGGCGAATTCCAAGGCTTTCTGTGCTGGGGTCTCTTCTGGCATCCATAGTACATGACCAAACATGGACCATCTTTGGTGGGCCACTTTTACAAATAGCGGCGACGTAGTACACATCTTGTATGGTGCATCGTTGGAAATTATGCTGTCTGGCCATCGGTGTCCAGTGATGGTGCGTAGGTGTTTGCGATGGCGGAAACCGAGTTTTTCTAGAGCTGCACTTGAAGCTGCCCAGCTGTTACAGTTATACAGCATCAAGGATACACATGTTGCATTGTATAAACGTAGCCTTTTTATCCACGGCATCTTTGATCTACGAATTCATAGCTTCCAGAAGGACTGGAAAGCTATGTTCCCACGACGTAGCGCGCATCAATGTCAGCAGTACTGCAAATCAGTGCGCCCAGGAGTTTACTTTTCTTCCATGGTTCGCCGCCACGAATTGGGTCGTCAATTTCTATAGTTTCATGCTTTGTACATACGTATATATGGGTGAACTCTGTTTTGGATTCATTCATAAAGAGATTCTCAATTTTTAGTTTGCTTACAGCTATTGTGAGAAGTCCGTCAATGGGCTTCTTTTCCTCGTCTATGAAGTCCACATCGTCGGCATATGCCATCTCTAGTGTAATACACAGTATTGACACTGGTGGTGTGCGTGCGTGCGTGCGTGCGCGCGTGCGTGCGTGCGTGCGTGCGTGCGTGCGTGCGTGCGTGCGTGCGGGTGTGTCTTTTTGTCTTGTGGAACTTTTCCGCACGGATTTTAATGGAGCAGCAAGATAAGAGGTGACAGTACCGGAGATAGGCACCCTGTGGGGAGCTGATTGATGTCTCAAACTCCACAGACTTCACTGACTTGACTCGTACTCTCAGCTTGGTGTCTGCAAGCAGTAGTCTCACTAGTTGTAGCTGATCTTTAATGGTCTGGTGTAGTACATCTACGATCGTTGAGCGTTTAATTGTGTTGAAGGCTCGTGACATGTCAATGCCCATTTTGTGGAGATCCAGGTGCTTGGACACGACTACCGACACGAGCATGTGTTGAGCCCATACGATGTCTGCGCAACTGCGTCCGCGTTTGAAAGCACTTTGACATGACCAGGTGAAGCCATCGATCTTGTCTATATATGAATGTTTATATATTCAACATAATATGTATTGCAGTGTATATAGGTTATCGATATCGGCCAGTGAATTGAAAAGTGTTGAAGTAGTATCCAGTTTAAAGCAGTACTCACGCTGTACACGCCTAAGTCAACAACGTGGTCCCAGCACGGATATAACATGCTTGCTTCTTGTGTCACTCGTATACTATTAGAGAGGAAAATGGCATATACAATGAAGTATTGCAATGGACATATGGTATTCTAAATGGCGTTTTGAAGCAATCCCGGATCATTATGTTGACATGTCCGTTATTCTTGGAGAACCCTGTTAAACTCTGAAAAACACGCAGCGCGCAAACAAACACAAACACGCACTCACGCACGCCCAATCGCACGCACACACACACGCACGCACGCACACACCGAATACACACACCACATACACACACACACACATACACACACACACACACACACACACACACACACGCAGGCACGCGCGCGCACACATATACACACAACTAGAAATCTGAAAGGTGTTGGTGACATCTTTTTTCTAGAAGGCTAAGATAATTTATTCACAAAAATACAGACGCTTCAACAAAATTGTGAAAGAAGTACGATTTCATACAAAGTATGACATGCCGCATATCAAAATGACCGGAATCATACCTAGATGCCATTTTACATCTTCGATGATGCGGGTTTATTGACGTAAGGAAACGCCAAACATAAAAGTATTGTAGTTTTATAAGCGGATTTAGATAATAAAAAAGCATTTTCGTTCTTTGATTTATTTCATAAACAATACTTTGCCTTTTCTCTTTCTTTTCTCTTCTAACCTTTTAAAATGAAATAAATTACTGCTTCTTACGACGAGATATAAAAATGATAACTATTTGATATATGCTACAGACTAAATAAACAGTAGATTAGAAGATATAAGCCAGACAGACCTGAAGAAATATTCCTTTGATGTCGGCAGTAAGATCTGTCGAGTAGGTTTTGATTTAAACATATTTTATTGTAACAATTGCACAATGGGATCGGGCACAAGTTCTTACAACTTAGATTTGCCCTCTCCCTACAGAATTATTATAAGCAGCCAATGATTGAGAACACTAAACCGAGGTGAGAGAGAAACAATAAATTAAGAGAGAGAGAGAGAGAGAGAGAGAGAGAGAGAGAGAGAGAGAGAGAGAGAGAGAGAGAGAGATGTAGGGGAGAAAAACGATGTAAACAGATTAAAAAAGAATAGGAAAGAAAAGAACAGCTCCTTCAAACACTGTCATTGTCGGATGGCAGTTAGCCATTAATATAATAGATTAAACAATACAAATAATTGAATTAACAGACCAAATTCATGGTTATTCCAGACCGTCGTCAATTACCCCTCTTTACCCACCCCAACCCTTCCTCTCAACTCCCACCATGCTTTTACCAGGTCTTCTCTTCTCGTTTCTTACACGAAAAACGAAACAGAAACGAGAAATGAGACCCAGTCACCTCCAACCCCGCCCACCCCACACATTCAAAATGGCTCCACTCCTGTGTATTTAGGTAAATCTGAACTTTTAACCTCCTCATAACTTGGAACGAATAGGTGATGACGGTAATAAGAACGAGTGGAAAATGTAGGTTACAACAACTAAATCCAGATGATGCGCAAACAATTGCTATGAAATACCATTGATATACACCACAGACATTGCTATGTCACAAAAGTACTCCGTCCAAAATAACCAGATCAGGAGCAATGCAATACTGAGTGTCCACATAGAAACAAACCAGAACGTATATGTTTGCTACGAAAGATACAGCAGTAGGTCAAGCTTCGGCTCAAGCTAACAGAAAGTTCGAGCTAGAGAAATTTTTTTTGATTACGCAATGATTTTGGAAAAAAATAGATTTTGAATAAGCGAGATAGTGTATGAGGTTTCGATGGCCCGTTGCACCCAGGATTAGTCGCTGGGTCTGTGCTGCCAAGCTTCTATTATCCCATTAGATAGATCTTGGAAGGGCCAATACATGACCTCATTAAAAGTAAGGAGCGGACATATACTATAACAGACAATAAGAATATAACAGTTGCAGATACGGCATATACCATTACTTATCAGATAAAACCTCAAAGACAGACGAAACACCAGAAGCAAACATCTTGTCAACTACATGTATTCTAGCAGTATCAGTGTTGACCATACCCGTGTACTTCGTATTGAGAATCAATGGACCTCTCCGGTTTTAGTTATGCCCCGCCCATCTCTATCTAAGCTACACACACGCCTTGCTCGTGTTGGGATCTCTGAACACCCTAACTATCAATTTCCAATAAAACGACACAGGTAAGCTGTTGAATATTTTGAAACAAAGTTGCCTGGGTGCTTTTGCTGCCATAGGCAGCAACAGCGCCCAGTGAAATTAGTTTCAAAATATTCAACAGCATGTTTATTAAATAGCAACCAATTACATAGACATACAATTCATACAACGTGTCGGACTGTTTGAGATTTGATGGCGATCTATATGGAACCTTTGTGACGTAATGATTATGACGTCATCAGGCACGCGCTGGACTGAGTATGACGTCATACGAGGTCAGATGATGAATGGATATTCTGGAGAGGTGAATTGACTGAGGCTGTCATCACACCACGAATGACTTCAACACAAGACATTTACATTCCGCCACATCTTAAGAAAGGCAGGCCTATATTCTTTGCATTGGACAACATCGACTTTCCGACGGTACGACCGATTAAGATTATCTTGCATGGTACAATGGTGGCTGCATGCCAACAGAAAGACAACCCAGCTTCTCCTATCCAAACAGAGATTTCCGTTGATGCAGTTACACATATGTGACTGAAACAATTACCAGTACAAATATAGATCTTTTGCCATGTGCCATTAAAGCCAATCCAAAGCCAAAAGACAGTCTAAAGTATGAGTCTATCCCAGTACAGCATTATTATGCAGATAGTGATTACCCGGATGACAACAGTAATTGGTTACTATCACGTTACATCCATAAGAAGGAACAATATAAGCATGACCAAAACACCAGGAGTTTGAATCTAGACACCAATGATAGTAAAACAGCACACGCGCAAGACACATCTAGCTTCACGCAAGCACAGAATATTCCCGCATGGGCTGGATATAACTTTCTCGTCTGTCATGACGTAAGCCAAATCACAGAGGTACATGTTCTTCCTCATTGCTACACCAGCACACGAATGGCAAATCAATTGCGGGAAGTGGCATAGATGGCAGTTGGATTGAAGCAGTATGGCCCAACTACAACCCGTCAAATACCTGAAGGAAAGCACATGAAGAGGGCATTGGATCAAAAAGATGTTCTTCGATGCTGTGCCGTTGAAGAAGAATATTAAAATTTTGTAACGTATTATGGGTTAGAACAACTTCTGGGACCTAATGGTTAAAATCAAACTCCATCGATGAAATTATTCCGGTAAAGTCATTCGGATAAAGCTTGGTGGAACTTAATGAGAATCGCTCTCTGTATTCCATAATGGCTATTGCTGCCAGATCATGCACTAAGAGTGATATGAAAGATGCTGTTAGCACGTATGGCCTATCAGGAGTAGCTCGCTCCTTGTTTACATCAAATGGAGCACTTCTGCCCTGTAATGCCAAAGCAAATTAATTATCCCACCTCCTGTAAGAACTTGCTACTGCGAACAGTGTATCCAAGATAACCAATGGAATCTCAGAGTCCTATACTCAGAATCTTAAGATGGTATTAAATGTCGATGGAATGACCCTTGTGCATCAGATGTCAATGAAACTATATAAGTCTAAGGCATGCAGGGACCTTGCAACCGAATTATCACTTGCACTAGGTCGGAAGTCAAAAGCCTATGAATGTGCCCATGCTGTGTTTGATCATTTCACTGAAGGTCCATCCATCAAGCATGATACACGGCAACGCCGACAGGGTGCTATCAAGGCCCAGGGCAGGCCATCCCTCCACAGTATTCTCAGCCATTCCAAGGCAAAGGTTAGCCTTACAGAAATCCTCTCATTCAAGTTGCCTGCCATTACAAACACCGCCAGGCTGACTATTATTTCCACAGAAAGCGGTGCAAAATCTAATCACTCGAATTGAGACCACCTGACTACTTCTCAAGAAGAAGCAGAGACTGATATCCTACAGGCTTTGAATGCCAATCAATTGGGGTATGCTGTGCACATCATTTCTCTAGATACAGATGTCTTGGTACTTGCATTTAGACATATTCCAAAGCTTGGTCATGGTTCCTGTGTTTATTTAGGAACAGGAAATAAACAGAGACTTGTGCCATTAGCTCAAATTTATGAATGTGTAGGAGATATGACAGGTGCGGCTTTAACTGGCTTTCATTGTTCAACTGGCTGTGAAACAACTGGCTACTTTTCAGGAAAAGGAGAACAGTCCTGCTGGTATGTCTTCTGTAAAGCCAATGGCCGAATACTAGACGCCTTTTGCCATTTGTGTAAAACAGAAATGCCATCTGAATGTGTGCTAGAATCATTAGAGGAATTCGTCTGCAAACCATACCGACCAAAGACATGCGCCACGGATGTTGGGGGGAACTGAGATGGCAGCTTTTCAAGCGCATTCAATCATTCATGCTGAAACAGAAACGCCTCCACCAACAAAGGACGTACTCCGGTAACACATATTATGTAGTCATTATCAGGCTTGGTGTCATGAAACTAATGCACAGGTGATTCTGCCATCACCAGAGCTATACGAATCGGGAAATGAAAATGGCCAGCTAATTTCCATCATAGCAACACAGAAAACTGCACCAAATTCTATTCTAGAACTGATTTGATGTGGATGTCATGCTGGCAAGTGTAAAACGAGCAACTGTCCGTATCTTCGACAAAGTGTATTTGTGTGATGGATCGGATGACAGTAACTGTTGTAATAACACTAAGGGTTGATGACAATGATGATGAGAGTAGTGGCGAAAGCTACGCATGGCTATAATGAGGATTTTCAAATGTGTTTACTCTTGATTGAACATTGACCATGCTGTGAAATGATCATCCAAAGACAGCCAAAGCTGTTTATAACGGTCACATTAGTAGCTAGTTATCATTGGTAATTAAAGACAGATATTTCCCCTAATAAAACTTATTGAACTACAGTACATGCGTTTTAGTGACTAGAAAACAGAGATCTTTGATATGGCTGGATTTATACCCGCCCATTTTAAAGAACTACCATCTTGTGACCCCCAAAAGTCAGTGTCCATTATGGACATGTTTGACTGTGGCATTGAAATTGACATCAGATTAAAGAGATATAAATGATATAGACATACGTCCCAGTCTGCAAGTTAATATAAATCCCTTGGCAGAATAGCAATAATTGTTTGTGCAACCTAAACGCACGGCCCGGATTTAATAGTCAAATAAAAGTACGTAATAAACACATCCGCATTTATTACTGTCCATATTTACAGAGCGGGAAACGTTGTTGCTAGCGTTCTAGCATCACTGGGTTCATTTTGATATGCAAAAGGTTACACTTTTCTTGAACCTTTACTTTTTTTCAAAATGTTTGACCCCAGGTTACTATTTCTGTTGAAAAATCACCGTTAAGTCTCTAGAAAATAATGGCACCAACACATTTCTGATATATATGTGTATGACGAATGCAAAACCGCTTGGTGAAAAATAGAGTTGTATACCAAGTTGACAGTACCCTTGAACTTTGACCTCATGATCGCAATATCATTGTGATCCATCCCCTTTTATAAGGAAGTGGATGTCCAAGTTTAGTCCAATATGGTGAACCAATCCTGAAATATAAGACAATAACTTGAGCTAAACCAAAAACTTAGCCATGAAAAAATAGTTATATACCAACTTCTGAGTGACCTTGAACTGTGACCTCAATATCATTGTGCTCAACCATCTTGATATAGGGAATTATGTGACCAAGTTTACTCCCAATAGGATGAACCGATCCTGAGATACGGCAATATGTTGAGCTAAATCAAAAGCTTAACCGTAAAAGTTGAGTTGTTTAAATCTAGATCACAGTGACGTTTAACTTTGATCGCTTGGCCTCAATACCATTGTGTTCCATCAACTTCATATAGGGAATGATATATCCAAGTTTATTCCATTCGGATGAACTGATCCTGATATACATGACGATATGTTGAGCTTAACCAACAACCTAACCGTAAAAGTAGTGTTTTTTACGTTAATCTTGAACCTTGACCTCATAACCTCCAACTCCTTGTGCTCCATTCATTTTGTATAAGGTAGCATGTGTTCAAGTTTAGTCCCATTCTAATGAACCGATCCTTAGATATACCCGTAACCTATAAAGGCACGCACGCACGCACGCACGCACGCACGCACGCACGCACGCACGCACGCACGCACGCACGCACGCACGCACGCACGCACGCACGCACGCACGCACGCACGCACGCACGCACGCACGCACGCACGCACGCACGCACGCACGCACGCACGCACGCACGCACGCACGCACGCACGCACGCACCCACGCACGCACGCACACAGACTGAGACACATACACGCACGTACGGACATACGCACACACACGCACGCACGCACACACGCACGCACGCACGCACGCACGCACGCACGCACGCACGCACGCACGCACGCACGCACGCACGCACGCACGCACGCACGCACGCACACAGACTGAGACACATAGACCCACGTACGAACATACGCACACACACGCACGCACGTACACACGCACGCACGCACGCACGCACGCACACTCACACACAGACACAGGCGGCACCAGCCGTAATACTCATACCGGCCTTAGGCGCGCGCGCGTGTGTGTGTGTGTGTGTGTGTGTGTGTGTGTGTGTCCGCCACTTATGTGCTCGCCAGTGTTAGAGCCGATGTGTCAAACGAGGTCATGTGACCTCTCCCGGACGATCAGAACAGCAGCTTATACAGCCGGCAATGTTTGGCCTGTAGAGCTATTGATGCGACTGGTCACATGAAGGAATGGGCGGCGTTTTTGATTGGTCGAGAGTTATAACGTCATCAATGACGAAATCAGTATTTGAATTACGTCGCGGCTACTTTTCCCCACCAAATATACTAAAGTCTGTTTGGTCGAGAGAGAACAATATAGAAGGCTATTGTCCAATCAGATTCGAGTATTTTGGCGGGGAAAAGTGGGCGTGGTCTAATTCGAAAATTGATGACGCCATTGATGACGTCCTAACATTCGACCAATCAGACAAGCCGTCCATCATGTAGCTCTTATACTGATAGTGTTTGCTACAGATATTGTCTGTTGCATGCATGGACGGATCTTATCTGTCACTCAAGTATATGCCATCATAATCAATTGCATCACACGTGGGCTCACGTTACAATCGATATACGTGATGAATAACGTTCCTTGCTCCGTCGTGAACATCTAAATTCCAGTCATGGTTTAAGTTAGATTAAGTTACTATTAAATAAGCATTAGTTTCAAAATACTCACTACCATATCTGTTTAATTACCTCGAAATTGGGATTCTGTGAATTCAGAGCTCAAAGTATATAAATCGATTTCAACAAGTGCATAGCATGGGCGGAGCTTAGTTTGAAATTGTCGAGGCGTAGCTAGAAATGCCCCCTCTATTGTAATGATGTGTATTCTATTGTACCATGCAACTAACACCTTTCATTGTGCGAGTTTACTATGGATTCTTCTCTCCACGTACGGGCCTAACGTATTGCCCTGTAGGTGGGGCTTAGAATACACCTTCCGTATCCTCTGCGTGTCGTAAGAGGCGACTAAAGGAGGTAAGGGTGAGGTGACCCTGACAGAAACCTCGAGTGCTGAAGACGGAGGTTCCAGGCCGCACGGCGCACTCTAATAAACCATGGATCCACGCACTTAACGCTTATGATCATGTCGATAGTCACTTTAGGACTGGCGGTATGATCAGCGAACGAAAAGAAGAAGAAGAAGGGCATATCTTTATCTACGGGTATAGTCCTGGGTACATTCCTGAAAACATGCTTGTCCTGTTATTCATAAACAAACCTAGCAGCCAAATTCTTCATGTGAATTTAGTGACAATAAAATCTCTGGCGTTGAAGGGAATTTACCACAATGGCAATAAATCACACTAATGGCATGCAGATTGGAGACGAGATATTTTCGCCGCTTTATTGATGGCTTTATTGTCTGGATTTCTACAAGTGTAATCCTGAAGTAAAGCGTTCTGACACGTAAAAATAGCATTATCATTGTTAGTTAGCTGAAATAGAACATACCATCATTATTCCTGCTGCGAATCTTGCTGCATTGCAAGCTGACCGAATGTTGACATTAGCTGTTACTATCACATCTCATCATGCCATATACATAGCTACATTAAATCGAGATTATGTAGTCCGTTAGTGTGACTGTTTACAAGAATTTTATGATCAACCACGTAGAATCTGGTATTCGATCTGTATTAGGGGACATTATGAAGGTTCAGACGCAGTGCGTTGCTCCCGGTAGGAATACGAAATGTGACAGAATTGATCTAACAATTGCGCCACTCATGCTGGCAAACATAAAATAATCTACTGACAAATCGCCAATCTTATGGGCGAGAAAAGAATGGGCGCTTATACAGTGACGTATGTGAGTAAAGGAACACGCGCAATCATATATACCAGATCATCATTCTTCTCCACTTTTTCGGAGTTGATATATTTTAAAAGCAAGACTTCGGTCAGCATTCAGATATCTATCAGGATCATGAACAATGTGTCAAAAATCTGGTTTATGTGTAAATTCAACGCTGTGTTAAATCATGTGGCAAACTGGAGTACACATTTCTCTTTCCTAGAAACCCACAGATCAAGGATTTGAACTGAAACTGGATCTAGATTCGTAATGTAGATCTCGCCTAATTTGGGAAATTCTGATTTCTAGTAACAACAGATTTTCTACTAACATTTAATAAATTACTGATCTTTAATGGAGACCGGGATAAGTTGATCCTGGCGGTAAGTTGAGCCACCCCCTGCCACGTGATATACGGATACATCATCAAATCACTGGCACCATCTATTGGATGAGCGATACACTAACTATATCCTGAGTTTAAGCCATTCCTATGCAGCGCACAGTCAGATCACAGCATCAAATGAACTGATTTTAGCCACTTAATGTATTTTTTTCATTTAGAAAGTAGCAGCGTTTTGCATCTTATATCTTCATGGGGGAACATATATTTATCACTCAAGTTTATGTTGTGAGTACTTGTGTGTGCTCATTTGCAGCGACACGGATCGAGCTGGTTTGTAGATCAGTGCTAAGTGTATTGTAATTTTATACAAAATGGTGGCTGGGGGGATTATCGACTAAGCATTGGGAGAGTTCTGCCATTGCTCAAGTTACCCATGGTGGCCCAACAAGTCCAATGGTCTGTACTCTGTGGTGGCACAACTGACTCCATGGCTTTAATTCAAAGATATCAGTCTAGTTATACCATTATCACTTGCTATCTGCCTTTTTGTAAAGAGAGACTACTATTTCTTCTGTTTTGCAGATTCAGATCCACTGGTATAATTTTCTTTTAGCAGAGATATCTTTTCAGATTCTGAGTTAGAATCAGCTATGCCCTGAGACAGACCACATCCTGCCATCCCAGTTCCCGCTAATAATAACATATGGCATTCAGTAAACTCTAATGCAGTTCTACCACCTAGCACAGCCACACACATGTGACCTCACCTAC
Source organism: Chaetoderma sp. LZ-2023a (assembly GCA_034401795.1). Classification (NCBI taxonomy): domain Eukaryota; kingdom Metazoa; phylum Mollusca; class Caudofoveata; order Chaetodermatida; family Chaetodermatidae; genus Chaetoderma; species Chaetoderma sp. LZ-2023a. Next base: position 132,636,235 of record CM067371.1, on the reverse strand, counting down.
AGATGCCGAATAACCGTCTGTGTCTGGTGTCACTTCTCTTTACCATTGTGCAACACTTATCTATGTGTGATGCTGCAGCAGTTCCATTCGCTGGTTTAGTCGCAATAGCCAACGCTGTTCGTTAAAACATTTCCAGACCCAAATGAAGATTTCATTTCTTCAACTGACATACCGCCTCCTCCACATCCTACTGCACGAAAAACCAATGGAACGTGAAAGTGTGGTAGAACAAGAACACTGGCGGATACACTAGAACAGACTGAGATAGAGACAGATGGTAAGAAAGGTGGAACTGTGTAGCCAAGCCGATAAACAACACATTATTAAAAACCAAGTCACACGAAGCTTGTTCCCTCAATGGACACAGGCAGCTCAGATGGGGTAAGTGATGTCGGCTTTAATGACATCAGACGAGGAAAAGCTCCGATGACATGGATTCAAGCGATAACGATGGTATGCCACTAACTGTCAATGAGTATGTTCTAGTACAGTTTGTAGGAAAAGTCAACATTCATTTTTGTATTGTTTTGGTTGAGTTTGTTAATAATGATAAATTGGAAGGGAAATTTATGGGGAAATTTAGCATTAGACTTAATCAGGTCAAAACAATATTTGCCCTTACATTTGGGGATGAAGCTTCCTTCTTAAAGGATCAACATACTTGCAGAACCTTTATCCATCAGCGGAACTGTCAGAGAATAAAAGCAGTTCATATTCCCATGTAATCTTGTCAGATGCAAATTGTTCATGACACGCTTAAATAATGATGTCGGCAACATATAGGCCTACACACAGTCACGCACGCACGTATATACATGCGTGCGCGGATATGCACGCACACCCACGCGCCTACCCGCCCAAATTTACACACGGCCGTACACACACACGCACGCGCGCGCTTACACACACACACACACACACACACACACATTCGCGGACGCATGTACACGTGCACGTTCGTCGGTCTGTAATAGTAATAGTAAATAGCTGTGTTCACCTTTTAGCTTGCTAAAGGACTGCACTTACATTAATATCTTGAATTTGTCACGAAACTGCATATTGAGTAATTCACCAAATGAAATCAAAATGAGCACCAGAACACATGGTTACATACACGTGTGCGGGAGGTCGGTGTAGACCAACGTTTTATGTGTCTATGTCTCTAATAGTAATTTTGTAGGAGATATTAAGTAAACTTTCTAGCTTAATAAAAGCTATACATACTTGTCTTGCAGTGTTTATCTGGTAAGTCAATAAAGGATATCTAAATGGCAAACGTATGTCGTTACGTGCCGTTGAGTGAAAAACGTGTAGGCCTAACTGAAGGAATGTTGTGATGAAAGAGTGGAAGTTGTACTTGAGCCATGCAACTCAACTTACCCTAGCACTCGGATCAACTTACCCCATTCTTGTTGAGCCACAAGATCTACACATTTTATTAAGGCATTGCTAGTAAAGTAGGTACATTTAACAAAATATGTTGATTCCTATTGATGCTTCCATAGTTGAAGTGCATCAATGTATCATCATAGTCAGGAACACATATCCATTTAACAAGCGATGACAATACACTATCTTAAAAGTTACTCATCTTACCCCGGTCTCCTCTAGTATCTGGTGTATCCGTAGACTCAGAATTTGACCCGATTTTCCTTTTAAGTTTTTAAAAATCTGTCACAGGATTTTAATCCATGCCATTCTCATGTAGAGAGAAGCGAGTGCATGTTTGCTTATTTGTTTATCCGTGTATTTATTTGTTTGTTTGTTTGTTTGTTTGTTTGTTTACTCGCGTGTTTGATTGATTTATTGATTGGTCGATTAATATACTGTTTGATTGATTGTTTGATCGATTGATTGATTGATTGACTGTTTGATTGGTTGATTAGTTAGTTGGTTGGTTGGCTGGTTCCTTGTTTGTGTGTTTGTTTGTTTATTTGTTTGTTTGCTTGCGTGCGTGATTGATTGATTGATTGATTGATTGATTGAGTGAGTGAGTGAGTGAGTGAGTGAGTGAGTGAGTGGGTGGGTGGGTGTTTGTTTGTTTGTTTGTTTGTTTGTTTGTTTATTTGTTTGTTTGTTTGCTTGCGTGATTGATTGATTGATTGATTGAGCGAGCGAGCGAGCGAGTGAGTGAGTGAGTGAGTGAGTGAGTGAGTGAGTGAGTGAGTGAGTGAGTGAGTGAGTGAGTGAGTGAGTGAGTGAGTGAGTGAGTGAGTGAGTGAGTGTTTGCTTGCTTGTTTGTTTGTTTGTTTGTTTGCTTGTCACAGCTAATTTTATACGAATAACTTGGCACAAAAACATGTACACGCTTCGTACACTATGACTTCTCATCCTGGTACATGAAAGAAATCCAAACGACAGTCTTCCCTTGAGAGGTACATTCGTTAAATTGCTAGCAAATAAATTAGCGAGACGTATTTGAATAGGATAACAAAGATGTTTCACTGTAGATATATTCTAAAGATAAAATGCAGTGATCTGAGGAGATAAGCCGAGTTACGTCAGTTTTACACTCGCCTGTATCGCTCACTCATAGCAATGATAGATCTTGCGAGTTAGAGTAAGGAATGCCCTCTATAGCACGTCAGCCCAGCCGCATTGAGGACTGCTCTCTCCCAAATGTTCCCGCTGCCACGTAAGCGGATCTCAGAGAACACGCCAACACATCAGCATACCAAATGTACATTCACCTGCGACTGAAAACTTTACTTTCATTGCGCACATCTCGATAGAGCATCTCTTTAAGTGCGGGGTGGAGTGAGGTGGGGTGGGGATGGGTAGGGTGTGTGCTAAGTTTTCTCTGTGCAATTCTGAAGTTTTAGATCTATTGAATTAGGATCGACGTCAGCGATACGCGGGCATTGTATTGCTTGATACCATGCAGATGATGCAATGATAATTAAGTACATACATCTGATGACAAAGCACCTAACAAGCATGTCATTTCATATACAGACTCTGAATCACGAGCAATTACGAGATCCGATCTATCACTCAAGTATATGACGGCATAATGAATTACGTTACATGTAGGCTGATGTGATGATACAAATGCGCAATGCATGATGTATCTAGCTCTGCCATGCTCATTTAATGTCCGCCAAGTATACGAATTGTATGTGATTAATGGATTTATTATTTAATACATATAATGTTGATTACTTTAAAACTAACTTGACTGGGCGCTGTTACTACCATATGCCATAGGAAGCAGCGACAACACCCGGTCAAATTATTTAAAGTTTTAAAATATGCATCAGCTTACGTGTATTATTAAGTTGAAATTCGCATTCTGTGAATTCAGGGTCACAAGTATTAAAATAAATTCCAAGACGCACACATCATGGGCGGAGCTTATCTAATAATGGGCGGAGTCTAGCTAGAAAAAGATCTCTCAATTGCAGACGCTGCATGTTTGACAACTAGCAACTGTTTACCGAATCTATGCCTTCAAATCCACACGCTGTTACTATATATACACAATGGAAATCCAATGAACAAATGCAATGTAACTGCACATATATGACGCAATGTGCTTCGATTCTTCATTTGGTCTAAGCGAGTTGCCGATAATTCTATCTGTCCCTATTTGCAGATACATCGGCAGTAGTATTAGTGCTTGAATGGAGTGCGTGACAAATTGCAGATGACTTCTATTAGATGGCGATGAGCATTCTATTGACGGTCTTTACGTTTTTACTTTTCGAGCATGTTACGCATACACCGCCTTTCAATAGAGGAATGGGTGTAGAAGCAAATACTAGCGAGGTCATTTTTTAACTATACCCCGCCCATGTTTAGCACACTTTGAACGTGTGTTTGGATCGGTTTTATCATATTAAACGCTGTTTCAAAATATTCAACAGAATGTTTATTAAATTGTAACTTCACACAATAACGACGTTAGAATTGGACTTACACCCGGGTAAGTTGTAACAGTGAATTTAATATTATTTAACCTAACAGACATGTCCATGGCTTGCAACTGAACTATCATCTTTTAACCCTTTAACTCGATAATTAACCACTGGAATGACTGGCTCGGTTATAGTCTCATCTTGGTCTGCAAATGTGCATTTCTCAAGACAACAACAGAAGCTGTTTTGGCTGATATGAGTGTTAAAGGGTTAATAGATAGGAGAAACAATGTGACTATTTTACAAACATAATTACTGTAAGGTATTCCAATCTTAGAAGACAAGAAATACCTTTCATGCACGTGTATAATATGTCTGGCATATGCCTGTATACATATCATGGTCAGGACGCATGGCCATTACATTACCTAGATAATGTGAATCTTGGAACCCCGCACGCCATCTTTAACAGGTAAGTTCAAAGGTCAATTAATCTGTAATCACATACGCAAATCATTTTATCTAGTATTGTCTGCGTATGATTTTTTCCTTTGATGCTTTTCATGTTGGCGTACCTCGCTCTATAGCTGGATCTCGATATGTGGTAAAAATAGATGGCGTATGGATCTAATGTAGTGAAAATAAAATAATGATAACAATAGTCTGTAGAAGAATCAGTTTAGATCAATTGAGCTCATTTTAATAGCTAAGTTCAATGCCTCTTTGAATCCTGAATCACCATAATGTCAAGAGTGAGAGTGTAGGTAAGCCTGTTGATAGTGCGAAAACAATGTGACAGCTGCGCGTTGCTACAACATGCTGCTACAGCTCTAAGTCCAATTAGTTTCAGAATATTCAACCAGATATGTATTAATTTTTAAATGAATTGTTTAACTTTCCTCTTGATAGGGTCAATTAAAATGGGGATACAACAACCGTGCCTGTGCAGTTGTTAGAAAGCAACGAACGCCAAGAAGAATGAGTGCTCACTGCCTGCCAGCTATTGTCTTTGGGTGTAAATCATGCCGTTCTGTGTAAATCACGTCAGGACATTCAATAATATGGTGGATTATGGTGTCTAATGGTCTTGGCAGACAAATGGATACGTACAGTCTTCTAGTGCTGATCATAGAAGAGAATCACGTATATGTATCCGTTTGTCTGTTAAAATAGTTTGAGAGAGAGAGAGAGAGAGAGAGAGAGAGAGAGAGAGAGAGAGAGAGAGAGAGAGAGAGAGAGAGAGAGAGAGAGAGAGAGAGCGAGAGATAGAAAGGGAGGGAGGGGGAAGGTAGGGAGAGGGGGGGAGGGAAGAGAGAGAAAGAGAGAGGGAGAGAGAGAGCTACAGCTGCCAATCGCAAAATAGTCAACATTATATTTTTAAATTTTTAATTCATGCAAATGTGCAACTGGTACACTTTTTTGCCGAACGTTTTGAGTTCAATAGCGGAGCTACGCGATTTTGATCACGACGTCAGTTAAAATGTGATATATTTGATTTTGACCGCGAAATGAGATCGGATCCTTCCATTTGTTAAAACGGGCATGTAGTTGCTTGTTACATGTTTATTATCTCGTCTCTCGATCAGATATCTTAAACAACCACCGCCTTGTGGGACCACGTGATAATTGGTCGTCTGTGCAGGCGTACCAGTAGATTCAGACAGCCTAACCAGCTCGCCTGCTGACAAGTGTTTATTATTTGGAGCCAATCTGGTGTGTTATCTCCTTCGAGTATCCGATAATGATTGCATTATGAGCCTATCGTGCACTGTGGACAAGATCATTATCTCGCCATCTCGTAATCGCATCTACTGGCGTAATGCGAACTTGGCAGGCGCTTAGCACATGATGAAACTGTTATACATTCAACCAGTCCTTTATGTTATTCTGGCTTTTCAACACATGAATGACACTTGCTTAAGGTGGGTGGTCAACAGAAGCGCCATCTTGTGATCTGAAGGTGTATTTTCTATAACGACTGACTCTGCTGTTCTCTTAGCCATACATTTATGCTGTAGGTTGCGTTCAATGCGATTATAAAAACAATGAATATTAACTAGTACTATACAATTATGCTAGGTGTGCGCATGTGTCTACATGAACTGAGAAAAACTGATCTGCGCGAGACTTAGCTAAATGTTATTTTACAAAGTTCTTTTGCACCTTAAAAAGAGTACATCAAATATTATGATCTATGGCAAGCTCGAAATATTTCCCCTACACAGACGAGTACACTGCACTATGATTCGGTTCTGGGCTGATATAATAAACGCGGGATATAGACAACTGTATTACACCAGTCTGCACTACACTGAACAAAACAATAGTATACAGTTTAAATGGCTGGACAAGATAAAATTCATCCTTACATCAACAGGTTATGCTGAAACATTTGACAAAGACGACGTAAATACAGCATAATTAAGTAAAGGGGTAGAAACAGTGTAAAAATCAATTTAAAGAGAACTGTAGAACTGGCATCAAAGAGTCAAGCCGATTAGCATTCTATACTGATAAAAAAAAAGAAATTGAGAAGTGGTGGTGGACGAGGACCGAATGGAGTGAACGTGTTTGTGATATATATGTAATTCCACAGAGAATTAATTTCACATTCGTTTTGAATGTCCCAAATATAATACGGAGAGACAGGAATAGATCCCTGAGTACTCTACCACCAATTACACAGTTAAAAAACCCAACTATCAACATGCAACTGTCCTGTGGTAACAAAGCTTTGTATATATCTTACATCTGCAAAGAGGTATGCATAATTCACCTTTCCAGAGTACCCACCAATCACATGACGTCATAATGAACTGCGCGATGTGTAGAATGACATCATAATGAATTACGTCATGAATCACGTCGATAAGTACGTCACGAACGCATATCTGAAGACGGTCTATGCGTTGTTGTACACATTGTTTGCTTTTACCATTTTATAAATATTCTGTTGAATATTTTGAAACTAATTTGACTGGGCGCTGTAGCTGCCATGCCATGGGCAGCAACAGCACCCAGTCAAATTAGTTACAAAATATTCAACAGCTTTCCTGTATAGTTTTCAGGAAATTGATAGCTAGGGCATTTGGGGATCGATCAATCCCAATACGGCGAGGTGTGGGCGGAGCTTAGCTAGTGATGGGCAGGGCATAGCTAAAAATGGAAAGGTCCATTATAAATAGATACACTTACATTTCAAATCTCAGAACGTTGATATAGTAGAACGATAACCTTGTTGAAAAAGTGTCTGTTTTATTTAAAACTCCCTAGCGTATATTTCCCTATTATTTACTAGAAATGCTAATGCTCAATGGAGGAATCCAGTTTTAGCGATGAACCGCCCATCTCGAGCTAAGCCCCATCCAGGCTTTGCCTGTGTCGGAATCGATTGATCCATGCACTCTCGGAATCTCAATCTCTAGAACACTATAAAGGTAAGATGTTGAATATTTTGAAACTAATTTGTCTGGGTGCTGTTGCTGGCCTATGGGAGCAACAGTGCCCAGTCAAAGTAGTTTCAAAATACTCGAAAGAATCTTTATTAAATAGTAAAGACATACACATCGCAGGACAACGCTTCGTCGTCATCGATTAAGCGTCCGTGACTAACCTATTTACGTCGATCTTACGTCATCCTATGCATCACGTAGTTATTCATGCCATCATATGATTGGCTAGGGAACTGGAATCCTCCAGTGTCAGCTACAGTTTCAATTCAAAGAACTTTCACACTATTAAGCCGTATGTTTATTTTTAAATTGATTTTATGAGAGTTTCTACATTTATCATCTGTATTTTAAGTGACACCAATACATTTCATTTCAAGACAACTATATATGGCAAAATGGTAAATAGGAGTTATGCCCCTAAATATTATCTAATGGAATAATCTTTCTGTCGGATGGAACTCAGTGCCTTTGGTCGGTATCATCGACAGAGTATTATGGGACAGGCGGGACTCTGTGCTACATGTCCTTCAATTGCACCCAACTTCAAATAACTTGCAAGTGTAGCTCGCGGGGGTACGCGCTGTTCCGTTATGTTGCTCAACTCCATTGCAACGCATGTACAGGATGCGCGGGAGCGCTCGTTAGCTACGGTTCTCGGGGTTACCGATCCCATATTGCGACTCTACAGAGACCGGCTTCTAGAGCCGGTGGAACGATCACGTTCCAGTGGGGCTGTGCGACCATTGCCGTCGAGATTGAACCGCATGGTCCCATCCCAAATGTTCGTGTCCCCGGTATGTCGTTCCATTAACTAGTTTAAAAGTCTGGACATGATGATAATAATAATTAAAAGAATATGACTATACAAACAATGGTACTCGTTTGCTAGTAGATGAGAACAAGAATACAGTACATAGAACCAACTGGTGTTCTTTCTACGTGGGCTCGCTGAAGGTACTACACAAATTCGTAAATCCGCAGAGGTATCTCCGCAAGGGACCATTGCAACAAGACTACTTGATTAGTTTAATATAAATTAATTATACTCCTAACACATACAAAATATTATTGTTGCGAGAGTACAGTGCCTCGCGCGGGCCTCCGTCACAGGAAAATGCCTTCAACGCCGAAGCAGAGGAGAAGAGCTGGCAAAAAGGGTCACTCTTTTGTTCAAACAAAAAGCTACATCAGTGGTCAATCCTAGTGAAGCCATAATAAATGTGATGCACGCAGGTCGGGCCAGATGATTTCCGAAAAATTCATAGGTCACCGGCTTATGTAGGTTCAAAGATACTGCATTGGTAGTTGCCGCTTTATTTATGCAGGCCTTCAGCTAAAGTAAAACCTGCCATTTAGTTGTTAGATACGTTTCCAAGCTTTGGCCGCATGTGGCAGTGATTCCTACCTATCTATTGACACATATGTCTAACTAGCGAAGATTCCCAGCTTCCCGAAGGTCGCCCCACATAGCATCTCGCTCAGAAAGACAGCGTGCGTACATGTTACGGGGCGACAGCTCCAAAATCTGGTCACCATTGCACCATAATCACATATAACATTACTAGGACAACGTAACGTTCACATAAGCAATTTACAAAGCGCAATAGCAGTTATGGTGGGGAGTGAGCGACACATATCCATCGCTAGTGACCTTCCCGTGAGGGCGTGGCGGGTTCTAAGACCCAACTATACCGAGTTGGATGGAGATCTGCGTCTCGTCGGTCACCCGTGTGTTACAGAATTGACATTTTACCTGCCATTATGGTTAAGTTCGAGACAGCCCAGAGATTCACTGCAGGCTGGTGTTACATAATATAATTTCTTTACGCAGTGCTTCGTACATTGGCGGGGCAATCTAAACTAACTGCTATCCGAAGATACTGGGGGAGTGTATGCAAATCGACACTTTAGTTATCACCACTCGGAGACCCCAATAGTTTCCTAGAGTTGGATCCTGCCAATGTGTCGATTGGGAGTCCAGACAATTAGTAAGACATGCGGCTGGAGGAGCACAGAAAGAGACAATCACTCGATATTAATAAGAGGCCCTAAAGTAATTGGCCAATTTTATACAATCTAGCCGGTGTGTGGTGTTACATATCCACTACAGCCGGAAAAGAGTTGTACACATTGTGTCTCTTACGGAGAGATTGTCCCAGCTACTTTAAACCTATCCTATCGAGCTAGCATATCCGGGTTTAGTCGGTCAAATGTCAGGTTCGAGCATGGTGAGCATGATCAGTGACCTCAGGGTAAAAGTGATGCTGGGGGTCGTAGTGATGCGGATAAAATGTTGCTGTATAGTATTGCCTAGCGTACTGCGTCCTTGAGATTTTATATATAAGCAAAACAGAATAACTAGGATGGCTACTTGCCATATACATAACTGACTAATACAGTGCGGCAGTATATCAGGTCATAAGGCCGTACAGTGCTTGGTAGTTGTAAGCACACAGAAATAAAGATAATATATACAGTATGAAACCGAAAATATAAAAATGCGGTCGTCAAGACGGGGTTAGTACTTATTAATCATTAGTACCTATTACGGAAATAACACATAGTACAATAATATAATTACTTGAATACCTATTGGTCATCGGTACAGTAAGAGTTCATAACTCACGGAAATGGATACGCTACAGTCGAGCTGCGCGAGATAATAATAAAATAATAATAAGTGAATTTATAACGCGCCAAACTCCACGCAAGCATGCTCGTAGCGCAAGACAATGAAATGATAATATAAACATTAATTTAAATTCTGGTACGCTTGTTTAAAGAGATGAGTTTTAAGATTTGATTTGAATGTTGTAAGATTTTTTGACAATTTTAGATGAATAGGGAGGTTGTTCCATTCAGTGGCGGCCGAGAAAGAAAATGTTCTAAAGCCGTATGAATTCATTTTGTATTTTGGGATTTTGAGCATTTGCTTGTTTAGGGATCTAAGTGACCGGGTTGGTTGGTATGGCTCGACTAATGCAGAAAGGTATGTAGGTGCAGTTCCTGAGACACACTGGTAAGCTAGACAGAGGATTTTAAATTGGATACGTTGAGCAATTGGCAACCAGTGAAGCTTATGGAGAATCGGAGTGATGTGTGCATCTTTTGCCTGGCGTGAGATTATTCGTGCTGCTGTATTCTGAATAGTTTGGAGCTTGTGGATGTTTTCTTTTGCCATACCAATACAGAGACTATTGCAGTAGTCCAACCTAGACATTACCGTCATGATCACTAATTTTGTGGTAGCCTCTGTGGTAAGATAATTCCTGATGTGTGCAATGTTCCGCAGCTGCAAAAAGCACACTCTGCGCAGATAGTTTATATGTTTATCCATGCACAACTCGCTATCCAGTATCACGCCGAGGTCTTTAACCGTGTTGGAGATCGGAATTATATTTGTACCAATGACTAGACTACTTAGTTCTGTTTTGTCTCGTCTGATAGATGGACCCACCAACATACATTCAGTCTTTTCTTCGTTCAGCTTTAGCATGTTGGTTGTCATCCATGCTTTTATGTCCGCACAACAATCTGTTAGCTGTTTGGTTGCTAGGGATGCAGATGCCGCTGGAGGAGGAAATGTATTGGCACGATTCCGAAGGTGCAGGCAAGATTTCCGCAAGCGGACTGTTGATGCGGCTCACTCTTAAGATGGTGAAGAAGAACGGTTATAAAAAGATGTCCATTTGATAGTCAGAATAACTGATACATAAATTTACACAGTATGTTATAAAGTTTCCATCCGGCGACGGTAGTTTGAAAGTTGCCCGTAACATAGGGGGCTCGAGTGGTAATTAAATACGCATGTACATTAACTGGGTGCACTGCGCGGGATACGTCACATAGCTCGTGCGATGCACCGGGCAGAGTCCCACCAGACTGGTCTAAAAGTTAATTAACACACGACATGCTGCACGGAAGTGTGATACAACTTTCATCGTGGTCCAGAAGATCCGGCGAGTTATCCACCACGAATCACCTCGGCTCTACATTCTGTATAATTACATAGGGCCCACAAGGCCCATCCGCATGAAGCTTCTCTGTGAGTGTTCCGGAACGAGTTCTATTAAATTAATTTGCCATCGGATGGCCATCCGAGAGCTTCCAAAATTGAATTGCGGATATTCAAGACTGCTCACCGGCGCAGGAGATCTCGATTCCGAAAGGCACTGCTGTGAGGTAGGTACCACATTCAGTCAGCAGTTCTCCCACGTCTAGCACTGCACTGGTCCAGCAGTCTTGCTGACTGTGTCGGCTCTCTCACTGAACTGCTCTCGATTCTCGATTTCTAGCTCCTTTTATACTACTCCTGACGTCAGAGGCAGGATGCTCCAGCCAATCAGAGGGCGAGCAGTGGCCAATCGGCATGCAGCTAGAAAGTGTTTAATACATACACGCGATTCCGACGTCTAAGCAATATTTTGAAAATAATTTAAGTGAGCCACCTCTGGTCCGATTTTAAAAAGGTAAAAAGTCCTGAAATCCTCGTTTCATTCCGTTCCTGATTGGTACAAAGAACGGCGAGAATAGTGTGATTTGAAGAAATCACCAATACCAACTCGGTACGCTATAAGCATACGCTCTCCCCCTATACTGACAGGTGTTGCCAGGGAAGCTCTGACGCGCGCGCATGTGCACTATGCGTTCTTACGGACTTACGGCCATTTTAAAGAAACCTCCCTCATAGGGCTTTATACATGCATGTGGGCTACGCGTTCTTATGGACGTTTTAACGAACCCTCTCTCATAGGGCTTTATACACACGTACTATCCTACTCGGGTGGGGGTTGGTGGTGGCTGGGGCGTGCTTGGGACGGTCGTCCCGTATCCAGCTTAGCTGGGACGGTTCGTACCCGTCCGGTCGATCCGTGCTATACCAGCAAAGAGAAGTAAACAAAATGAACGTAACTGTATATTCTTTCTGGCATATTGCTCTTTGAATCTACATTACTTATGGTGATATTATCAGAGGAACTAATTACTCATACGTAATTTCCTAGCAATTTTGGCTCAATAATTACGCTGTCTATATGGCGCATACATCACACAGCTTTATTGATAATTAAAAGCGAAATCTGCATAGGTAGACTGTGGAAGAGGGCCAGGTTGTTTGCAGCTTGTGTTGAGGAGACACACTCGCATGGAAACACTGTCTTTGTTTTCACATTTTCAACTACCATTCTACTGCCCTTTGTGAGGAATTCTAGTACCGACGTCACCAGAGAGGCCACATCACCATAGTGGTGACGTCATCAGAATGGCGACGTCATCGGAGTTGTGACATTATTGGAATGGCGGCGTCATCAGAGTGGCGACGTCATCATAGTGTATATATTGATCATTGACTGATAAACATAAAAGGAGATAGACATTCCCGGAACGAGAATAATCATTTGCCGACCGTGAGGACATTCCCCGTTGAGATCATTGCAGTAGACCCAGTCATGCCAATAATAAATGTTTTAAAATATTCCTCGCCGGCTACATATATGGTAATTTGTCAGAGTCACTACCCAAAGCCACTTGCCCGCCAGTTTGCTTATTAAGCGGTTTACATACTTACTCTCTGCATGGCACTACCAATGTTTTCCTTGCATTAGTTTCACAGAGTCTACCTATATGAAGTTATCATTATATGTGTGAGAATGATCAGGTTTGTATCGGATCAAAGTATATGTTGTGCTAGGATAAGAAGTTAAAGTAGAAAATGAAGAAGAATTGGCAGATGGTATTCATTCTCATAATCTCTATATGTTTATGAGACTTCGTGGCCCCATGGAAATGTAGATTAGTTGATCAATGGAGGAATCCACATTTAGTTATTCCCCGCTCATCTATAGCAAATCTCCAACCATGCTTTGCATATGTTGGGGTGTATATATTCTGAATCCTGACATCCCAGAATCCGAATTGCATGGTAGATATATATCTAACCCTATAGCAGCAACAGTGCACAGTAATATTAGTTTCAAAATATTCAACAACATGTGTATTAAAAGGTAAAGTCAGACATTTCGGTCAATGGCGGACTATTACAGGTACATGACCGCATATTTCTATCAATTATGATTGTGACGTCAGGCTACGTGTGTTGTAATTGAGTATGCCACCATATACTTGCCTGACAGATCGTATGCATCCATTGTGCTAAGCTTCAGTATATGATAAGCTCGAACAGATATATATCTAAATAGTAGCTTGTTAGAAATGTAAATACGATTCTTGGTAATTCGTTCAGGTGCATAGTCTTGCAATCGTTGTTGCAATAATGCAAAAGGGTCCATGATGGAATGATTCTTTTTTGCAAAAATATTTTGAAATAGCAGAGATTAATACCACGAGACTATTCGGTATGCCTAAAACATAAACATTTACTGCTGTACTAGATTAATCAAGTTATTAGCTTGTTGAGGATGAGTTATATTAGCTCTACTACATCATATATTATAGTGGCAAAGCAATCCATTCTGAAGTATATGTGCATTAAGCAAGCCCTCTCTACACTAGCAATGGAAATGCTGCTAAGATGAACACACTACCTAGAAACTTCTCCAATATTTGCTTAGCAGATGATGCTTTAAAGGGGAACTAATTAACCCATTGTAAATTACCCTGGATCCTGATGGCTTGAGCAACCATGTTACTATGCCCTCCTTCTGAAGACGCATTTGAGCTCGAGTTGTTGGAGAACGTGAGTGGTATATAAAACAACTGTTCAAATATCCGGGAAAACTTGACATTTACTCCGTGTAAATCAAAGTGAATGTGTGATTATCAGGTTTATTCTTTTCTAGAGTTACAAGACAAGCAGCTCTGAAGCTGACATTAATTTGGTGAGCTACTTTGCTATGTCCCATACCTTCCCACATTGACACATTTACTTTGTATTGTAATCGATTGTATGAAGTTTTAGCTGATGATCCAGAAGCAATACTCACTTAATGATTCTTTCAAAAACAAAATAATGCATAAAAATGATGTATACCTACTTATTAGAACGAATAGTATTCCTATGCTGAAATAATACATCTATATTGCAATAGGATCTTTGTACAAATGTAAATCACAGATTTGGCACACTGTCATCAAGTCACGAGCATGATAACACGGCGTACACTGGTTTCGTTTGTGATTACATTCTTGTGACATGAACCATAGCAATATTTGAGATTCTTCCTCGCAAGAAAATCAGAATATATGTATGGCCGAAGTCTTAACAATTCACGATATTGCTTTAGGAATTAAATGTTATGACGTCCACAACATGTTGCGTTTGCATTGATGCTCGGCATACCTTTCACTTAGCTTTCCAAATAGTATCAATCATTTAAATTCATCAATCAATTCGTCTACTGCCTTTCTTAGTACGCACACACACAGATTATTAGCATGTCGTCTGCGCATTGCTATCTATTAGTTAAATAGGATCTACACATGCAGTGTCTCACAATAGACCATGTAGCTGCCTTGCTTTGCTCCTTTTATACGTAGTTGTTTTGCTCCTGCGTCTTTCGTATGTCGTGTTTCGCTTTGCTCTATGAAGCTTCCTATGTAGTAATATATTATTTTCTGCGAACACATTTCGCGTCTGAAAGAGATAAGAGAATGTATAAAGTAAAACTAACGGGGTGGCAATATTTTATCTTATACCAAAATCAAGTCCGGGTATTATTTTCTCTGTTTATAACAATCACCGGTATATACTCATTACAATGACCGATTTACATTCACTTCAACGATACTTGTATTTTTCGGGAGTCAGTCAAACTCGAAAAAATGTCACTCAAGTTTTTTTCACGAAGAACGCTGAAGAATTCATGCAGTTAATTGACCTTTCCAGTTTTAGCTATGCCCCGCCCATCTCTAGGTAAGCTCTACCCACACATAGCTGGTGTTGGCATCGATCGACTCCCTGACAATCAATTTCTAGAAAAATCTACAGGTAAGCTGTTGAATATTTTGAAACTAATTTGATTGGGTGTTGTTGTTGCCTATGGCAACAACAGCGCCCAGTCGAATTATATAAAAAATATTCGAAAGAATGTTTTTTAAATAGTAAAGACATACAATTCGTAATCGTGTCGGGCTATTAAGCGTTTAAGACAGACTAAATCGAGTCATTCATGCTGTAGAATCACCCTACATGTCACGTGGGTGATTATGGCGTCACACGATGGATGGATAAATTGGAAAGGCTGATTAATCTGAATAAGGAAGCGTGATGGATGTGTCATGACGCTTAGGTTGCTCCGAGGTAACATTTGCTTAGTGAAAATGCAAAAGTTTGACGAGAATACTGTACAATTTAGATTTCTGATTCTCAGTTTTACTAAGCTTAATTCGCATTCGTCTTTCTAAAACATAATGGCTTTCCATTATAACCAAAATGTTTGGAAAATTGTAAGTAATCAAATGAGAAAAATCACAACTGAAATGAAATATCTCAGCAAACTGGTAGCGTTTGACTGCGGGGCATTCAAGATTTAACTTTATTGATTCATTTTTCTGAACGTTTTTCCCAAAGCTGAATGCCATTCATACACAGAATTTGAAGATAAATTTTGCTATAAGTGGCATAGCGTGAATTTATTTGAGATTTTGTGGCTTGGTTGGTTTGCCACCACCCATCAGCGACGCAATAGTTATGCCCACTTTACTTGAAGTTATGTTCGATGATTGAATGCTTTTCAATATATAATATGAAGAAAATTGTGTTCCCGAGCAACAAATGCTATTTCGCATGAAAACATGTGTATGAATCATAAAATGCAGTGCAGCAAATCAAGCGTCTGTAAGGGGGAAATCTGTCAAGTTACAACGTGTGTACTAAAGGAGATGTATGAAGTGATGCGAGACCAAGTCTTTGACCATTTGATAAAATTTTTTTGTCAAGAATATTCACCTTTTAGGCCTTAACTTTGTTCAGGAAAATTCAAATTTTCTCAAAGAAAATGTCAATTTGCAAATGAAAAGAAGACTATTTTTGAAGATTTACCACTGGAATGACTATAGTTCGATTATCGATCCAGTCATTCAAGTGGTAACTTTTCAAAAATCATCGTCTGCAGATTAACTTTTCCCATGATACCTGCCGAACTCATTTTGACTGATAGGCCCTATGCATGTTAAACGGTTAAGACACTTGCTTACTGAATATCCACTTGCAGGCCAAAGAAGCCCACTTTCGAAAATTTACCACTGGAATGACTGGTTCACTTATCGAGCCAGTCATTTTAGTAGTTAAAAAAATAGTCCATTCTTAACCTGCAAATGGACATTCCTCAAGACCTCTGAAGAGGCCGGTTTTCGGCCTGAAAGGGTGAAAAGAATAAGAATGGAGGGATCCGTTCATCACTTAAGTATCTGATGTCATAATTATAATATGTCACGTGTTAGCTGACGTCAGAGTGAAAATTGAGATATGACCGTCACGAAACTGTAATTCTGGCACGAAAAGTGTCCGAATTGCACGTATTTGGTCAAGTTGAAATGTAATATCCATTCAATTGAATATTTAAAAACCTATCCGCCTGGGAGCTGAGGCTGCCATAGGTAACTACAGCTCCCGGTCAAAGTAGTTTCAGAATAGTCAACAGTTTAACTTTAAAATTTAGTTTATGTGAATTCGGATTTCAATGTCTCAAATCGATCCCATCATGGATACTTGTTGACGGCGAGTAAGTAGAACTTGGCGGGGCATAGCCTGCCATGGATCCCTCTCTTAATCATTTATGACCCATCCTATCTTGTGAACCTTAACCAACGCTATCAACTGCATTCTAAAACGTGTGACAAGTGCTGTCTACGATGTTGTAGCGCGGATCGACCTGCCAAGTTCAAGTTCAAGTTCACTTCGTTACACTCAGGCCCCTCAAGGGCATATGAGGATAGATATTTACTAAATAATGGTGGCGGTAGTGAATACATTACATTTTAAATACAGATTATGCAGTTATTTTAAAATTTAAAACATTAGTTGGGTTCATTAACTTAATTGAGTTCTATGCTAAAATTATTCTATTGTATTTTTATTTCACAGGCTATATTTATTTTATTGTGAGATGGGGTTCTTGGCAAATTTAAATACATTTGTTTGCATATTCTTAGATGTTCGTTTGTTTTTTCTGCATTTTTGCTTGTGATAAAATACTGTGGCATATATTTTGTCCTTACATCATTGTATTTGCTGCAGTCGTAGAGAAAGTGTTTTGCGTCGTCCAGTGTATTACGAACAGTACATAGTCTGTCATTTCTGTCTGTTCTTGCCAATCGTCCAGTCGCAATTGTCAATTTATGGTTCAAAGTCGTAAAGTGAAAAGGTATAATGATGTCCTTAACAGGCCTGCAATCAGATATTATTTTAATTGAAGCTCCTCCTTGATTTCCTTATAGAAAGCTAACCTGGTAGATGCTTAAAGCTGAGTTTTCCAGGTTTGGACATACTGCGTTGCATCTTTTGCTTTGTCAGCTTTTCTAGGCGATTTTTTAAGATAAAGTCTGCATTAATTAAGTTTTCTTCTCCTATTTCCCGAAGGATCGATTTTATTTTCTGAAGCCATTTGAAATTGAAGTGTTGGCCATTTTCCATTTCTCGGCAGACAAATAAAGGATTGAGGATAATTTCCCATAACCTGCGTTAACCAGATCTTCCCAGAACTGTAACATATTCGTTTTGACTAATATACTCAGCGGATAGCGACCAGTTTCACCATACATCGTCGCATTTGAAGTGCCTTTCTTTGCATGTAGCGCATATCTTAAAAAATAAATTTGGAAATCTTCGAACATATCTAGATTTCCGAACCCCCCCCCCCCCCCAATACTTCGGACGCTTATATAAGATAACTGGCGTTATCATACTGCCGAATAGGCTGCATTGGAGGTCACTCGGTATATCGTGTTCTCTGATTTCTTTTAGTAATTGGAACATTGCTTTATTTCCCTGTTTAATATTTCGCTTTCTGCATGAGTAAAATCTGCTATTACTTTAGAAAAGTGTTCCTAATAATAAATACTCATCTACAGTTTCAATCCGTTCATCTCCTAGGTAAAATGCCCCTTGTTTTAAACGTTTATTTTTGGAGAAGACCACCACTTTTGTTTTGCTCATATTTACCACTAATTTCCACAATACTCATTAAAACTGTTTAATGTACTCTGTAGGTAGTTTGCAGAATCTGCCATAATGACCGTGTCGTCTGCATACAGTAATATTCTTAAGTAAAGTATGAGATGTAATTTGGTGTCTACTAATGTGCTAATTGTGTGCAGACCTAAAACATTATTGTCATGTAACCATTCTTCTAAATCATTTATAAAGATTGAAAATAAAAATGGGTACGGAACGGCCTGACCGGGCGCGCTCTAAGCACGTCCCCTGGGTAAGACAGTACGCGTGTATGAAGCCATATGAGAGTGGTTCTAAATGACAAAGATCGCCTAGAGTGCATGCGCGTGCGTCAGGGATTGCTTACCAACGCGTGTTAGCGTCGGAGAGAAAAGCATAATATTTTGTACCGATTTGGTACATGTAATTCCTCTAAACTATACTTTCCTCGTCGTTCATGGTATTAACCCTAATCAGAATGAAACGAGGATTCTAAATCTTTTTACCATTTTAAAATCTGTCTAGAAATGGCCGAGTTATCCTTAATTACATTTTCAAATTCCTTTCAAAATATTGCTTTAGGCGCCATAAGCGAATGTACATACTTAGTGCATGGGGGGGGGGCGATAGTGTATCACGTGATCGCTTTCTCTGCCTCTCAAACTTTTGTGCTGATTGGTTGTGGCGCCCCTGCTGTGACGTTGCGAGTAGTATAAAAGGGGCTGAAAAATCAGAATCGAGTGCAGTCAGAACAGGAGAGAGAATGTGGTAGGTTGTGTGGCCAGGACATTGCGAGACGCAGGCAACTGCTTACTGCTAACATAGTTACACACAACAGCAGCAGTGCCTATCTGATTTGAGTTCTCGTCTCTGGCACACAACTGCACACAACGGCTGCATCCCCATCAAAGTTGTGTACGCTCCTGGAAAGATATCACCCGGTGGCAATCACGAAATTTAAGGAAGGCAACCCACACTACCAACGCCGCAGAGGGACCTTCTTGCGGATGGGTATGTTGGCCCCGATGTAAAGATCGTCGACGTATGTAGGGTGAGTGATGTGTCGATGGATAACTCCCCGGATCTGCCATACCACGCCAACGCGTGGTAGTTTCAAATCCGCACATGTGCCATGCACAGTTTTAGACATCTAGACCACAGTCAGGGAACATTGCCTGATGCACCGCGCAAGCGATGCGGTGCATCTTGGTCTTGTCATCGGCCAGAATGCATCTGCATTTATTAACTTTCAACTGTAGCCCTTCATAACTACAAGGCAGCTTCAAACATCCGCACCAGTACAGAACTTTCTAAAGTCTGCTTAAATTCTTTACTCTGAGTATAGACGTGACTAACTACTAGCCATCCGCATCCGCAGCAGTTCTTCATCACCATTCCTGAGAGTGAGCCGCATCAGACAGTTCGTCTGCAGATTTTCCTAGCAGCTAACTTCCGCATCATGCTATCTCGCATTCCAAATATGTGACACTCCAACTACGTTTTTCCGTACCGATGACTACTAGTTACGCATTCTTGTAGTATTATATTCATGTACTACTTTTCTGTGACAGATACTGATGACTAACAGATACCACAAGCTCATCTGAGAATCCGCAGTGTTATAGTTTATCTTCTAACTGTATATATTATTTTTATATGACTAACAGGCACCATTAAGTTCGTGTGACCTCTCCTTTTACTGTACTGTGATAGATAGTTATATGGCAGTAACCATTCTAGTTATATATACTTTGCTTATTTTATGTAAAAACATTGGAACCGCAGTTCGCTAGCCTACACAATACAGCAACAATAACCGCACCACCGGGATCCCCAAACAGCAACATTTTTTTCACTGAGGTCCCTGTTCATGTTCTCACTACGGGAACATGACATGCGGCCGACTAAACCTGGAGTATTTTAGCTCAATATATGATTACTGTATTCTGCGGCTGTAGTAGTCGAAAGATCCTACCGCTGCAATCAGTCCTTCTTGGCTTGTGCCCAATGTGTCTTGTCCTCAGCCGACATCCTTAGCTTCCTCAGGTCCATTCATGACTTGAGTGTACCGAGTCCTGCTTTCTTGAGGTCACCTCATAAATCGCTTAACAGAGTTATGCAATGACGTACTCTCATGGGTTTGTATTTGCGGGCTCAGAGTAGAGCGAATTCCAAGGCTCTCTGTGCTGATATCACTTCTGGCATCCTTAGCACATGGCCAAACATGGACCATCTTTGCTGGGCGACTTTTACAGACAGCGGCGACGTATTGCACATCTTGTTTAGTGCATCATTGGAAATATTGCTGTCTGTTTGGTGTCCAGTGATGATGCATAGGTGTTTGCAGTGGCAGGCATCGAGTTTGTCTAGAGCTTCCTTTGGTGCTGCCCAGCTGTTAAGTTATAAAGCATCAAGGATACGCAGGTTGCATTGTATAAACGTAGCCTGTTTATCAAGGGCATCTTTGATCTACGGATCCATAGCTTCCAGAAGGACTGGAAAGTTATGTTCCCCATGACGCAGCGTGCAGAAATGTCAGCAGTACTGCAAGGCAGTAAGCCAAGGACTTTACCTTTCCTCCATGGTTCGCCGCCACGAAGTGGGCCGTCATTTTCGATTGTTTCGTGCTTTGTCGATAGGTATATCTGGGTGAACTCTGCTTTGGATTCATTCATAAAGAGATTCTCAATTTTTAGTTTGCTTGCAGCTATTGGGAGAAGTGCCTCAAGGTTTTTTTTCATCGTCTATCGTTGGCATATTCCATCTCTAGTGACATGCCCAGTATTGACACAGGTGGGTGGGGGGGGGGTGCGGAGTGTTGTCCTTGTGGAACTTTCCCGGACAGATTTCAATGCGGCAGCAAGGCAGCAGGTGAAAAGCACTGGAGAGATACCATCTCCATGTGGGGAGCCGAGTGATGTCTCAAACTCTCCAGACTTTACTGATTTGACTCGTACTCTCAGCTTGGTGTCTGCAAGCAGTAGTCTCACTAATCGTAGCTCATCTTCATTGCAACTGGCCTGGCGTAGTACATCTAGGATCTTTGAGCGTTTAATTGTGTCAAAGTCTCGTGCCATATCAATACCCACTTTGTGGAAGTCCCAGTGTTTTGAAATGACTACCGACACAAGCATGCGTTGAGCCCATACAATGTCTGCACAGCTGCGTCCACGTTTGAAGCCACTTTGACAAGATCCGGTGAAGTAATCGATCTTGTCTCGGATGCGACATAGAGTAACATTTGATAGGATTTTCCATATGCTGTTGAGGAGCACAATGGGCTGCAGATTGGCTGGGGCGCATGTGGCTTCTTGGGCTAGGCTAGTGCGATAAGGGTGCCTTGGCCTACAGCATCGATGGGAAGGTGGTGCATATAGGCTGAAATGACTAGGTGCGTGATCGGTTTTGAGATAATGTTACTTGCATATTTGAATAATTCATTGCTCAGGCCATCAGGTCCAGATGCACGTCCATTTTCAGGGCTTTAAGTGCCTTCTCAAGGTCTGCTGTTTTAATTGGTGTTAGTAATCGCCTGGGGTCTCCTGAGAACGGGTGCAAGGGCTAATAATCGTTGTCAGTGAACTGTTCCTTGAACCATTCTTGGATTGCCTCGGCTTTTCCCTGGTCAGTCCCGATAAAGTGTCCTTCAGAGTTGTGTACAGTGAGTGGTGGTGTGTAGTCAGTAACTGTCAGGGCACGGGCTGCCAAACACATTTTGTGAGAGTCATCTGTGGCAGTGATTTCATCTGCTAGGGAGTCTGCCTGTTGAATAGCAAGATCTTTTAATCATTTGCTAATGTGGTGCAGAATAATATAGCGCTCTCGGCATAGTTTGGTGCAGTCTTCACTTTGGTAACTTTAATAGATGCACAGCCATAACGCTTTCCGCTCTGCTGACAGTTTTTCTACTAGACGGTCATCAGCATACCGAGTTTGTTGTTTTTAAGGACACCTATGGTGCTGGTAGCGGATGATTCAATAGATTTCAGTATTTTGGTTAGAGCTTCGTTTGGATCTGAGCTAACATCGATGTTAGCTATCTGCTTTCCGAGGGCTTTTTTGTATGGCATTTGAGTGTCAGTGTCGCTGATGAGCTTGGGTAGGATGTAGGTGACTCTACCCTCTTGCCTGGTATGGTGTTTATATATTAGGTATAGATCGTTCATCTGAAGGCGTGTACTGACTAGCTTATGGTCAGAATTGAGGTCTGTGCCTCCATACGAATGAGCATTCCGGGGTAAAGGTTTTGCTTCTGTCTTGCATAGTATGAATTCTATTCGGTTGAAAACAGCTGATGTAGCCTTAAAACCTTTTGGGGCTTTGTAATCAGTAATGTGTCCAGTCCATGTTGTCCGGTGACAGCATGGGTGTTTGAAAGGCGTATTTGTCACAAATAGGCCATTGGAACTAAGGAATGCCACCAGTGCATCTCCATTGTGGTTGCCTGTGCCATCTCCATAGGATCCCATGCATAAGCCAAGTCCTGAACTTTTGTCGGCAATTCCGAGTTTACCCAGCTTGGAGTTGAATTCTTCGCACACGAACAGTTGCCATCTGGCTTGAATTGATCTGCATAGAAGGAATCTAATATTGCTGGATTCTCTTTGGCTTTTTCGGTAGTTGGGCTGTATGCATTGACAATTCGACACTTAATGATGGTGTTTTTTTGTGTAGTTATAGCCAGGTCGATGAATGCAACATGAGCACTGACGTATCCAACACCAATGACATGGTCCCAAGACCCTTGGTCCGATTACGAAGCCTAAGCCCCAGTATGTGACCTGTTTTTGCTCCATGAGCACTAGCTTATAGCCTGTTTGTAGTTGCTGCTCTGAGTATTAAGCTACCTCCGTCTCTTGAATGCATGCAATATCGATGTTATAGTGTGCACAGTCTGCACCTAAGGTTTGCCTCTTTGATGTTGCACTCAGACCACATACATTCAACGTAGCTATGGTACGCTCCTGGGAAGATTGCATCATCTGAGGATGTCGAGCACAGTTTCTTGTTTGAAGAAGGGAAGACATAGTCAGAGTTGCCTCTGTATGCGGATGTCAGCCCACAATCCTTGATGACATAGTTTCTCAACAAAGTTGGTACTTACGGAGGAAACCAACGTGAAGGTGCCATCTTCCTCCCACTTCATCCGCCTCCTCTCTTTAGCTCAATAGGCTAAGTTTTTTTAGTAGTATGGACGATTGCTCTGTAGGAGACATTTTGTGTAAGTCTATTTTCCGGGACTGGCGGATATTTAACACCGCACACTGGCTAGATTATATAAATTGGTCTTATGCCTTAAGGCCTCCTATTCTTACGAATATAAGAGTAATTGTCTCTGTCTACGCTCCTCCTGCCTCCAGGCTTATTAATTGTTTGGACTTCCCTCTGCCACATTGTTTAGAACTGACTTTGAAACTATTGGGGTTTCAGAAGCAAATTGTCGACGAATGCACAAACGTCCCCTGTATCTTCAGATACTAGTTACTTAGATAACCATGCCAAAGTAGGAAGCACTGCGAATATATTATAATTACTGGCCTGCAGTGTATCTCTGGGCAATTTCACATAAACCTAAAGACAGGTAAAATGTTAGTCTGCGGGTGCTGCTCTCACATGATCCGCCCCGACATGCTGGTGACGGACAGGACACAGTTCTCCATCTACCTCTACAATTGACTGGGTATGGTCTTAGAACCCACCACGCCCTGACGGGAATGTCACTATAGTTAGATAGCTGTCTCTTTGTCCCCACCATAAACTTACATATGCTTTTCAATGATTATGTGATGTGACTTGTCCCTGTGTTATATATGGTCATGCTGCGGTGGTGACAGGATCGTAATATGCTTCTGGAGCTGCCACATCATGACATATCCGCACACTGTCTAAATGAGGGGATGCTCCATGAGGGTGACCATGCGGTGACCGGGCATTCACGCCGGTTAGGATTTTATGTTAAAGATAGCTAGAATACACAGCCATTTGTGGGTTAACCTTGATCTGGACCCAAAAACTAAATAAAAGGATACGATCTGCGGAAAAACCGCATAAATAAAGCGGCAACTACAAATTCAGTATTTTTGAACTTACATAAGATGGCGGTGTTGGATTCTGCGGAAATTATCCACCTCATCTTCACGTAATACAGCGTGCATCACAATAACTTATAATTTCACTAGGTTTACTCTTTTACATAGCATAGTTTAAACAAACCTGCGCTTCAGCATTGTAGGCATTTTCCTGTGAGGGAGGCCCATGCGATGCACCTTCCTCTCGCAACAAATAATGTTTGTGTTGGGGGGTAATTTAGTTTATATTAAACTTGCTAAGTAGCCGCATTAGGGCCCTCCTTTGCAGGGGTGCCTCATGGATTATGATCTATGAGTACCTCTTGCGAGGACCATGATGACGAGTCATCAACTTGACCCTATGTACTTGACGTCTCTCTTGTAGCAGCAAACGAGTACCATTGTTTGTCTGTTACATTTTATTTACTGTATGTATTTAATTATGTCTAGGCTCTAGATGGAGCTAATGGAACGCCACACCAGTGACACAAATAGCGAGGATGAGACCGTGAGGTTTAACTTCCGTGGCAATGGTCGCATAGCTCAACTGGAATGTGAATGTTCCACTGCTCTAGAAGCTGGTCTTTGTATAATCCGGAGACGTGTAACACCAGATTCGCAGCTCCGAGATCCGCAGCTAACCAGCAGCATCGCTCCAACTTACCATGTACTTACGGTGACGCGGAGCCAGAGTATCCAGCGGACCAGCATGCACCACCAGAGGCTACAAGTGGCACCCGATGTGGGGCTCAAACGAGAAATGATATCACGCCCACACTCAACACCTGCATGTTCCAGTCTCCGTTCTATTATAACCAGTATTCCCTCGAGGCAGAGTTGGAATACTGCTATGGAAGGACGGCTCGAGCAGTCACCGATGATGTACTAAACTACACAAATATGGAGGAAACACCACCGATCAGTCAACAGGAGTACTCGCCGATCAGTGAGGAGGCTTGCAGCGATCCCTCTCAGGCGGGTGCATCCTTCATAACTCTGTCTGACATACGTGCTAGGCAATCAACACCCTTGCCGGATCACCGACACCAGCAGCGAAGTCCCACACGGGGGCAAACACAACAACCCACATGCTCAATGCGTTCACCTCGTCAACCTGACGGTGACCAGTGGCCCGACCCTCATGCACCACGGCCCGTATCTCTGCCCATAAGAACTTCGTCACCACGCCCCCAATCAGAACCTTGGTACGAACAGTGGAATGTGGATCCGCCACAGCTAACAAATCCCAGAAGCAGCACCCACACTCGCCACACCCATCACCCTCATTATTCGCCTGGATCACCGCCGTATCGAGAAAGACCCGCATGGCGACCTGCGGATCCGCCATGATGGATGCATGACACACCGCCACCAATTCATTGTCCTACATCCATTAGGAAACCAGCGGAGTCATTGTTGCCTACCTACCACACGGAGCAATACAGACGGGAATCTCCACCACGGATATACAGACACCAGGACACGAGAGCCCACACACAGTCAACAGCACACAGATGCAGAACATCATCAGCATTTGCACCACTATCTCCCGCGCCCAACCTGTATTTGTGCACATTACTCCATATCATGGTACTAGCCGAGTGATCCTCCCACCCAAATTCAGCCGGGAGGGTGACTAACCTAACAACAAGTGCCAGTTCGAGATTATCAGCCGCACAAACAGATGGACAAATCAGCGTATGGGAGACTATCTGGCTGCAAAACTGCCAAGGAAAGCCTTACAGGTACTGCCAGATTTGTGGTCAGATTTGACACCTACCTACACAGAATTGGAAAGCCCTTTGTCCGAAAGAGTCTGGGACACGGCCCTGGGAGAGACCAGCCGCCTGCAGCTCAAGAACTTGCAGAGACGAGCAGAAGAAATGCTCCCAGAACTAGCTAGTTTCATCCGACGACTCGTTACCAGAGCGTACCACAGCACACATCATGAAGGGACAATTTTATTGATGCTTTGAGTGGAGAACTGACCCTTAAGGAGAAACTCTTCCTTATAGAGCACGGAAACCTGAAAACACTTACCGCCACAACAGCTCGGATAGAGAACTTCCCCAAAAGAGAGAACGATTACACCCAATAAATGACCTGAATGATGCCAAGCTTCTGATCGAAACAGACACAACACAGACAGCAACAACAGCAGAAACAATCATCGCACCACACGAGGACCACCCACCCTGTCAGAATCACGTGCCTGGAGGGCGTGGCCAGTCCCATCGCGGAGCCCACAACAATGCCCCAGGATGCGGGAACCAGCACAATAACAACAATCGTCAAGCTACACATGACAGACTAGCAGAGATAACCAAACAGATACACTGATATCACCCTTCTCTGCGAAAAGTTGTGACCCTGCAATAACCGTATCTACCAAACCCCCTTTCCTATGTAAAATGGCAATGATTTGTTATAGCACCTCCACTGAAACAACGTTTATTCAAGCACCACGACCAACGGCCAAGGCACTTACCACACGGTGCCCTCTGGTGGTATGCTCTACACACATATCCTCATCATCATCTCCCACACCCAGCAGTAGTGATACGGATGGGGCACAGCACCCCGCATCATGGATCCACAAAAGAAATCTCCACAAAACGTCACACAAATGACGCTGTTTCTTTTTACCTTTGCACAAACATCCCATGCTGTGTTGCCCTAAATAGCTGGCTCAGGTGGCGAAATGTCCGCATCATTCCGGTGCCATTCAAACTGCTGTTACACAAACTCGCAGTACACCCCAACAGCATCAGAAATAGTGGCACAGCTACCCCCAATTTCGTCGCCGCCAAAGCAAAACCAGCAGCAGCGACGACGAACGGATCCCTTCCTCACATAGCCACCAACCTCGCTCCTGGAAGCCAGAGAAAGGCAAGACATCTACATACAAAACCTCGGGGCAGCAAAGGAAACTCCACAAACAGCAATTCTGGAGACTCTTCCTCAAGCACACCGCAAAGTCATCTGTAAGTGTGCTTGCTTGTTCAGTGGAATTTCTACCAGTGCTACTGTAGACACTAGAGCGGTCATCACAGTTTTCAACAAGCGTCTCTACGAGAGCATCTCACCTCATCAGAGACCACCCCTTAGGACATCAAACATATTTTTTGCAAACAGCCACCGGAGCTGACGTTCCAGTGGCTGGTACTATAAACATCATGATACAGATAGAGGCGATGCAATTCATTCAGCGAGTTGTCGTCGCCTCTATCCAAAACGATGCCCTATTAGTTTCTGATTTTCTCAGCTCCAGTGAAGCTGTCATTCACTGCGGACAACAGGAATTAGATATACACGGCCGTTGCATACCCCTTGGACCAGTCAGCACTGTACAATACTTGTGCAGTGAGTTTAGCTTCTACAGCAACAGTTGAGCCGGACACGAGGAAATTCTATGGGCCACCGCACCACAGTTAGATGACAACACACACATAGCTATGCTGGAACCCGACCCTGAAAACATGATCGCCTACCAATACACAAGTCCGCGGATGATAATGGACACCACCAACACGAATCAAATACCATTCAAGGTATGCAATGGAACAGCCGACCTGATACCGCTTGTCCCAGCCGCTTGTCGCAGCCGTTTGCTGTGGCCATTTGGTGGATGTGATTTCACTGGAGACAACCCCCAAATACACCCACAACAAGAAGAGCTTCTGATGACAGCATCCCAGAACATCTGTATGACCTATACTTGCGTGCCACAGTCTCACAAACGTGATGTACCATGGATACTGTTTGACTATCGGGAGAGCTTTTCCACAGGAGATATGGACCTGGGAGAAACTCACCTCGAGCCGTACTCCATTGACACCTGGAACAACCGACCTGTATGACAACCGGTACGTCGTCTTTCCATACACAAAGAGGTAGAAGCACACCAACACGTGAATGACATGTTGCGGACAGGCATAATAGAGCCTTCAGCACACCCCTGGACCAATCCCATAGTACGTGCATGCAAGAAGGACGGATCGTTATAGTTTTGCATTGACTACCGCCGCCTTAATGATCTAAGCATCAAGGATGCGTATCCGTTACCTCGGATAGATCAGGCATTAGATTCGTTGTCCGGGGCCAAATGCTTCTGTGCTCTTGACCTGGCAAGTGGATACTGACAGGTAGCTATGGATGAGGCTGATCGAGAGAAAACCGCATTCGTTTTCAGAGACGGTCTTTTCCAATTCCGCAAGATGCCTTAAAACTTGTGCAACGCTCCTGAAACATTCGAGCGTCTCATTGAGCAGGTATTAACTACCCTGCAATGTGAAATCTACCTCTGCTACATCGTCTTTGGCTCTTCGTTTGAGCAGACTTTGTCCAACTTGGACAAAGTACTGATGCGATTTCGTACCGCTAACCTCAAGCTCAAACCTAAGAAGTGCCATTTCTTCAAACAAAGTGGCGAGTTCCTGGGACATGTAATATCCGCAGATATAGTGGCCACGGTACTCCTAAAACACAAGCAGTGGCAGACTGGCAGACGCCAATTTCCGTAGCAAATACTCGAAGTTTCCTCGCGCTCTGTCGGTATTATCGCCAGTACATCCGTCATTTCAGCGAGACTGTGTCCCCCACACCTGTTCCAGATCATTGAAAAGGATTGACCATTCGAGTGGACGACTGAGTGTGAGGTTTTCTTCAGGGCGTTGAAGGACCAATTAACGACCCCACCTATTCTTGCTCATCCTAATCCTAACCTCGATTTCATCTTAGACACTGATGCATTTACTTAAGCAATATGCACAGAAGATGGAACTGAGCAGATACTGGGTTATGGTTCGTATACTCTGAATAAAACAGAGACACGTTAAACAACCACAAAGCGAGCGTTATTAGCTGCGGTGTACTTTGTTAAGTTCTATAAACACGTTCTGTATGGATGCCTGTTTACCCTACATACAAACCATGTCTAACTACGCTGGCTCAGAAACATAAAAAATTCGGAGGGCCAGGTAGCGCAGTGGCAGAAATCCCTGTAGGCCTTCAACTTCAATGTGTTGTTCACAGACACGGCAAGCTGCATGGAATTTCCGATGCCTTGAGCAGAATCGGGCTCGAGGATGAACAAGAAGTGGCCACCACCGTGACACGTACAACACAGCCAGCGTCCATATTCCCAGAACTCTGGTGCAGAGACTAGAACGTGGAGAAGCTCGCTCATGAACAAGCAACACATGCGCAGACATGAGAGATATACGCTTGGATCCAGGAGCGGGTATGTTCTCCAAAGGCTAAATATTAGTATCAGAGTTACGGTAAGTGCCATGTGTACAATGGCATTCGCTGCATGAATAACTGGATACTACTTCCTGAGCATTACAGGGTCATAATACTGCAACAGTTACATGACAACGCTGGCCATTTAGCCATGGAGAGAACAGCAGAGCGTATCAAACAGAGATTCACCTGGATCGGGATACACGACAGTGCCAAAGCATGGGTCGCCAAATGCATACCCTGTCAAAGACGTGCTGTTGGCCAGCAACACACTACAGCGTTACAAATTAAAATCGTTAGTGCGCCATGGGAGTGAGTGGCTATTGATGTGCTCAGACCCTTGCATATGACGGATGAAGGAAACATGTTCATCCTCGTATTGCAAGACTATTTTACGAAGAGGGTAGAAGCATTCACTTTACCGGACCAAGAGGCATCCGAGTGGCAGAGGTTCTGTTCAGCAATGTGTTCTTACACTTTGGAGTGCCCTATGGGTTACATTGCGACCAAGGTAGTAATTTTGGAGACGAGATGGTAGAGATGTTCAACAGAACTCTCGCGGTGATGTTGACTAAGGAAACATACCTTGATTGCCGTTATTGGATCTGCGGCTCCCATACATGGTCATGGCATACCGCACTTCGATACATTCCAGCATGGGTTATACCCCTGCTTGGTTAATGCTATGCCATGAATTAGGCTTACCCTTGAATCTGGCTATGACCAGAAATCTTGGAGAGAAAAATTCACCCTCTCTCTACATAGAGCTCATGCAGCAACGGATAGATCAGGCCCATGAGCTAGTGAGAGAAACACTCTCCATTGTGCACCAGCGTCAGAAAACCTGGCATGACAGGCGTGTACATGGAGACCCATATGAGGTGAGAAAAATGGTTTGAGTTCACGATACGCGATGTTCTGCAAATGTGCCGAGTAAACTGAATTACAGCTGAAAGTTCCCTATGTGGTAGTAGGTAAGAAGTCGGACGTGACGTACCACATCCGCGCCCCGGATGGCTTGACATCAGTCATCCACTTCGATCGGCTTACACCTTGTGTTAGCGACGATCCAGTGTCAGAGCTCGGGCGGGGCGATAAGCATAACACTAG
Source organism: Chaetoderma sp. LZ-2023a (assembly GCA_034401795.1). Lineage (NCBI taxonomy): Eukaryota > Metazoa > Mollusca > Caudofoveata > Chaetodermatida > Chaetodermatidae > Chaetoderma > Chaetoderma sp. LZ-2023a. The sequence goes on along the minus strand of CM067371.1, from coordinate 132,605,394 downwards.
TACCCAGACCGATGTCTCAACAGAAATAAGTATTCTTGACGTTACCACAGGGCACCACGGTGCCAGTTCGGTCCTTCTCGTACCAAGCCAGGAGTTGGGTGAACATACGGCTAATGCTGAGGACGATGATGAGCCACATACTCGCCGTCTCCGTCCTCAGAGCGGTTCTACCAGGTCTGGGAAGTCGTATCTGAAGAATTTTCATTTGTACTGTCCAAGGGGAAGGATGGAAAAGCTGTTCCTCCGACCTCCTCCCATTCCCAACCACTTCATGCTATTACCTCAATTATAGAGTTACCCCACGCGGAGGCTGAAGCTGCCACAAGCCGTATTGCCTCCTGTGGAGTGAAAGATGTAATAAATAGCATGGAAGTGAAGAGGCTTGATGAGGCCTTGGCCTGTTATGGGCAGCAGGAAGACCGCACAACTCGGAGCACACATCCCCCACCCCACTCCAAGCCATAAAACCACGAGACAATCCCCCGTCCAAGTTCGACCCGCCAAAGCTCGACCCGCGACACCAGCCCCCCCACCCCCACGTCCAACTCGCGTCCCTAATTTCCCATCCCTCTCACACTCCACTCGCCGTCTGTTGCCTGTCCATCTTCAGATATGAGAGAGACTGCTGTTGCAGGAGGAGGGGCATCCTGCACCTCGGTCACCTCGGTGGCTGACGGTGGCGTGGAGAGACCCTGATAAGTAGACTCTCAGCTCGATTTTTCCCGGTACTTAATGTGAATGTGTGATTATCAGGTTTATTCTTTTTCTAGAGTTACAGGACAAGCGCTCCTAAGATGACACTAATTCGGTGAACTACTTTGTCATGTCACATGCCTCCCCCCAATTGCTCCATTTACTGTGCATTGTAATTGAGTGTAAGAGATTTTAGCCGATGTTCCAGTAGTAATACTCACGTATTGATTCTTTCAAAATTGAAATAATGCATACAAATGATGAATACCTACTTATTAGAACGAATATTTATGTCCTATGCTGAACTACCAAATCTATATTGCAATGGGATCTTTGTTCAAATGCAAAAAACAGACTTTGTCTCACTGTCATCACATCACCATCATGGTTATACAGCGTCCAATCGTTTGGTTTTTGTTCACATTCGTTTAACGGGAATCATAGCAATAGTTGAAATTCTTTCTCGCAATAAAATCAGAATATATGTATGTCCGAAGTGGTAACAATTTACGAGATGTGTTTAGGAATTAAAAGTTATGACGTCCAAAACATTTTGCGTTCGTATTTATGTTAGGTATACATTTCCCCTTGCTTTCCAAATAGTAAATATTTTAAATTCGACAGTGTGTATTGATGTGGAGTTTCTTGGATACATTTGGTATTATTCCTCTTATTAGTGCACCCACAGACAGATTATTTAATGTAGTCTTCATATTGCTACGCATCAGTTAAATAGTTCCGAAATCTTCATCGTCACAGAATAGACCAGGTAGCTGCCTTGCTTTCCTCCTTTCATGCATAGTTGTTCTGCTCCTGCGTCTTTTGTATCTCGTGTTTTGCATTGCTCTATAAATCTTCCTATGTAGCAATATGTTATGTTCTGTGAACACATTTCACATCTGAAACGGGTTGCTGTGTTTTATTCTATGCTAACATCAGGTCTGAGTGTCATTTTCTATATTTATGACCATCATCAGTATGTAACGATTAACATGATCTATCTTCTTTCAACAATCATTTCGTAAAACATACTTTTATTGTTCGGGAGAGAGTCAAACTCGAAAAAGATGCCATCAACGTTTCTTTCCGTAGAAGAACGATGGAGTAGGACATTTCCAGTTCAGCCGTCCGTCATATGACGTCATAATCAACTACGTGACGTGTAGTGTGAAGTCATAATCATTACGTCATGCATGCCTCGATTTAGGTCGTTTTAAATGCGTAATACTCCATAAGTTGTATAAATTGTATGTCTTTACTATTTAATAAATATGCTGTTGAATATTTTAAAACTAATTTGACAGGGCACTGTTGCTGCCATAGGCAGTAACAGCAGCCAGTCAAATTGGTTTCAACATATTTAACCGCTTACATGCATAGTTTTCTGGAAAGTGATAGTCACGTAATTCATGGATCAATCGATTACAATACGAACGTGGCGTGGGTGTGGCTTAGCTAGTGATGGTCGGAGCATAGCTACAACTGGAAACACCCAGTAATTTGAATAACGAGGAGTACGAGATAATAACCTTCTATCACGCCTACAAGCTGGGTTTCATGTATGGACGCGTAGGTGGCTAAGGTGGCTCCGATATGGTATTTGCTTAGTTGAAATACAAAGGTTTGACAAGAATGTTGTATAAATTAGATTTCTGATTCTCATTGTTTCTAAGAGTAATTCTCATTCGTCTATCTAAAACATAATGGCTTCCCTTTATACATAAACTGTTTGGAAACGTGTAAGCAATCAAATGACGAAAAAATCAAACCGAAATTAAATAACTGGTAGCGTTTGACTTCGGGGCAATCAAGATTGAGCTTTCTTGATTCATTTTTCTGAACATTTTTCCCAAAGTTGAATGCCATTCATACATGTAATTTGAACATAAATGTTGCTATAAGAGACATTGTGTGAATTTAATTTAGAATTCGTCACTTGGTTAGGTTTGCTCCCCACCCATCAGCGTGAACTAGTTATGCCCAATTTACTTGAAGTTATGTTCGATGATTGAATGCTTTTCAATATATATATAATATGAAGAAGATTTCGCATGAAAACATGTGTATGAATCATAATTTTGCTGTGCAGCAAATCAAGCGTCAATAAGGGCGAGGTCTGCCGAGCTACAAGTTGAGCACTACAAGGGATACATAAAGCGATGCAACACAAAGTCTTTGACACTTTAATAACTAAATTTTGTCAAGACTTTCACAATATTTGTTTATTGAATATCCATTTTCAGGTCAAGAGAAGATGACATTTGATAATGTACCGCTAGAATGACTGGCTCTGTTATCGAGCCAGTCATTCCAGTGGCCAATTTCCACAAAAGAGTCTACTCTTGGTCTGCAGATGAACATTCCCTATACAGAGGCCGGTTTTGGGGATGGAATGGTAAAAAGAATAAGAATCGAGGGATCCGATCTATTACTTAAGTATCTGACGTCATAATTAAAATACGCCACTTGTTAGCTGACGTCAGAGTGATAATTACGGCATAGCCATCACGAAACCGTAATTCTGTCACAAAAGGTGTCCGAATTGTATGTATTTGGTGGAGTTGGAATGTAATATACATTCTATTGAATATTTTAATATTTAATACAGCTCCCGGTCGAAGTAGTTTCAGAATAGTCAGCAGATTAGCTTTGAAATTAAAATTATGATAATTTAGATTTCAAATCGATTCCATCATGGATAAATGTAGACGGAGATTAGCGAGAACTTGGCGGGGCATATCCTGACATAGATCCCTCTCTTAATCATCTATGACCCATCATATCCTGTGAAAGTTAACCCACGCCAACAAATGAATTCCAAAACGCTTGACAACTGTTGTCTACGATGTCTAATATCAGTTAGATTGATTTTAAGTTCTATTGGTGGTGCATATATAGATATGTATCATTCACTATCTATATAATGACTCTCGTATGTATAGATCAAGATACTGACCTCCTTGTTTCATTCATCAGTCAGAGAAAGATGACACCTTCACGCCGGTCTTCTCCGTAAGTACCAAATGTGTTGGTAAACTAAGTCATCAAGGATTGCGTGCTGACATCCGCATACAGAGGCAACTCTGAATATGTCTACTCCTCTTCAAACAAGAAACTGTGCTCGACATCCTCAGACGACGCAAACTTCCCAGGAGCCTACCGCAGCTACGGGGAGTATACGTGGTCTGAGTACAACAATAACGAGGCAAAGCTTGGGTGCATATTGTGAACAATATAACATCGATATTGCATGCATTCAAAAGACTAAAGTAGCTAAACACGCAGAGCAGCAACTACAGACAGGCCATACGCTAGTGCTCATGGAGCAAAAACAGTCCACATACCGGGGCTCAGGCTTCGTAATCGGACCAAGGGTCTTGGAGCATGTCATTAGTTTTGGATAATTCAGTGATCGCATTGCATTCATCGACCTGGCTATGCCTACGCGAAAACACACCACAACTAAGTGTTGAATTGTCAACGCATACGGCCCAACTGCCGGGTCAACTCGGAATTGCGGACAAAAGTTCACGACTTGGCTTATGCATGGGATCCAATGGAGAGGGCACACGAAATGGTAATGGAGATGCACTGGTGGCATTCCTTATTTCCAATGGCCTATTTATCACAAATATGGCTTTCAAACACCTAAGCCATCACCGGACAACATGGACTGAACACATTACTGATCGCAAAGTCCCAAAAGGTTCATAGTATGCGAGACTGAAGCAACACCCTTACTCCGGAACGTTCATTCGTATGGAGGCACAGACATCAATTCTGACCATAAGCTAGTCAATACACGCCTTCAGATGAACGATCTCTACCTAATATATAAACACCATACCAGGCACGAGGGTAGAGTCACCTCCAACCTACCCAAGCTCATCAGCGACGCTGACACTCAAATGTCATACAAAAAACCCCTCGGGAAGCAGATAGCTACATCGATGTCAGCTCTGATCCAAACGAATCGCTAACCAAACTACCGAAATATATGGAATCATTCGCTAGCGGCACCATAGGTGTTCTTAAAAACAACCAAACTGGGCATACAGACGACCTTCTAGTAATAAAACTGTCAGCAGAACAGAAATCATTACGGCTGCGCATCTGTCAAAGTGGTCAAAGTGAAGACCACAACAAACTACGCCGGGAGCACAATATTATTCTCTGCCACATTAACGAATGCTTGAAAGATCTTGCTATTCAACAGGCAGACTCCCTAGCAGATGAAATCACTGCCATGGATAACTGTCGCAAAATGTTTCGGGAAGCCCGAGCCCTGAGAGTTAGTGACTACACATCACCACTCAGTGTACACAACACTGAAGGATATTTTATCGGGACTGACCAGGGAAAAGCCGAGGCGATCCGAGAATGGTTCAAGGAACAGTTCACTGACAACGATGATGAGCCCTTGCACACGTTCTCAGGAGACCCCAGGCCATTACTAACATCAATTAAAATAGCAGAAGTTGGGAAGGCACTCAAATCCCTGAAAAATGGACGTGCATCTGGACTTGATGGCATGAGCAATGAACTATTCAAATATGCAAGTGACATTATCTCAACTCCGATCACGCACCTAATCAATTCAGCCTTTATGCACCACCTTCCCATCGACGCTGTAGGCCAAGGAACTCTTATCGCACTACCCAAGCCCAAGAAGCCACCTGGATCCCCAGACAATCTGCGGCCCATTATGTTCCTCAAGAGCATATGGAAAATCCTATCCAATGTTACTCTATGCCGCATCCGAGACAAGATCGATTACTTCGCCAGATCATGTCAAAGTGGCTTCAAACGTGGACGCAGCTGTGCAGACATTGTATGGGCTCAACGCATGCTTGTGTCGGTAGACATGTCCAAACACTGGGACTTCCACAAAATGGGCATTGACATGTCACAAGCCTTCGACACAATTAAACACTTAGTGATCATAGATGTACCACGCCAGGCCAGGTGCAATGGAGATGAGCTACGACTAGTGGGACTACTGATTGCAGACACCAAGCTAAGAGTACGCATCAAGTCAGTGAAGTCTATAGAGTTTGAGAGATCACTCGGCTCCCCACAGGGAGATGGTCTCTCTCCGGTGCTTTTCACCTGCTACTTTGCTGCCGTGTTGAAATCTGTGTGGGAAAGTTCCACAAGACCAAACCCCCAGTGTCAATACTGGGCATGCCGTTAGAGATGGAAAATGCTGACGATGCGGACTTCATAGACGAGGAAAACAAATCCCTTGACGAACTTCTCACAATAGATGCAAGCAAACAAAAAATTGAGAACCTCTTTCTGAATGAATCCAAAACAGAGTTCATCCACATATACCTATCGACAAAGCATGAAACCATAGAATATACATTCTATTGAATATTTTAAAACCTATATGCCTGGGATCTGGATTCGTAGGTCAAAGATGCACTTGATAAAGAGGCTACGTTTATACAATGCAACCTGCGTATCCTTGATGCTGTATAACGGTAACAGCTGGGCAGCCCAAAAGGCAGCTCGCGACAAACTCGATGCCTGCCAGCGCAAACACCTATGCACCATCACTGGACACCGATGGCCAGACAGCATAATTCCCGCTGTCTGTAAAAGTCGTGCTGCAAAGATGGTCCATTTTTGGCCATGTGCTAAGGATGCCAGAAGAGACACCGGCACAGGGAACCTTAGAATTCGCCCTACTCGGAGCAAGCAAATACTAAGTCAGGAGAGGACGTCATTTCATAAATCTGCTAGGCATGTTACGAGGTGACCTCAAGAAAGCAGGACTCGTTACACTCAAGTCAAGAATGGACCCGAGGAAGCTAAGGAGTTCTGGTGAGGAACAGACACAGTGGGCAAAAGCGAAGAAGGACTGATTGCAGCGGTAGGATGTTTCTACTACTACAGCCACATAATACAGTAATCATACATAATGACTCTCGTATGCATTGATCAAGATACTGACCTCCTTCCTTCATTAATCTGTCACAGAAACGATTAATAACAATAAGAGACCGCTCTTCATATACTTTCTGACGTTTTGCAGGAAATTGTTGTAATTAATTGTTTTATTTACGCAGCCATTTGATAGAAGACAATTGTCCTTATAGCTAGGTGTGGCAAGGGACTATTAGTTGCCAATAATTAACCGAAATTGTAATTGTATTCTAAGCTGCACGGAATGTAGTTTCAATAAATATACATGTTGACTACTACATATTGCTATTTACAGGGAGTTGTGCACGTCAGCTAATTCATCTTCGGAATAATTAGCATGAGATTAAAGGGATATTGCACGATAGCTACTCGCAGAAAGATGCTATATCATTTACGTTCAGATGAATTCCTGTCTCGAGAGAAGATACATGTTCATTGTACTCTTGTGGTGGTTTGTTGACATCACGTCGCCACATTAAATGTTCAGTTCATACGCGATCATTGTTATTCAGGATTAAATACAATAAATTATTTTTGACCTAACTCGTTAACACTCATATCAGCCGAAAGCGGCTTCTACAGTTGTCTTGAGGAATGTCTAATTACAAGCCAAGAGAGGACTATCTTTGAAAATTTACCACTGGAATGACTGCCTTCACAACGGAGCCAGTCATTCCAGTGGTACATTTTCAAAAACAGTTTTCTCCTAGTCTGCAAATGGACATTTTCTATGAGAAAATTGAAATTTCTTTGAAGGGTTAAGAACAACGCTGCAGAATATTCTGAAGCAAATCCAAGGCAACGACAGCCTTTCACTTGAATTTGCCAAAGATATCCAACTGCATACATTTCTTTCGCGAGTGTCCCAACCTATCTTAACCACACTTGAAGATGAAGACTGAAGATATGTCACAAGACCACTGCATATACCGTTTTGATCGGGTTATCCGTTAAAAGGTTAATGATCTAGAAAGTTCAACGTTTTTTCTTAATCAATGCTCATTTGCAGGCGAAAAGAAGACTATTCCTTGCAATTGTACCACGGCAATCACCGGCTAGATAACTGAGCCAGTCTTTCCGGTGGTAAATTGTTAAAAATTGTTTACTCTAGCCCTGAAAATTGACATTTCTCAAGACTATCACTGAGCATGGAGTTGGTTTGCTTTACCATTAAAGGATTACGGTGACACAAGTGGTCTTAAGCTTATGTCTTTGAGCCTATATACTGACGTTTGAGTTATCTATGGTAGGGTGTATATTTAATCATGACAGCTTTCATAGAATGGAGGAATGCACCACCACAATGGGTGCTCGTAAGGGTCTTGTTGAGGCTACCCAGCAATGTACCTTGTGACTACCATCACTAGTCACAATGGGTTTCTTGAGACCCCTAAATTCGCATATGATTACTATATCCTAAAGGGTTCTAAGCATGCACAAATTCCATCATGGGATCCACATAATTCATTGACCCTTCTAATTTTAGCATAGACGAGGAAAAAACTATGTTGGAACCCAGGATTCTCCATTCGGGACCATCAGATTTCAAATAGGTCCCCAGATTTTAGGGTGTCGTGGTCTCTGGAACAGCCAAGATTTAAATGCGATGCGAGACGCCGATTAACACTTAGATTGTGTATCGTCTATGATTAGCATATTTTCTCACACAAGTGCACGAATGTTCACTTATTACAGTAACATAGTAATATAAGTAATAAACAACATACACATCATGTATACTGAACGAATGCCAAATAGCAGCTTGTTTGCTCGAAAGTTAACGTACACGAGTGACCTCTACTGAGAATCGAATACTGCTTGATCACGGAGGTGGGCAGACTAGGGCCTGTTTGGTGTATCTTTTGATGGATTGGCCGTTTCCCGTGAGAGCATCCGATTCAGGTTTCATTAGCGCTACGTTTCATTTGTAGATATTCAACTATATGGAAGATGATTACTTTTAGAAGTTGTGCTAAGCTAACATGTTATATATGGTGTGATCCTGTATCATTCCGTTATTTCAATAATGGGGCTGTGTAGAATACCAGGAAGTGTAGATTTGTCCAGATTCGCAAAACCCAGCAAAGATGTGATGAGGCTCGAGAGAACTCTTTGAGACGACCTGGAAGAAAATCGACATATCATTGGCTGGCACCGTGTGTGGCATATAGAAGTGGCTATCTACCTGCATATGGCCACTTAACGTAACTCATTTGCTGATCCAAATATTTTCTTTGTTGCCAATCACCCATCGTAAACACAATATTTTGCCAGGTGGACTTAGATTGCAGTCGTAGATGGCTTAGCTCGTAAATACAGCAGCTGGACGTGAATATCCGTGTCAGCGTTCAGCATGCTAGATTTCAATCAAGGTATATATATGCTAATGGGATATATAAATTAAACACATGCATGGCTGGTCGTGAGCCTTTCCTACCGTTTCTGACAAAACAATTGCCTCTACTTAGGCCAGACGGCAGAAATAAGCGTAACATATGGTCCAAATTCATGTGACATATTGACTGACACGTATGAAGAAAACGCCTTCAGGGGTTGGGGAGGCTGATATTGGCCCTTTGGTCATTTGAACCTAGATGAAAAATACCATAAATAAATTGCAGTTCCATAAATATTATTTTTTTTCAATTTTGAAAATACCTTTTAAGATATTAAAACGATTACATATGTGGTTGTTTTAAAATTGAGTTTTCAGTATATCATTATTGAACTGAGTCGTTCTTATTGTCAACTGAAAAATCGGAATATCTTCAGGGCCATTATGTGGGATGTACATTGATTAAATTTCTATTAAATTAATTGGCAAGACGTATTTGAATTCGATGGCAACGATATTTCACTGTCGGGATATTCTAAACATACAATGCAATGATCTGAGCATGTATACCGAGTTACGTCAGTAATACACTCGCCCCATGTCTCACTCATAGTAATGCTACGCAACACACGCCGATACATCAGCAAAACAAATGTTCACTCGTGGAGTCATACGCAACGGGAATTAACACGCTGACTCGCGACTGAATACATTAGTTTCATTATGCAAATATTGATCAATCATCTCTTTAAGGGAGTGGGGTTTGAGGTGGGGATGGGTCGGTGAGGTGTGTTAAGTTTTCACTGTGCAACTGAAATAATTCTCAAGATTTAGATCTATTGAATGAACATCGACGTCAGTGATACTCAGGCATTGCATTGCTGGACACCTACGCCGTGCAGATGATGCTGTGTTAATTGAGTACATAAATCTGATGACAAAGCCTCTTACATGTATATCATTTCATATACAGATTGAATCACGTGCAAAGGCGAGATCCGATCTATCACTCAAGAAGTTTATGTCATAATGAATTACGTCACATGTAGGCTGACGTTATAATCAAAATGCGTAGTGCATGAAGTATCTACCGCTGTCATGATCATTTAATGTCCGTCACGTGTACGGATTGTACGTCATTGATGGATTTATTATTTTATACACATTAAGTCGATTACTTGAAACTAACTTGCCTGGACGCTGTTGCTGTAAGCAGCAACAGCACCCAGTCAAATTAGTTTTTAAATATGCATCAGCTTATCTGTATTATTACCGTGACATTCGCATTCTGCGAATTCAGGGTTAAACTTATAAACATCGATTCCAAGCCGCGCAACGTATGGGCGGGGATTATCTAATAATGGGCGGAGTCTAGCTAGAAAAGAATCCGTCAGTAGCTGATACTGTATGTTTGACATTAGTAGCAACAGTTTACTGCAACTCTGCCTTCAAATCCACACGCTGTTACTATATATACACAATGGAAATCCAATGAAAAAATGTTACTGCACTTATATGACGACATGGGTTTCGATTCTTCATTTGTTCTAAGCGAGTTGCCGATAATTCGATCGATCCCTATTTGCAGATACATCGGCAGTACTATGAGTGCTTGAATGGAGTGCGTGACAAATTGCAGATGACTTGTGTTAGATGTCGATGAGAATTCTATTGACATTCTTGGGTTTTACTTTCAGAGCGTGTTACACATACACGGCCTTTCAATCGAAGAATGTGTTTAGAAGCAACTAATAGCGATGTTATTTTCTTACTATACCCCACCCATTTTAGCACAATTTGAACGCGTGCTTGGATAGATTTTAAACGCTGTTTCAAAAAATTCAACAGAATGTTTATTAAATTGTAACGTCGCACAATAACCACATTAGCTTTGGGCTTACATCCGGGGAACATCCTGTCCATTGTTTGCAACTGAACTATCATCTTTTAATCCTTTAACCCTCGGATTTGTTGACGTCCATTTGCAGACCAATAGACGATTAATTTTACCACTGGAATGACTGGCTTGGTTATGGATAGTCTCCTCTTGGTCTACAAATGGACATTTCCCAATACCACAGCAGAAGCATTTTTGGCTGATATGAGTGTTAAATTGTTAATAGATAGGAGAAAAAAAATGACTATTCTACAAAGATAATTACTGTAAGGTATTCCAATCTTAGATGACAAGAAATACCTTTCATGGACGTGTATAATATGGCTCACATATGACTGTATACATATCATGGTGAGGAAGCATGCCTATTACATTACCTAGACAATGTAAATCTTGGAACCCGGTACGCCATCTTTAACAGGTAAGTTCAAAGGTCAATTGATCTGTAATCACATACGTAAATGATTGTATCTAGTATTGACAGCGTATGATTTTTTCTTTTGATGGTTTTCATGTTGACGTACATCGCTCCACAGCTGGAGCTCGATATGTGGTAAAAATAGATGCCGTGCTGATCTAAAGTATTGGAAATAAAATTATGATGACAATAGTCTGTAGAAGAATAGGTCTATGTCTATTGAGCTCAGTTTAATAGCTAACTTCATAGCCTCTGGTTGAAATCCCCATAATGGCAAGAGCAAGGTGAGAGTATAGGTAGGCCTGTTGATAGTGCGAAAACAATGTAACAGATGCACGTTACTACAACAGGCTACAACAACTCCAAGTCCAATTAGTTAAAAAATATTCAGCAAATTATATATCAATTTTTAAATAAATTGTCTAACTCAGTATTTCGGCTTCATAAGGTTAATGAAAATGGCGATACAATAACCGTTTATGTGCAATTGTGAGACGGCAACGAACGCGAAAAAGAATGAATGCGTACTGCCTGCCAGATATTGTCTGTATGTAAATCACGCAATTGTGTGTAAATCACGCCAGGACATTGAATAATATCGTGGATTATTGTGTATAATGGGCTTCGCAGACACATGGATACATACATTCTTCTAGTACTGATCATAGAAGAGAGTCCCGTATATGTATCCGCTTGTCTGTTAAATGTTTTGAAAATAGTTTGAGAGAGAGAGAGAGAGAGAGAGAGAGAGAGAGAGAGAGAGAGAGAGAGAGAGAGAGATAGAGATAGAGCGTGCGCGCGCGCGCGCGCGAGAGAGAGAGAGTGAGAGGGAGGAAGGGTGGGCGGGCGGGCGGCCAGGAGGGAGGGAGGGCGGGCGGGAGGGAGGGAGGGAGGCGGGCGGGAGGGAGGGCGGGAGGGAGGGCGGGCGGGAGGGGGGGGGGAGGAGGGAGGGAGAGAGCTGCAGCTGCCAATCGCAAAAAATTCAACATTATGTTTTTAATTTTGAAATTCATGGAAACATGCAACTCTTACACTTTTGTGCCGAACCTTTTTAGTTTGATGGCGGATCTACGCCATTTTGATTAAGTCATCAGTTAAAATGTGACATGGTTGATTTTGACGTCGTAAACAGATCGTATCTCTCCATTGGTTCAAGTTGGCACGTGGGTGATTGTTACATGTTTATTATCTCTTCTTTCGATCAGATGTCTTAAACAACAATCGCCTTGTGGGACCACATGATAATTGGTCGTCTAACCAACTCGCCTGCTGATAAGTGTTTATTTAGTTGGAGGTAATCTGGTGCGTTATCTCCTCCGATAATTATTGAATTATGATTCTGTAGCACACTGTGGACAAGATAATTATCTCGCCATCTTGTAATCTAAGCTACTGGCGTAACGAGAATTTGGTAGCCGCGTAGAACATGATGAAGCTGTTATACGATCAACCAGTCCATTATGTCATTTTGGCTTTTCGACACATGAATGACACTACCTTAAGGTGGGTGGTCGACAGCAGCGCCATCTTCTGATCTGAAAGTGTATTTTCTATAACGACTGACTCCTATCAAGGTGTTTTCTTAGCTATAAATTTCAGTTTCAGGTTGCATTCAATGGGATTGGTTTAAACTGTAACTAGTACTGTGCAATTATGGTAGATGTGCGCATGGGCCTACATGGACTGAGAACTCGGAATATCCCCCCTACACATAAGGGCACCATGCAATATGATTCGGTTCTGGGCCGACATAATACACGCGGGATATAGACAACTTGTAAATATAGGATTTGTGGACTAGCTACTCGCGAACCCCACGGCTACCTTTTGGTACCCGGGTAAATATTTGCTTATCAAGTATGTTTTAGGTCACATCCTCAGTCTTGAATATATTCATAACATCGTCATCATGATGATACGTCACCGAAAATAGGACCAACTATTTAGGTCGCTATGGACAGTTAGTCATTGTGTATGCTTCATTAGCAATGGGGCCAATCATCCAGGTCGCTATCAGCAGTGAGTAGTAGGAGCGTAGTTATAGGTCACTATGACATGAGCGAGTGGTGCAACATTTATGTAATGAGTATTTATATTGTATACGGATATACGATTAAAGTCACTGCTATTATTATAAGTTATGCATGTTGCATGATGAAGGTATACGTAATATATTTTACGTGAATGTTTTGAAGGATTCTAAATAGAGAATTGTGATCACTGGTGATGGACAAATTGGAATAGCCAAATTATATTTCCGTTTGGTTAGGAGTGGTTGCTACAATCAATCTAGTGTGCCATTTTCACAATCAGAATTTAGAGCGAATAATTTAGACAAATATTCAACCCACGCAAAGTCATATTTGTTAATCAAAATCCGTTATGAAAAATCTAGCTGAATCTGTAACCATTTGACAGGCTATAAACTGGTTCTGCCACTTTGCTACAAGTTATAGATACCGTGACGGTAAGACGCTGTTATATTAGGTTCAAGATAGATCTTAAGGTGACTTATTGGTATTTAATACAACAAGGTCTTACAGGATGGTTAATTATGAAAGGATATTAACATGATTCGAAGAAGTTGTTCAGATGGCATGAATAAAGTATTCAGATTCAGTTATGTGACTCAGCACACATAGAAATCCCATGATGTATGCGTAACACTGGCAATTACCCAGGATGTACATGTTAGGTCAGACATCACCTAGGCATACGTCATGATGACTCATAGCCATTAGTTAGCGAATCCAAATATAGTTCCCCTATAGGAAAGTAATCATGTTGAGTTAATACTTGAATGGTTAACGCTCTTGTCATAATGCTTGATGAGACTTGTCCGAGCAGAATTGTATACATATTTTGTCAAGAGGCATCACTTACATACTGGTTCCGACTGGTTGAATCCGACCGTCTTTTGAGTGTGGGAAGGGGAGTGCTAACCAATCAAAGTAGTTAGATTTTGGAAATCACCAGGGAACCTCTCTGATACGTCATTTAGATCGACGTCGTGCACGGATTCACTTTTATTGTATATAAGGACGTGCATGTCAGAAATTCATTAATCGTCCGATTGCGCTCTTCTTAAGAAGTTATACATCTCTTGATAGCAGTTTAACATCAGCAATTGAAATGCATTTATTTAGTAGCTGGAAATATAGATTAGAATCAGATAGCTTAGTTGAATAGTCACTATACAAATTGAAAGTATTGTTAGATTTATAAGCCTGCAATACGGCTACTTATTGTCCAAATAATAAATTAGAATTTATCATTATTACGTTTTGAAAATTGTTCGTATTAATTATTAGGTAAGAAGCATTAGAGAAAGGAAGACCAGCTTTGCCGAACTCCAGAGACGGCTCCAGAGAATCGTCAGTAGAATAGAAAGGAGATATACCGAATTTTTCAAACCCTATTACATTAATCTGCACTACACTGAACAAACGAATAGTATACGGTTTAAATTGATAGACAAGATACACGCAGTCCTTACATCAACAGGTTATGCTGAAACATTTGACAAAGGCAAGGTAAATAAAACACAATTAACTAAACGGATACAAACAGTTAAAAAATCAATTTTAAGAGAAGTATAGAACTTGCATCAGAGAGGCAAGCCGATTATCATTCTATAATAATACAAAATGCAAAGTTTGAAATATAGTTTGCATGTCTATCGCATAGACATTGAGACAGGGTGGTGTGCAAGGAGCGAATGGAGCAAACGTGATATATATATATATATATATATATATATATATATATATATATATATATATATATATATATATATATATATATATATATATATATATATATATATATATAATAATATATATATATATATATATATATATATATATATATATATATATATATATATATATATATATATATATATATATATATATATATATATATATATATATATATATATATATATATATATATATATATATATATAATATGTAATTCCATAGAGGATAAATTTCACTTTCTTTAGGAATGTCCCAAATATAATACGGAGAGACAGAAATAGATCCATGAGTATTGTATCACCAATTACATAATTTAAAACACCAAACGGAGTCTTTTCAAATATGCAACTGTCCTGTGGTAACACAGCTCTGTATATATCTTACATACGCAAAGGAGAAGGTATAATTATCGTTAGATAAACTTACATTTCAAATCTCGGAACGTTGATATAGTAAAACGATAACCTTGTTGAAAAATTCTCTGTTTTATTTAAAACTCCCAGCGTATATTTCCCAATTATTTACTAGAAATGTTAATGTGCTATGAACCGCCCATCTCTAGCTAAGCTGCTCCAACCATGCTTTGCCCATGTCGGGATCGATTGATTCCTGTACTCTCTGAATCTATATTGTCAGAAGACTATATACAGGTAAGCTGTTGAATATTTTGAAAGTAATTTGACTGGGTGCTGTTGCTGGCCTATTAAATAATAAAGACATACACGTCGCACGACAACGCTTCGTCGTCATCAATTAAGAGTTCGTGACTAACGTATTTACGTCAATCATGACGTAATTGCTTATGGGTTCATCCTATACATCACATAGTTGACTATGCCATCATATGATTGACTGGGAAACTGGACTCCTCCAGTCTCAGCTACAGTTCCAATTCAAAGAACTTTCACACTATTAAGCCGCAGCATACTCGTATGTTTATTTTGAAACTGATTTTATAAGGGTGTCTGCATTTATCATCTGTATTTTAAGTGACACTTTTCAAGACAACTATATATGGTACGTTTGTAAATAGGATTTTAGACCTCTAAATGTTATCAAATAGAATACTCTTTCTGTTGTATGGACCTCAATGCCTAGTGTTCGGTATCATCAACAAAGTGTTATGGCGGAACATGTCATACAATTGACCCAACACCAAATAACTTGCAAGCAAACAGAAGGAAACCGATTGAATTTAAATCTATATTCTTATACTTTCTGGTATATTGGTCTTTGAATCTACATACATTAAGGTGATATTATCATAGAAACTAATTAGCCATACATGATTTCCCAGCAATTTGGGGCTTAATAATTACACTGTCTATTTGTCGCATACATCACACAGCTTTATTGATTATCACAATCGAGATCTGGATAGGTAGTTCATGGGAAATGGCCAGGTTGTTTGCGGCTATGTGTTGGGGAGACACACTCGTATGTCAATACTGTCTTTGTTTTCACATTTATAACTACTGTCTAACTGCCTTCTGTGAGGAATACTAGTACCACCGTCATCAAAGTGGCCCCGCCATCATAGTGGTGACGTAATCGGGGTGGCGACATCGGAGTGGCGAAGTCATCAGAGTGTATATATTAATCATTGGCTGAAAACATTAAGACAATAGAAATTCCATTGACGAGAATTATCTTTTGCAGACCTTGAGGAGATTACCGGTTCAGATCATGTCAGTGGACCCAGGCATGCCCATGATACATGTTTTAAAATATTCCTCGCCTACTACGCATATGTTAATTTGCCAGCGCCACTACCCAAGCGATTGCCGTCCCAGTTGCTTATTAAGCAGCTCACATAATTACTCTCTATGCATGACACTGCCAATGTTTTCCTTGAATCTGTTTCACATAGTCTACCGATAAAAATTATCTTTATATGTAGGTGAATGATTAGTTATCGTAATCCTTATGACCTTTCGTTGTCCAAATATGGGATATTGAAGATGTGAATACCACATTGTCCAGAATTGAATATGGAAATGTGGATTAGTTGATCAATGGATGAATCCTCATTTATCTATGTCCCGCCCATTTGTAACAAAGTTCCATCCACGCTTTGCGAGCGTTGGGATTTATATATTTTGAATCCTGAAATCCTAGAATCTGAATTGCATGGTAGCTATACATCTAATCCTATGGCAGCAACAGCGCACAGTAATATTAGTTTCAAAATATTCAACAACGTGTTTATTAAAAGGTAGTCATACATTTCGGTCAACTGGCAGACTATTCCATGTTCATGACTGCATATTACCATAAATTATGATTATGACGTCCGCCTACGTGTGTTGTAATTGATTATGACGCCATATGCTTGACTGACAGATCGTATTCATACATTGTGCTAAGGTCCAGTATATGGTAAGCTCGAAGAGATATATATCTAAATAGTAGCTTGTTAGAAAAGCAAATACGATTCTTGGGAATTAGTTCAGGTGCGTAGTCTTACAATCGTTGCTGTAATACTGCAAAAAGGTTCCGTGATGGAATGATTCTTGTTGCAAAAGTATTTTGAAATAGCAAGGATTAATACAACGAGGCAATGCGGTACACCTAAAAAACATAATCATTTACTGCTGTACTAGATTAATCCAATTATTAGCTTGATGCGGATGAGTTATATTAGCTCTACTACACCACATATTATAGTGGCAAAGCAATCCATTCTGAAGTATATGTGCATTAAGCATGCCCTCTCTACACTGGCAATGAAAAATGCTACTACGATGAATAAACTGTCTAGAGACTTCTCCAACATGTGCTTATCAGATGATCCGTTAAAGGAGATCTAATTCACCTTTCCAGATTATGCACCCACCGTATGACGTCATAATCATCTACGCGGTGTGTAGAATGACATCATAATGGATGACGTCATGAATGATGGCGATAAGTACGTCACGAATGCATATTTGAAGACGGTCTATGCCTTGTTGTACAAATTGTTTGCTTTTACTATTTAATAAATATTCTGTTGAATATTTTGAAACTAATTTGACTATGGCAGCAACAGCACCCAGTCAAATTAGTTACAAAATATTCAACAGCTTCCCTGTATGGTTTTCAGGAAATTGATAGCTAGGGCATTCGGGGATCGATCAATCCAAACACGGCGAGGTGTGGGTGGAGCTTATCTAGTGATGGGCGGGGCGTAGCTAAAAATGGAAAGGTCCATTGACCCATTTTAAATTGGCTTGAATCCTGATAGTTTGGAAAACCATGGTACTGTACCGCCTTCTGAAGACGAATTTCAGATCGAGCTGTCGGAAAACGTGAGAGGTCTGTACAGCAATTGTTCAAATATCCGTGAGAACTTGACATTTACCATTTAAAAATCAATGTGAATGTGGGATTATCATGTTTATTCTTTTCTAGAGTTACAAGACAAGCAGCTCCGAAGCTGACATTGATTCAGTGAGCTACTCTGCTATGCCCCATACCTTCCCACATTGACACATTTAGTTTGTATTGTAATTGATTGTATGAAGTTTTAGCTGATGTTCCAGTAGTAATGCTAACTTATTGATTCTTTCAAAAATAAAATAATGCATAAAAATGATGCACACCTACATATCAGAATGAATATTCATGTCCTATACTGAAATAATAAATCTACATTGCAATGGGAAAAACAGAATTTGTCTTACTGTCATCATATCACCACCATGATTATACAGCTTCCACTGGTTTGGTTTGTGATTAAATTCTTGTGACATGAATCATAGCAATAGTTGAGATTCTTCCTCGCAATAAAATTAGAATATATGTATGGCCCAACTGTTAAGAATTCACGAGATTGGTTTAGGGAGCGAATCGTAACTAAATTGTAAACAATGTGATTCAATCCCAATTGTCTCTTAGAACAATAAAAATATGTTTACATCAAATGGTTTAAGAATTAAAAGTTATGCCGTCCAAAACATTTTGCATTTGTATTTATGTTAGGTATGCATTTCCACTGGCTTTCCAAATAGTATCAATCATTTAAATTTATCAATCAATTCGTCTACTTCCTTTATGCATGCGGAGTCTCCTGGATACAGTTGGTATCATTCGCTTAGTCTTCACATTGCTATCTATCAGTTAAATAGGTCCGAATTATGTTTTTGTCGCACAATAGACCATGTAGCTGCCTTTCTTTGCTTCCTTAGTTGTTCTCTTCCTGTGTCTTTCGTATCTGGTGTTTTGCATTGCTCTATGACGCTTCCTATGTAGCAATATATTATGATCAGTGAATACATTTTGCGTCCGAAAGAGATAAGTGAATGTATGAAGTAAAAACTAATGAGGTGGCAATGTTTTATTGTATACCAAAATCAAGTCCAAGTGTCATTTTCTAGCTTTATACTCATCACTAGTCTATAATGATTAAAATGCTCTATTTTCTTTCACGGACACAACCGCATTGTCAAAAATACTTTCGTATTATTCGAGAGTCAGTCAAACTCGAACAAGATGCCACTCAAGCTTTTTTGCTGAGAAGAACGATGAAGACTCCAGGCAGTCAATGCACCTTTCCAGATTTAGCTATACCCCGCCCATCTCTAGCTAAGCTCCTAACTCGTGTTGGGATCGATCGATCCCTGAACTACCTGAAAATCAATTTAAAGACAAATCTACAGGTAAGCCTATGGCAGCAACTTCGCCCAGCCAAAGTAGTTTCAAAATATTTGGCAGAATGTTTATTAAATAGTAAAGATATACAATTCGTACAATGTGTAAGTCGTTCATGCTTTAAATTGATTGTGACGTCATCCTACACGAAGTTGATTATCATGTCATATGGCGTCATATGATGGATGGATGAACCGTAAAGGTTAATTAATCTGAATAACGAAGAGTAAGGGATGTGTCTTGATGCTTAGGTTGCTACGAGGTAACAATTGCTTAGTGAAAATTCAAAAGTTTGACAAGAATGCTGTACAATTTAGATTTCTGATTCTCAGTTTTACTAAGATTAATTCTCATTCGTCTTGCTAAAACATAATGGCTTTCCATTATTCCCAAAATGTTGGAAAATTGGAAGTAATCAAATGACGAAAATCACAACCGAAATGAAATATCTCATCATTATGGTAGCATGTGATCTCGGTGCATTCAAGATTTAGTTTTCTTGGTTCATTTTTCTGAAAAATTTTCCTAGGTAGAATGCCCTTCATACACATAATTCGAAGATAAATGTTGCTATAAGTGACATAGCGTGAAAATATTTTAATTTTCGTCACTCGGTTAGGGTTGCTCAGCACCCATCAGCGTCGCAATAGCTATGCGCAATTTACTTGAAGTTATGTTCGATGATTGAATACTTTTCAATATATAATATGAAGAAAACTCTCTTCACGAGCATAACATGTTATTTTGCATGAAAACATGTGCATGAATCATAACCTTGCTGTGCCGCAAATCAAGTGCCAACAACGTCTGCCAAGCTCAGTACTAAAAGTGATATAACAAGCAATGCAACACAGAGTCTTTGACACTTTAATAACTAAATGTTGGCAAGAATTTTAAAATGTTTGCTTATTGAATATCTATTTGCAGGTCAAGAGAAGGCGACTTCTGGAAATGTACTACTAGAATGACCAGCTCGGTTATCGAGCCTGTCATTCCAGTGGTAAATTTCCAAAAATAGTCTACTCTTGACAAGCAAATGGATATTCCCAAAGACCTATACAGAGGCTATTTTTGCCATGAAAGGGTTAAAAGAATAAAAATCGAGGTCTCCGATGTATTACTTAAGTATGTGACGTCGTCATTAAAATATGCCTTAAAATATGTCACTTGTTAGCCGACGTCAGAGTGAAAACTGAGACATGTTCGTCATGAAACCGTAATTCTGTCATGAGAACTGTTCGAATTGTATGTATTTGGTGAAGTTGGAATGTAATATCCGTTCTATTGAATATTTAAAAACTATTTGCCTAGGAGCTGAGGCTGCCATAGGCAACTACAGCTCCCGGTCAAAGTAGTTTCAGGATAGGCAACAGTTTAACTTTGAACTTTAGTTTATGGGAATTCAGATTTTAATGTTTCAAATCGATTCCATCTTGGATAAATGTAGACGGCGAGTAACTAGAACTGGGCGGGTCATACCCTGACATGGATCGCTCTTTTAATCATTTATGAACCATCCTATCTTGCGAACCGTAATCCACGCTAACAAATGAATTCCAAATCGCTTGACAGGTGCTGTCTACGATGTCTAGTATCCAGACTGAGTGTATGGTCTATTGGCGGTGCATATATAGATACGTATAATTCAAGATACTGACCTCCTCGTATCATTAATCTGTCACCGAAAAGATTAATAACACGAACACAATTGTCTTTATAGCTAGGTGTGGCAAGGGGCTATTATTTACCAATAATTAACTGAAATTGTAAAGATATTCTAAAACTATAAGGAAGCCTCAATACATATATATGCTCACTGCTACAGGTTGCTAGTTAAAGGGAGTTTGTGCACATTAGCTAGTTGATTATCTTACTGAAACATATGGAAACGGCAATTCTGATAATTCATCAAGGCTTCTTGCATAAAGATGATGTGTCATTCACGACCGGATGAATTCGTGTCTCCAGAGCGAATACATTTTCATTGTACTCGCGTGTTGGTTTGTGGATATCGCATCGCCACATTAAAGGTTCATACATGATTATTGCTATTAATAGCAAATACAACAATTTATTTTTTATTTAAACCTTTAACACTCATATCAGCCAAAAACGGTTTCTGCAGTGGTCTTGAGAAATGTCCATTGGCAGACCAAGAGAAGATTATTTTTTAAATATTTACCACTTGAATGACTGGCTCGATAATCGAGCCAGTGATTCCAGTTGTACAATTTCAAAAACAGTCTTCTCCTGCAAATGGACATTTTCTATAAGTAAATTGAAATCTTCTTGAAGGGTTAAGAACAACGCTGCAGAATATTCTGAAGCAAATCCAAGGCAACGACAGCCTTTCACTTGAATTTGTCTAAGATATCCAACTGCATACATTTCTTTCACGAGTGTCCCAACCTATCTTAACCACGCTTGTGTTACACCGCCCCAAAGTGCTCTAAATGCTACTTATCCCAATGAACCCTTTAATGGTCGAGACTTGAAAATGAAGACTTAAGATATGTCTCAAGACCATTGCAATTGCCGTTTTGTTCCGTTTGTCAATTACACGGTTAATGATCTAGAAAGGTCAATGTCTTTCTTAATCAGTTCTCATTTGTATGCGGAAAGAAGACTTTTCTTGCAATTCTACCACGGGAATTACTAGCTTTGTAACTGAGCCAGTCATTCCTGTGATAAATGGTCAAAAACAGTTTTCGCTTGGCCTGCAATATGCCATTTCTCAAGACTATCATAGAGGATGGTATTTAGCTTTAAAGGGTTGAGTTGGCACAAGAAGGGTTACGCTTATATGACTGAATGCATATACTGACTCTGCTATTTGAATAATTGTGGCGCATTGGCTCGTTTGGCACAACCGTTATGCCGCACATGCTTGGAATTTCAATCCAAAGAGCCGGGTTAGATCGCGCGTTCAGGCATGTGATCAAGGTGTGATAAAAACCTGCGCCATTCCATACGACATTCAAATGACACGTCCTTCGAAGGGGACGTAAAGCAGCCAGTCCGGTCTCGTGTGGTGTTGGTGCCATGGGGGACGTTAACGAAGTCACGCTGAGTGTCAGGCCCTGTATCGGGAGCTCACTTGTCAATATGCTCTGATAGTGTAATGTGTAGATGTCGGGTGTCAGCTCTGTCGTCAGTATCCACAAGATTCCATAACCGACGCCTGTAAGACGCCTATTAAAAAGGCGGATGGTACAGATGTGAGAAGACCGGACTTCGCTGCGCGGTATAAGTGGCAGCCTGCACTAAGCAACCTACGTCACAGCTGTCAGCGACGCTGTCGCTGGCTCCCTGGTTCAATATCTAGTCTATCAATAAATACGTTACAAATGTGACCTGAAACCTCACTGAGCAGTGGCGCTATCAGCCTGGGCGGTGCTCCTATATAAAGGAAGAAATTACGAAACACGATACAATACAATATGGCAGGGTGAAAATTAAATCATGTCAGCTTTCGTAGAATCGCGGAATGTATCAACACCAGGGGTGCTCTTAAGGGTCCTTTTGATGGTATATGCACCTAACATTGTACACTGTGACCACCAAAAGTAGTGACAATGGGTTTCATGCCCGCCCTTCCACCCCCCACCTCCCCTAAGATTGAGTATGATTACTAAATCTTAATAGACATTTCCACTTTATCTATCAATCATATGACGTCATGATTAAGTACGTGACGTGTGGAAAGCCACTATAATGCCGTCATTATGGCACCATGAATGACGTATATTAGTACGTCATGAACGCACAATTTAAGACAGGTTATGCGTTGTTGTACGAATTGTATGCCTTTAGTATTTAATAACGATTCTGTTTAATATTTTGAAACTAAGTTGACTGGGCGCTGTTGATGCATATGGCAGTTAGTTTCAAAAGTTTTAACAGCTTATATGTATAGATTTGCTGAAATTGATACTCAAGTAGTTCTCAGGGCGTTCAGCGATCGATCAATCCCACCACGAGGAGGTGTAAGTGGAGCTTAGCTAGAGGTGGGCGGGGCTTAGCAAAAACTGGAAAAGTCCATTAGTTCTAAGTATCCACAATATCTATCATGGGATCAGTATAATTCAGAGCTATGTGACCATGGAATCCGCTAATTGTTGCATGGATAAGAAACTGTATTAGAACCCAAGATTCTCCGTTCGAGACCATCAGATTTCAGCTTGGTCCCCAGATTTTTAGGATTTCTGGATCCTCCAAGATTTAAATGCGATGAGAAACGCTGATTAACACATAGCCTTTAAGAACGAAAATCTTTCTTTGTCAGCATGAGAGCAATCGTAAAATATTGTGTATCGTCTATGTTTAACATATTCTCTCACACAAGGGCACGCATATTCACTTACTATATAGTAAAATAATAATATAAGTCATAAGCAACATAAACAGCACGTATAGTGAGCGAATGCCAAATAACAGCTTGTTTGCTTGATGGACATGAGTGGCCTCTACTGGAAATTAAATATTATTTGATCATGGGGGTGGGCAGACTAGGGACTGTTTTGACGCATTATTTGATCGATTGGCCGTTTCCCGTGAGAGCATCTGATTCAGGTTTAATTAGCGCTACGTCTCATTTGTAGGTATTCAACCATATGGATGATGATTACTTTTGGAGCCGGGATAAGCTGACATCTTAGATACGGTGTGATCGTGTATCATTCCCTTCTTTCAATATTGGGGTTATGTCGAATACCAGGAAGCGTAGATTTGCCCATGATGGCAAAACACAGCATAGATTTGATGGCGCTCCTGGGACCTCTTTGAGAAAACCTGGAAGAAAGTCGACATATCGCTGGCTGGCATTATGTGTGCCATGCATAACAGTCTAACTACCTGCATGTGGTCACTTAATATAATTCATTTGATGGTTCAAATAACTTCTTTGTTGCCGAATTCCATGTATTATTTAAGACGACAATCACATATCTTGGACATAATATTTTGCCAGGCGGAATTGGATTGTAGTTGTAGATGGCTTAGCTTGTAATTACAGCAGCTGGGAGTAAATATCCGTTTGAACGTCCTGCATGATAGCTTTCAATATATGAACATGTAGATGTCTAATAGTTCAGCATTGTACGGGGTGTATGCTACTGCGATATATAGCTTAAATACACACATGACTGTTAGAGAGACTTTCCTACCGTTTCTGACAAACAATTGCCTCTACTTAGGTCTGACGGGAGAAATAACCATATGTCACGGGTCGTTGGAGGTGCCAATACAAGGAAACGCATATACGATGTCTCGATGCCTTTATTTATAATATTGGGATTCAAACCTGGATAAACGACCAGCGTTTCCAATACTTCCAATAATCCACAATATCTTCAAGCAAAAACTGATACACACGCATATATAATGGACACATATATAATCGAATTTGACATCCGAACTCCTTGAAGGTTGAGCACTAATCTACATAAACTGGTTTCTTAGTGTATGCCCATGCTATAGGAGTGCGGTGGTTACCATATACACAGTCAAACATATCCCAAGCTACTCACTTCCTCATACACAACATTGACAAAACACAGTGGTAACTTAACAATAAATACCACTCAGATACACATTACAAAGACATTAACACTCCCATTGCCGTTATCACAAGCTGACATGTCCCAAGCATATCAGCCGTGACCAGATTCCTGTAAAGAAATAAAAGTCAACAGCAATGCATGTGACATGTTACTCATTAAAGGTGTGGTGATACTGAAATGTCATTGAAATACAGTCATATCATAAAATATGAATAAATATGCAATACAATATGGTCCAGGCTTTATATATATATATAAAGCCAGTGATACATACAATATGGTCCAAATTCATGTGACATATTGACTGAGACGTATGAAGAAAACGCCATCAGGGGATGGGGAGACTGATATTGGCCCCGTGGGCATTTGAACATACAAGAAAAATGCCTCGAATAATTTGCAGCTCTATAAATATTATTTTTTGCAATTTTGAAAATTAATTTTAAGATACAAAAACGATTATGTATGTGGTTGTTATAAAATTGAGGTTCCAGGATGTCATCGTTGAACTGAGTCGTTATTATTGTCAACTGAAAAATCGGTATATCTTCAAGACTTATGTGGGAATCACATTCATTAAATTGCTATCAATTAAATTAGCGAGACATATTTGAATACGATAGCAAAGACATTTCACTGTAGAGATGTTCTAAAGATACGATGCAATGATCTGAAGATATATACCGACTTACATCATTTTTAGCCTCGCCCCGTCGCTCACTCATAGCAATGCTAGATCATGCGAGTTAGAGTAAGGATTGTCCTCTACAGCACGTGAACTCAGCAGCTTTGAGGAATGTTCTCTACCGAATATTCGCCCAGCCACTTAAGTCGATCTCAGAAAACACGCCAACACATCAGCATACCAAATGTACATTTGGGAGCTATATCTAGCGGGAAATTAACACGCTGGCCCGCGACTGAATACATTTTTTTCATTACGCAAATATCAATAAATCGTCTGTTTAAGGCTGGGCTGGAGTGAGTTGGGGAGGGTGGGTGGAGTGAGGTGGGGAGGGAGGGGGTGGTGTATGCAACGGAAATAATTCTGAATTGCATTGCTGGATACCTGCAGTGATAATTGAGTACATAAATCTGATGGTAAACCTTCTAAAAGGTATTTCATTTCATATACAGACTACGAATCACGAGCAATGGCGAGATCCGATCTGTTACTCAATTATACTACGTCATAATGCATTATATCACATGTATGCTGACGCTATAATCAACATACGTAATGCATGATGTATCTAACTCCATCACGATCATGTAATGTCCATCAAGTGTACGAATTGTATGCCATTCATAGATTTAGGATTTAATGCATATTATGTTGATTACTGTGAAACTAACTTGACTGGATGCTGGTGCTGCCATATGCTATAGGAAGCATCGACACGCCGTGACAATATATACACAACGGACATCCAATGAACAAATGCAAAGTAACTACACTTACATGACGGCATGGGTTTCGATTCCTCATTTGTTCTAAGCGAGTTGTCGATAATTCGACGGATGCCTATTTGCAGATACATCGGCAGTACTATGAGTCCTCGAATGGAGCGCGTGACAAATTGCAGATGACTTGCGTTAGATGTCGATGAGTATTCTATTGACGTTCTTTGCGTTTTTACTTTCCGAGCCTGTTACGCATACACCGCCTTTCAATAGAGGAATGGGTTTAGAAGCAAATACTAGTGAGGTCATTTTCTAACTATACCCCGCCAATTTTTAGCACACGTTGAACGTGTGATTGGATCGATTTTATCATAATAAACACTGTTGCAAAATATTCAATAGAATGTTTATTAAATTGTAAATTCACATACTAATTCAACAGTAAGTTTTGGACTTACATCCGGGGAACAGGTTAACACGATCATTGTTTCCAACTGACTATCATCTTTTAACCCTTTACCCCTCAAAATTGTTGAAGGAAATTTAAATTTTCTCATATAAAACGTCAATTTGCAGACCAATACAAGGCTATTTTGGCAATTTACGAGTGGAATGACTGGCTCGGTTATCGATAGTCTTCTCTTGCTCCGCAAATGGACATTTCTCAAGACCACAGCAGAAGCTATTTTGGCCGATATGAGTGTTAAGGTGTTCATAGACAGGAAAACATGTGACTATTTTACAAACATAGTTACTGTAATGTATTCCAATATTAGAAGACAAGAAATATCTTTCATCCACGTGTACACTATGGCTCAGATATGCCTGTATACATATCATGGTCAGAAAGCATTCCATACCACTGCCTAGACAATGCCAATCTTGGAACCTGGCACGCCATCTTTAACAGGTAAGTCCAAACGACAATGGACTTTTCCATTTTTAGCTATGCCCCGCCCATCACTAGCTAAGCTCCACCCACACCTTGCCATGTTGGGATTGACCGATCCCCACATGCCCTAGCTATCAATTTCCTGAAAACTATACAGGGAAGCTGTTGAATATTTTGTAACTAATTTGACTGGGTACTGTTGCTGCCCATGGCAGCAACAGCGCCCAGTAAATTTAGTTCCAAAATATTCAACAGAATATTTATTAAATAGTAAAAGCAAACAATTTGTACAACAACGCATAGACCGTCTTCCAATATGCGTTCGTGACGTACGTATCGACGTCATTCATGACGGCATTCATTATGATGTCATTGTACACATCACGCAGTTCATTATGACGTCATAAGATGGGTGAGTACACTGGAAAGGTGAATTACTCTAATCACAGACGTAAATCATTTTATGTAGCATGGACTACGTATGATTTTTTCTTTTGATACTTCTCATTTTGACGTAGATCGCTCCACAGCTGGATTTCAATGTATGCTAAAACTAGATGGCGTGTGGATTTAAATTAGTGAAAATAAAATAATGATAATAATAGTCTGTAGATGAATAAGTGTAGGTCCATTGAGGTCAGTTTAATAACTAAGGTTATTGCCTCTTTGAAGCCTGAATCCCCATAATATTAAGAGCAGGGCGAGAGTATGCCAGTAGGTAAGCCTGTTAATAGTGCGAAAAAATATAATAACCGCGGGATATAGCCAACTGTATTACATTAGTCTGCCCTACACTGAACACAAGAATATTATACGGTTTAAATGGATAGACAAGATAAACGCCATCCTTACATCAACGGGTTATTCTGAAGCATTTGACAAAGACGACGCAAATGCAACACAAGTAACTACACACATACAATCAGTTTAAAACAATCAATTTAAAGAGAAGTGTAGAACTAGCTTCAGAGAGTCAAGCCAATTAGCATTCTATAATAATAAAAAAAATGCAAAACTTGAAATATACTTTACAATTCTACATTAAGACATGGTGGTGGGCGATGACTGAATGAAGCGAACGTGTTTGTGATATATATGTAATTCTATAGATGATGAATTTCACTTTCTTTTTGAATGTCCCAAATATAATACGGAGAGATAGAAATAGATCCCTGAGCACTGTATCACCAATTACACAATTGAAAAAACCCCAACATGACTCCTTTCAATATGAAACAGGCCTGTGGTACTAAGGCTCTGTAAATATCTTACATATGCAGAGAACAAGACATAATTATCTTTATATCAACTTACATATCAAATCTCCAACCGTTGATGTAGTAGAACGATAACCTCATGATTTTGAACCTTTAAAGGTGCATATTCACACCAAAATGCTTTAAAATAAAAATTTTAAAGGAAAGGATCAGGGAAGTAACACATGCTCTTGAATGACAGCTTATATAATAATCAACCTGTACCCACCACTGGAAAACAGAAATAAATCAGAATAATTATTAAAAAGTAGCTAAACCCCATTTATGGCATTCTGCTGGAACCAATTAGTGACGAAGTTGGACCCATGTGCTTTGGTTTATGCTGAGTAAATAATACCCGGTCTAGCCGGTCATATACCCTCAGTTATATTAGCGCTAAGCTCATTAGGCACTGCGTCCTAAGGTGAACTATTGTCCTCTATTTTGACTGAAAGCTGTTGTTTCCAGAGACGGGTTCTTCATTCAGTCACACGAATATCAATATATTCAGTAGGCATCATATTGCGACCTTGGGAACCAGCAGTGTATTTTGAAATCATTTTAACCAAAACTTGTTGCTTCCACCAGAAAAGTGACTTTCAAATATAACCTTTACAAAAGGATCAATAGTGAATTAGCAGTAGCGAGTTAATCGAATCAATCGCTGTACATCAGCCCTTATAGAGAATACTATTCATACCGCTTACAAAACTATATTCAGGCGTGTTTCCGTTATAATCGGGTAGGGCTATGCTATATACCTGCGCACTCAGTTGACACACGGCGGAGTGAGAAGAACCAGCTTGGTCACTGATTGGCTCCAAGTTAAGCTCTCCTGGATTTAGTAAATGCTTGTGCACAAATAATCCTGATTCATTTCCATTGTTACCGATGGTAGTTTATTTAATATTGTATGAGATTACCAATAAACATCATTTGTTATTTCCCTTTTCCGTTCCTTTAATATTGTATACTTTTAGAGGTTTAAAGTGTGTCCATATAAATTGAGATACTTTTTTAGTTGCGAATTTGAATTAGGGACTTGTTTCTAAATCAATTTCACAGCTTTATAAAAATTATATTAATTTATACGAAATGAAATCATCATATGTTAAGATTGATTTCGTTTCCCTGCATTGAGACACATAATTTAATCCTCTAAAAGTATATAATTTTTACACTTTTGTCTTCAAGTATTTTGGTTTGAATATTCACCTTTAATAAAAGTGTCTGTTTTATATAAAATTCCGTAGCATCTAAATTATATCCTAATAATGTTCTAATTCTATCAAATATGTAATATGTATGTAGATTTACCTGCAAATATGAATTGTAAACAATACTTTCCTTCATATGCTTTATGTAAAGCCTGAGTGAATAAAAAGTGAACATGAATATGTATCATCCTGTTCATTCCTTCACCATTAGATTCAATGAGTGGTGTAGGTATATACATGCATAGCTGTGGCTATATGTGATTGCACTTAATTAGAGGGCGCGATATTTCTTTGGAAGTTGCGTCAGCGTTTCGCGAAATCGAGGAGAACGGACGAAAGGTTACTCGTGATGTCAGGGAAGGGTGAAATGGCGGGGGAGGGGTTGTTATACTTAATTTCGTAAGCCTGGCCCCACTCCTCGATTCTCTTTCTTTTTTTCGCGGAATCGAGGAGAACGGACGAAAGGTTACTTGTGACGACAGGGAAGGGTTGAGTGAGCAATGGTGAATTTATAGGGAATACTGCTGAACAAATGCTGATAAAGATTATTATGTTCTGATGTCGATGTTTAACTAAATTATTTTAATTGCTATTTTCATGGTCGCAGGAGGAGGTGGGTTGGATGGGGGGGGGGGCGCTCACACGAATTGAAATGCCACATTGTTTCCGGCTACCGCCATCCATACTTATAAACATCCAGAAGCCATCCAGCATGACGCCGATGGCCGAGTAGGTGACTTGCCATTGAGTGGGAATGTAGGTGGGCGCGTAGCTGACACGATGATATATAATATACAGATATTATTATAATGAGCAGTGTATATCGGAACATTTAATGTCCGACATCAACCCCACCCCAACCCAAACCCCTACCCCCGCCTGATGACCTCAATATAAGAAAAATAATGATAATGATAATGATGGTAATGATAATAATGATAATAATGATAATGGTGAAAAAAATGATAAAAATGATGATAATAATTATTGAAATGCCACATTGTTTCCGGCTACCGCCATCCATACTTATAAACATCCAGAAGCCATCCAGCATGACGCCGATGGCCGATAGGATATAATCATAATAATAATAATAATAATAATAATAATAATAATAATAATAATAATCATAATAATAATAATTATTATTATTATTATTAATATTATTATTATTATTATTATTATTATTATTATTGTTGTTGTTATTGTTGTTGTTGTTGTTGTTGGTGTTGTTGGTGGTGTTGTTGTTGTTGTACTTGTTGTTGTTGTTGTTGTTATGATAATAATATAATGTAGTAGTTGTGGTTGTGGTACTGTATTATGCTTGTATTATGTCTGTTCACATGTACATATGTTTATCTGTTTCCCCACATACTTGTAAAAGTCTGGGTGTAATAAATGAAATGAAATGAAATGTATCACGGTCACGATCGATCGCACATGTATGTATATACTTATACTTGCTTCAAGCTTTATTTATGGGATATCCAAATCATGCAATATCCAGGATATATGTGTTAGTCCCGCATTCAGAAAAATCTGCAATGTGGCCTCAAACTATTAGTTCGTCATAAGAGGAATGCAAGTTGGCAGCATATTAAGATGGCATTGGCTTAGCAGATATAATGTTCTGATGACATATTCTAATCAATCGAAATCCGGCGGCCAGAAGAATAAATAATTTCCATTGAGATATTTGACTGTATTTTGACTGTATTTAAGAATGGAACCCCAATCCTGTATACGGAATCATTCCGATATAGGCATACATCTAAAGCTCAATATCCGCTTCTTATATTACACCAAGTCCCAGCTGATCAAATACTGAAAGAAAACGTTATTATAGTGAATCTCCAGCTCGAAGCTCAGCAACGTTTGCCATCCGATCCTTTACAATGTCTAGCTCCCCTCATTCAAAGATCTATATCTAATTCTAAGGCGCTAAGCTTGCATGCTCTGTTTGTAAGCGGCATAAGGATATGTCCTATGTTCGCGGTATTTTTTTATCCCAACTCCAATTTAATTTTAGGTGACTAATTTTAGGTGACGAGTAGTTTTGTGAATGACTACTTTTGCATAGGTGATGCTTGTATACTGCAATGAATTTTACATGCATTATATATAATAACAAAATGTGCCCACGCCCGTGTTTGCGCAGCAAATACAACTTTTAAGTGAAGTCACGCATGCTTGGTGCATGAATAGCGCCTTCCGCAGTATATACTTACCGCTCCCTAATAGGACTGTGAAACTGAAATATGAAATACGAACATTATGTATAATATGCTAAATGCGCATTGGACATTTTGAAATTGACATGGGTTGACCTGTTGCTGAAATGGAGGAATCCAGTTTTAGCTATGCTCCGGCCATGTCTAGCTAACCTCCACCCACGTCTTTCCCATGTTGTAATCTATCGATTCATGCCCTCTCGGAATCGCAATGTCCGGACAACCATACAGGTAAGCTGCTTAATATTTCTAAACTAATTTGACTAGTTGGTATTACTGCCTATGGCAGCAACATCGCCCCGTCAAATTAGTTCCAAAATATTCAATAGCATGCTTATTAAATAGTAAAGCCATCCAATTCGTACACAAATTCCCAGTCGTCATCAATTTGGCGTTCGTGACGAACTTATTTACGTCAATCATGATTATGGCCTCATCCTATACATCAAGTAGTTGATTATGCCAGCATGTGATTGATTGACTGGGAAACTGGAATCCTCCAGTGTCAGCTACAGTTCTAATTCAAAGAACGTTCACAATATTAAGTAGCACCATCGTCGTATGTTTATTTTGAAATTTATGTTATGAAGGTTCCTGTATTTATCATTTATTCCTGAGTAACACCAATAAATATCATTTCAAGATAACTATATATGGCAAGTTTGTAAATAGGATTTTAGAGCCCTAAATGTTATCTAATGGACTACTATTTCTGTTGTATGGAACTCAGTGTCTCTGGTCGGTGTCATCAACATGGTGCTATGGGACAGGCAGGATTCTATATTTACCTGCTCTTCAATTGCACCCAACACCAAATAACTAGCACGCAAACAGAAGGAAACACAAGGAACCTAATTCTATATTCTCATACTTTCTGGCATGTTTGGTCTTTGAATCTATCTTAATTACGGTGCTATTATCAGAGTAACAAATTAGCCAAACGTAATTTCTCAGCAATTTGGAGCTCAATTATTGCACTGTATATATGTCGCGTACATCACACAGCTTTATTGATCACTAAAATCGAGATCTGGATAGGTATCCCATGGGAAATGACCAGGTTGTTTACAGCTGTGTGTTGGGGAGACACACTAGTATTCAACACTGTCTTACAACTACAGTCCAAGCGCATTCTGTGAGGAATTTAGAGTGACGACGTCATCATAGCGATGATGGCGCCATCGGAGTGGTGACGTCATCATAGTCGCAACGTCATCAGAGAGTTGACGTCATCGGAGTGGCAACGTCTTCGGAGTGGTGACGTCATCAGAGTGGCGACGTCATCGGAGTGGCGACGTCATCTGAGTGGCGACGCCATCAGATTGCATATATTAATCATGGATGGATAAACATTAAGACGATAGAAATTCCACTGATGAGAATTATCTTTTGCAGATCTTGAGGAGATTAGCCGTTCAGATCATTTCAGTAGACCCAGTCATGCCCATGATACATGTTTTAAAATATTCCTCGCCTACTTGTTAATTTGCCAGCGCCATTACCCAAGCGATTGCCGTCGTCCCAGTTGCTTATTAAGCAGCTCACATAATTACTCTCTATGCATGACACTGCCATTGCTTTCCTTGAATCGGATTCACATAGTCTACCGATAAAAATTATCTTTATATGTAAATGAATGATCAGTTCTGTATACGATGATACTATATGTTGTGCTAGGATATGAAATCCAAGTAGAAAATGAAAAAGAATTAGCACATGGTATACATTCTCGTAATCTCTATACACGTATGACACTTAGTTATCCCAATATAAGATATTGATAATGTGAATACCACATTGTCCAGAATTGAATATGGACATGGAGATTAGTTGATCAATGGATGAATTCACATTTAGCTATGGCCCACCCATCTATAGTAAAGCTCCAACCATACATTGCGCGTGTTGTGGTTTATATATTTTGAATCCTGAAATCCTAGAATCCGAATTGCATGGTAGCTATACATCTAACCGTATGGCAGCAACCGTGCACAGTAATATTAGTTAAAAAATATTTAAGAACATATTTATTAAAAAAATCCGCATATATGACCGCATATATCTATCAATTATGATTGTGACGTCAGGCTACGCGTGTTGTAATTGATTATGACGCCATATGCTTGACTGACAGATCGTATGCATCCATTGAGCCACGGTCCAGTATATGGTAAGCTCGAAGAGATATATAACTAAATAGTAGCTTATTAGAAATGTAAATACGATTCTTGGAAATTAGTTCACGTGATTAGTCTTACAATCGTTGCTGCAATAATGCAAATGGTTCCATGATGGAATGATTGTTTTTGCAAAATATATTTTGAAAAAGCATGGATTAATACCACGAGACAATTCTGTATCCCTAAAACATAATCATTTACTACTGTACTGGAGTAATCCAATTATTAGCTTGATGCGGATGAGTTATATTAGCTCTACTACACCACCTATTATAGTGGCAAAGCAATCCATTCTGAAGCATATATACATTAAGCAAGCCCTCTCTACACCAGCAATGAAAAATGCTACTAAGATGAATAAACTGCCCAGAAAGTTCTCCAATATTTGCTTAGCAGATGATCCGTTAAACGGGAACTAATTGACCCATTGTAAATTGCCTTGGATCCTGATAGTTTCGAAAACCATGGTACTATGACCTCCTTCTGAAGGCAAATTTGAGCTCGAGCTGTTGGAAAGCGTGAGAGTATGTAAAGCAATTGTTCAAATAACCGTGAAAACTTGACATTTACCCTATGAAAATCAATGTGAATGTGTGATTATCAGGTTTATTCCTTTCTAGAGTTACAAGACAAGCAGCTCTGAAGCTGACATTAATTCGGTGAGCTACTTTGCTATGCCCCATACCTTCCCACATTGACACATTTACTTTGTATTGTAATCGATTGTATGAAGTTTTAGCTGATGTTCCAGAAGCAATACTCACTTAATGATTCTTTCCAAAATAAAATAATGCATAAAAATGATGTATACCTACTTATTAGAATGAATATTCATGTTCTATACTGAAATAATAAATCTATATTTGCAATGGGAAAAACAGAATTTGTCTTACTGTCATCATATCACCACCATGAATATTTATACAGCTGCCACTGGTTTGGTTTGTATTACCATTCTTGTGCCATGAATCATAGCAATAGTTGAGATTCTCCCTCGCAAGAAAATCAGAATATACGTATTACCGAAGTGTTAACAATTCACGAGATTGGTTTAGGAATTAAATGTTATTACATCCAAAACATTTTGCATTTGCGTTTATGCTAGGCATGCATTTCCACTGGCTTTCCAAATAGGATCAATCATTTAAATTCATCAATCAATTCGTCTACGGCCTTGTGGAGTTTCCTGGATACAGTTGGTATTATTCGCTTAGTTAAATAAGTCCGAAAACTTTTTTGTCACACAACAGACCATGTAGCTGTCTTGCTTTGCTCCTTTCGTGCCTAGTTCTTCTGTTCCTGTGTCTTTCGTGTCTCATGTTTTGCATTGCTGTATGACGCTTCCTATGTAGCAGTGTACCATGTTCAGTGAACACATTTCGCGTCTGAAAGAGATAAGTGAATGTATGAAGTAAAAACTAATGGGGTGCCAATATTTTATCTTATACCAAAATCAAGTCTAAGTATCATTTACTAGGATTCTAACCATCACTAGTATATAATGAATAAAATGATTTATTTTCTTTCACGGACACACTCCTTTTGTCAAAAATACTTACATTATTCGAGAGTCAGTCAAACTCGAACAGGATGCCACTCAAGTTTTTTCGGAGTAGATCGACGAAGAATCCCTGCAGTCAATGGACCTTTTCAGCTTGAGCTATGCTCCGCCCATCTCTAGGTAAGCTCCACCCACACAAGGCGCGTGTTGGGATCTATCGATCGATCCCTGAAATCCCTGTCAATCAATTTAAAGAAAAACGTAAGCTTATGGCAGCAACAGCGCCACGTCAAAGTAGTTTCATAATATTTGACAGAATGTTTATTAAATAGTAAAGATATACAATTCATACACTGTGTTGGACTATTAAGCATTTAATGCCAGTGTAAATCGAGTCGTTCATGCTTAAATTGACGTCAACTACACGTAGTTGATTATGATGTCATATGACGTCATATGATGGATGGATGATGTGTAAAGGGTCCATTAATTTGAATAACGAAGAGTGAGGGATGGGTCATGATGCTTAAGTTGCTCCGAGGTAACATTTGCTTAGTGAAAATGCAATAGTTTGACAGGAATGTTGTACAATTTAGATTTCTGATTCTCTGTTTTACTAAGCTTAATTCTCATTCGTCTTCGTAAAACATAATGGCTTTCCTTTATACTTAAATATTTTGGAAAATTGTATGTAATCAAATGACGAAAATCACAACCAAAATGCAATATTTTGACATGCTTTTAGCGTTTGACTTCGGGGCATTCAAGATTTAGTTTTCTTGATTAATTTTTCTGAACCTTTTTCAAAAGTAGAATGCCATTTATACACGGAATTTGAAGATAAATGTTGCTATCAGTGGGATAGCGTGAATATATTTTAATTTTCATCACTTGGTTATGGTTGCACACCACCCATCAGCGTTGCAATACCTATGCTCAATTTACTTGAAGTTATGTTCGATCTTTGAATATTTTTCAATATATACTATGAAGAAAGCGTTCACAAACAACAAATGTTACTTCGCATGAAAACATATGTATGAATCATAACCTTGCTGTGCCGAAAATCAAGTGTCAACAACGTCTGCTGAGTTACAACATGAGTACTAAAAGGGATACATGAAGCGATGTGACACAAAGGCATTGACACTTAGTCTACTCTTAGCCTGCACATGGATATTCTCCAAGGCCTATACAGAGGTCGTTCTTTTACATGAAAGGGTTAAAAGAATAAGAATCGAGATCTCCGATCTTTTACTTAAGTATGTGACGTCGTAATTAAAATATGCCTTAAAATATGTCACTTGTTAGCTGACGTCAGAGTGAAAACTGAGACATGTTCGTCATGAAACCGTAATTCTGTCATGAAAAGTGTTCGAATTGTATGTATTTGGTGATGTTGGAATGTAATATCCATTCGATTGAATATTTTAAAAACTATTTGACTGGGAGCTACGAATATTGTCCTTGTCAAAGTAGTTTCAGAATAGTCAACAATTTAACTTTGAAATTTAGTTAATGGGAATCCAGATTTCAATGTTTCAAATCGATTCCATCATGGATAAATGTAGACGGGGAGTAGCTAGAACTGGGCGGGGCATAGTCTGGCATGGATCTCTCTTTTAATCATTTATGAACCATCTTATCTTGAGATCCCTAACCCACGCTATCAACTGGATTTCAAAACGTGTGACAAGTGAGTTTGTAAATGTATTCTAAACTACAAGGAAGGTAGCTTCACTAAATATACATGTTGACTACTACAGGTGGCTCTATAAAGGAAATTGTGCACATTCTCACTTTGATTATCGTACTGAAATATAAAGAAACGGCAATTCTGCTAATTAATCTTCGGAATAATTAGCATGTATATGAATATGTGGATGTTTAATAATTCAGCATTGTACGAGGTGTATGCTAATGGGATATATAACTTAAATACACGCATGACTGGTTGAGAGACTTACCTACCGTTTCGGACAGAACGATTGCCTCTACTTATGTCCGACGGCAGAAATAACCATAAAATATGGCCCAAATTCATGTGACATATTGACGGGCACGTATGGAGAAAACGCCATCAGGGGTTGGGGAGATTAATATGGCCCCGTGGCCATTTGCCCATACAAGAAACATACCATGAATAAGTTGCAGTTCTACAAATATTATCTTTTTTAATTTTGAAAATTAATTTGAAGATAGTAATAAGATGTACATATGTGGGTGTAGTTCGGATCGACCGGTCGCATAGCAGCCGTACCGGCTAAGCTGGGTACGTGCCGCCCGTCCTGGATTCGTTTCCTGAATACGCCCCCCTCCCTGGGTAGAGCCATAAGCGTATATAGGCCTATGGGAGAGATAGCGTTGCGAAAACGATTAAGTTCGTTAAAATGCATGATGCGCATGCGCGCGCCAGGATGATGTTTTTTGATAAAGCGCGTAGTTACGACCAAGATAGGATGGCACTTTTAGTGTACTGAGATGGTACCCTGTAATACTTATTGATTGCCTGTTCCCGTTAAATCCGGCATGGATCAAGACCAGAATTTAACGGGCTTTCTAAATCAGTAAACCATTTCAAAATTGGCTGAGTTAACCACGGAAAACCCTTCTTGATTAGCTTCAAAATATTCCCGTGACGTCATAACCACGTGGACGCAAAACTTCTAGAATGTTCTAGAACATTCGGCTGCGCTATTATTAGATACGCCCTGATTGGCTGTTGCTCGAACAATGATTGGTTGGAGCCTGCGCCTGTGACGTCACGAGGAGTATAAAAGGAGACGCGATCCAGTGATCGAGAGCATCCTCGGCCAGGGTCCGAACAGGTTGGACCTGTACTAGCTGCGATCAACAGATATTACGCATATGACTTCAGTTTTCTGTCCTTCTCCCGTAGCTAGCAGTACCCAACCCACCGCAGTAAGAACAATTTTATAACTCCCTACTTACGGGAGTAATTTGGAACTACTGATAATTGTTCACGAATATCAATATCTACTTCGGAACACAAATTTGCGGTGAGGCCTTTACGGCCTGAATATATGAGTCTACATATGTAGAGGCTGGGTGTTCTTTGATGGATGACTCGCCGGATCTGCCGGCCACGCCTAAAAGTGGTATTTCAACCGTAATATTGTGTAGGTTCTTCTAACTTTCGACCGCAGCAAGTACACACTGCCCGGTGCATCTTCAGAGCTGGCTGACGTACCCAGCACCGTGAAGCTTTGTTTTGTATCTTCGTTTGTGATCCGGTTGTTTACACTTCCAGCCATGCCATCAGTGTATGGGAACTTTCTTGACCACAGTAGTACTATCGTATCTTTTTCTGACTGCTCGTTAGACATCCTATTAGGCTTACAGCTCGGAGCGATGTACTCCCGCCATGAGTGTTCTTGCGGAAATCTTGTTTGCGGAAAACAGCTTGCGGGAGCCGACCTGCGGGAACTTTCTAGCTTCCGGAGAATGTATCATCTCACGTCAAACTACGGAATGACGTATCAATTTCAGTAACACGGTAGCCTAACTTAAGAATGACTACCGAGTATTCAAGTAACTATACTTCGCAGTTTAATTATTTCTCTATATGTATTTCGTTAATTATATTGTATCCGTAAGAACGGTCCCGATGACTAAAAGGAACCGTAACGGTCTTAGGACCGCTAGTTATAATTTCTGTATCTGTTTATAGTTATATTCATTTTCCTCCATGTATTGCTAACCGCACTATAGTAGGTTCTTTAACCTGTACTGGTATGTATACCTTGATCATTTGATACCGTATTGATTGTTCTGGTTAGATTGTGTATATATATATATATATGGACAGTGGCCATCGGTTCATATGTTTTGCTTATTCATAGAAAATATAGGACTGCAGTGCAAGTAGGAAACACTATACAGCCACACTTATATATGCAGCACTTTCTGCCGCCACCAACAATTTTCACTGAGGTCGCTGTCCGTGCTATAACTCTGTTTATCCCGGCATGCTACCGACTAAACCTTTTCTATTCAGCTCAATAGGATAGGTTCAAAATGATTAGAGACACGTTCTTCATCACATACTCTGTAATATACACTTCTCTTCCAGCAGTGTGATAATCTAGCCCTGCACTCCGGTAAGAATCATAACTCCAAGATTTTGTCACTCTTCATGTTCCACTCAGCCTTGTGGCTTCTTAATTGTTTGGATGTCCCTATCCGCACCATGGGCTGACCCGACTCTGGGAAACTATTAGGGTTTCCGAGCGGTGATCGCCAGGGTGTGGTGTCACATACATTTCCCTTGTATCTTTGGATACTTAGTAGTTAGCACTTTACCCAATGTAGGAAACCACTGCGAAAACATATATTAATTATCATTTTTATTAGTGAACAAACCTCCCGCACCGCGGTGCAAAACAGGGCAACTTGTATATAAACCTAACGAATTGTTAAACGGTTAGTTCCCTAGGACCCGGTGACGGGCGAGATACGTACCCTCACCGAATTCCATAAGAATGTCTGGGCATAATATTTAACATGCATGGGCACTGTATTCAGTATTGATGTCTTAGGGCATTTGTTCTCAGTGACAGCCGTGTCTAATAGCTAGGTAGATACAAGCCAGTTGCGGCCAAAAATAATTCTTGTTTTTAAAACAAATAACAGCTAATTAAGCAAAGCAGAAGGCCCGCATAAATAAAGCGGCAACTACTAATTCAGCAGACCAAGAATCACATAAGACGGTGATGAGGGAATCCATCGGGAATCGCCCGTCCCGTCTTCACGTAAAACAGTACGCACCCGTATTGTCATAATCTCACTAGGTATGATCTTTTCTTTCTAAAGCACTTTTGGTTGAAATATTAGAGTGGGCCCATTTTTGCCTACTATTCTTCTCCCGCTTTAAGCAGTGGTGACACCTTCCCGAGGCGAAGGTCCGCGCGAGCCACTTGCTTCTCGCAAGGATTCAGCGACGACGGTCCACGCGAGGATAATAGTCATCACCCAAACTAGCACTAGGAGTAGTGCCCGTGTGAGGCGCATAACTTTTCGTCCGAGATAACCTTCTTCCT
This sequence comes from Chaetoderma sp. LZ-2023a, assembly GCA_034401795.1. Classification (NCBI taxonomy): domain Eukaryota; kingdom Metazoa; phylum Mollusca; class Caudofoveata; order Chaetodermatida; family Chaetodermatidae; genus Chaetoderma; species Chaetoderma sp. LZ-2023a. The sequence goes on along the minus strand of CM067371.1, from coordinate 132,564,425 downwards.
TTCAGCATAGAGGTATAATAACTTATATAAAGTTAATTAGCTAAGTCTCGTGTACGGGAGCCTCCCTTGCGGGGATACCTCTGCGGACCTACGAGTCTGTGTGGTACCTCCGGCAGCCCCATGTTTAAAAGTTCATCTACCTGTCTCTATGTCTCGCATTTTGGTAGGCTCTTATTGTAGTTTTATCTAGCATATTTATACTTGTTTAGGTAAACTCATTGTATAGACTTATATTTTTAGGTCACCAAATAAAATCTTGTGAGTCCATAGATCACGAAATTGCTATGGACAGGCATACTGGTGACACACATTCTTGTGATGAAACTGTTGTGTTTAATGTTCGCGGCGATGGTTGCACGGCCCCACTGGAACGATTGAGTTCCACCGGCCTTAGGAGCCGTTTTATGTTTCCCGCAGGGCAGTCTCGTACAAGGTCCGTCACCCCGAGACCGGATGCTAACCAGCGTCATCACTCGTCGTGCACTTGCAGCGCGGCGAGTCGACATGAAACACCGGAACGGCCCGATACTACCCGGTGAGCTACATGGGTGTTTTAAAATAAATTTCCCAGAAAAATCGGAATAGCTTCAAGAACATTATGTGGGATGCCTAATTGGTGCGGACGTTTTTGTCGTTTTATTTTCAAATTGTTTTCAAAATATTCCTTTGATATGCAAATGGTAGATTCGCATGTCCACTGCGAAAGCCGGGATTTTACTGGCTTGGCTATTAAATGATTAAAATACTGCCTGTGGATACACTGCGCTGTACCTGAAGCTTTCTGTCCTAGTAATATAAATTTCTTTTCTATATATTCCGCAAATGATTAAGTCCGAAAAAGCATACTACATGCTGCACTTGGCTAAATTAATGTAAGTGAAAGTTACAGAACCAGATACGTGTGCACATTCTAGTAATCAATAGTTGCATAAAGGTCACTCTTCCGAGCACAGGCACCTGATTCGAGTAATACAATGATAGACGTTAGCAGGACTTCAGGTAACAAGCATTGGCAATAGGAATGCCACTTCTAGAGTAATTATCCAGATATAGCCAATCTATTTACCTGAGTTTGTGTCGTGTGTATGATAGGCTCGAGCAAATATATAATTAAAAACATAATTATTAGAATCATGTTTTTTACGAAAGCATGATTTTTAGCCTATTGATTTTTACTAGAGATATGGAATAGCGGCTGCATGCCATGTCAATTTGCATTGGCACATATCAATCGCGAAATATCAATAGAAACACATAGCTAACAGTTTTACTGTACATCCTAGGCAGACTCAATCACACACGCGCCCGCAAGCACGCACACGCACACAAAACATGATATCAAGCAAATACCCTTGCATAACCACATGTTTGCACGCATGCATCACCAATCTAAAATCAGACGTGTTAATGAAAATTGTACCGATGAGTGAATAGGCTGACAAAGTCCTCAGATGCTTACATATCAGTTACCCTGTCTCGTCTCAAAAGTATTTTGTGGCTCTTCCCATCCAGATATATGTCGTTGATACGATGGCTTCTTGATCAGACAGAACTTTGATGTGGGTTGTAACCATACATATTGTATACATATATTTTCCATCCATGCCCCTCTCAAAAGCTGCATTTCAGAGTTCAGTATTTTCTCACTGATCTCGTTTATATGAGAGAATATCATATTATTAACAGAATCATATTTTAGTTGCAAATTCCATTTCCTAGTCGAAGACATTGTCAAATTAATACCTCCAACCAAGTTTATTTGCCATACAAATATAGAAATTCATGCTATGGATGTCTGCTTCTTACATGGTGGACAAATATATCCTATATCTATCCAACGTGAAGGTTAGAAACATTTGTGTTCGGTCTCTCTTCTGATAGTCTAGAGCCTGACATAGAGACACGTATACATTTTCTACTTAAGAGAATTTGAATGGTGATTAGAATAATATACACATAGAACTTTAAAACTGCACTAGGTGGAATTTGAAAAAGTGAGCATAACTCTGTGACAGACAAATTTCAAAATGGCCGCCAATTGGCTGACGACCACCATGAAATTAACATATATTTTGATTGGAACAGTTTATAATATAGCAAAAGGAAGTGCTTGTCGTCTACAGTGGTGTGTTCCAGTCTGCTGTTTACAATGGATTTGTTTAAATCGATTTTATACCGCCTAGTTACTAAATTCCAAGATGGCCGCCCATAGCAACCAAATAAAATTTGCCAGGATCATAACTCAGAAACTATTTGACTGATAAAAGAAGTGTCTTTCCCAACTAAATCGTTGTTGTCAGACTGATTGAAAGGGGTTTCTATGTTCTCCGACAGTTGTGTCGTCAAAAATTCAACATATCCGCCCATAGCAAACAGCTAAAATTTTGCCATGATCATAACTCAGAAACTATTTGACATAGAGGGATAAAAGAAGTGTTTTCCCCCACTAAATCAATGTTGCCTGACTGATTGAAAGGCGGTTTAATGTTCTCCGAGTGTTAGGTCGTCAAAAGTCCAAGATGTCCACCCATAGCAACCAGGTGAGAATTACCCACGGTCATAGCTTCGAAAATCCTTTTAGGATGAATGGGGGCGTCTTTTCTGTTTAAAGCAAGTTTGCCTTATTGATTAAAACGGACTTTAATGTTGTCTTGAGTCTAGGTCATGATAAATCCAAGATGTTTATCTGTAGCAATTACAGGTATGTCCATTTTCCCACTGCCATTACTGACACTATATTGTTGACCTACTTTGACATATACACCTGTGCAAAAGTTAAGCACCACCCTATTTTTACGCACATGCGAGGGTATATTCATGTGCTATGAAGAAAGCAATAGCATAAACATTTATGTACCCATCCATCTTAGTGCAAGAGGTAATAATGCAACTAGAGGAATGCTGATTATGATGGTGGGGAAACACTGTATGTTTTTGTTTGAACTTGAAAACGAGGCCTGAATATGGTTACGTTGACACAACTGACAACTATTGCCCTACAGTTGACACACGTGGCTAGATTGTCATTAATGGTGTCTGAAAACGAAGTTTAACATCTGTGCACGAGTTTGAGACTGTCATTATTAATACCGTGTATATCCACCTTGTGCCTGGATGACGGCCTGGACACGACGTCTCATGCTGGTCACCAACCGACTGATACGCCATTGTGGTATTCGTTGCCATTCAAGATGGAGTGCTCCTGTTAATTCCTGTAGGTTCTGCACAGGAGGATCCCTCCTTCTCACCATGTTTCCCAGAATGTCCCAGATATGCTCAATAGGGTTCATGTCAGGGCTCCTTGCTGGCCATGGTAGGGTTTCGATGGCATTCTGGCGGAGGTATTCATGCACAGCTCTAGCACGATGTGGTCGGGCGTTGTCATCCATGAATATGGGGTGGGTTCCAGGTGCATGATTTACAAAATGAGGGACCACAACTCTATCCAGTATGGAATCTTGATATCTTTGTCCATTTAGTGTTCCAGGTACAGTCAACAGATCCAGCTTACAATCAAATGAGATGCACCCCCATATCATAACGGAACCTCCACCAAATGGAACTTCTTCCATGATGTTACGTTGGTCGTACACCGTGCGTCTGGACCTCCATACACGAGTTCGACCATCTGTGGCATGAAGCAGGAACCGACCTTCATCGGATCAGTGTACCCGTCTCCAGGATCTCATGTTCCAGTGTCTTCTTTCGTGGCACCACCTCAGACGCTCCTCTTTGTGGTGTGCAGTGAGGAGAGGACGTCTGACAGGTCTCCTAGCTTTCATGCCAGCAGCATACAGTCTCCTTTTGACGGTAGACATTGACACTCTATTGCGCGTTTCCCATTGCTGGCTGAGCACTCTGCTGTTGGTGAATGGAGATCTCCTAACAAGGTGTACTAGGGCTCGATCATCACGGGCAGTAGTCTTCTTCGGTCTTCCAGATCTAGGCCTGTCCTTCACCTCGTTAGTTTGCCCATGTTTTGCAATCAAACGACTGATTACAGTATGGTTAATGTTCAGCTGTCTGCCAATCTCTCTGCATGTCATACCAGTGGTATGCATGCCTATGATTTGCCATTTAACACGATCACTTAACCTTCGTCTTGCCACAGCGGTTCACAATCAAGAGCTAATTCTCTCTGTACAAATAAACCACGGTCATGAACACAAAATTCCTAAACTTGTCGCCTAAATCTGTATGTAATGTTCTACACCTCAAACTGGACTTTTACATAACTGAACACGTGTGCTGTTTCCCGCCACGCACGGACATCAAGCGGCGTGAAGTCATGCATGCATGTGCATTTCGTACTTGGAATTATGTCAGCTAACGCGGGGACAAAAAGTATGGCAGCCTAGTTGTACCATCATGTTTCTACGTTCTATTGTTTTTGCTGGTGCTTAACTTTTGCACAGGTGTATATATCCATGACAGAGATGTCTAAACTGGCTGCCATTAATATACAATAATACAACAGAAACCTTCGTCATATAGCAAGGAACAGGCTATATTATTAACAGCATAGTAATGTTGCAATGAGTGCAAAGATAGCACATGCATTTATGAGTCGGGTAGCGGAACAATTAATCATACACAATGATATAAACCTGAATGCCTTTATGTGTGCAATACGCAATACTTATTTTGACAGTTAGGTTGATATGACCTGTGACACAATATTACGCACATTCGTCACGCAAGGACAATGTTTGGTGATACATCTACCACCACATTTGCACACGACAAGCTTTTCATTTGGTAGTGTCTTCGGTGGAGAACAGGAACTTTATCAATTAAGATATTGCCTAAAATAAAAAATGATCGTTGAATATGGGTTTTAATTACACTTGACATGGGCGGCAGCTGTGCCAGTGATTTTGGTGTGGTATCCTTAGTGTAATTTCCAGTCGGAGCTGGTCAACAGTTTGAGAGGAGGGAGGCCTTGCGTCCAGCGCCAGTCCTTACACGAACGAGGTATTCCTCAACCTTCTTCATTGACTCCTCACTCCATTCATGTGTCTCAGCGAACGTTTCTAGGTATCTCTCAGGCTCACCCGTGAGAGCTTCCTGGTTTGTCCCGATTTTGCTGATATTTTCATCTCTTGTTAGCACATGCACGTTCACTGGAATCCGACACAATCTCAGGACCAGCCTCTCAGCCGTTCAGGGTAGGTGTCTTCTGCGCTCTCCGGAGCCAAACCCCACCAACACCTCAGGCAAACCATGTTCTCGCGCCCTGAGATAAACACAGCAGCCTGGCAACTAGGATATGTGCCATTATATATCACCAGGAGCCGCTTGCATCCTCTACCTAATGAATGAGCAGCCAGTCATCCGCTTCTTCTACTCTGCCCGGCAGTGCATCAATATGTTCTGATACTGAGGATTCTTTCGATCATCTCTCCAGGCTTATCAACTCAGCTGGGACCACTTCATCATCAACAATGCATCCACTGAGAAGGATGGGAAGTTGTGAGTGTTGATCAAAGGCAAGCACACAAGTAAGACGTTGCAACTTGGTTTTGTTACTGGAAGATGGCCAGAACTTGTCCATTTGCTGGGGCATAGGGGAATCTGGACCTATGAATGCCATATCAATAGCGCCAATACCAGCGCCACGCTGGGTTCTCTCACTCCATTTGGCAGAGGGTTTCAGATAGATGTCAAATACAACATGGAACCTGGTTCTGGAGCACATAGATTGACCAGGATAGAGCACAGACCGCGCAGCAGTTGCGAATGTCCCAACTCAAGACAGTTCGGGAATGAAGGGATTTGGACATGAAGTCCAATATCACAGCCGAATCATCTCGTGGAAATACCCTGTCTTCATGTGCTAGATGCTTCTCGATTTCGGCCATGAGCTTGCTTTTTTCCGGCTTTGAGGCTAGGTCGCCTTCAAAGATGACTGAGGATGGCAGAATATCGTGAGAATAGATTGATTCCAGCGACAATCCCCGCTACTTCAGAATATCAACAATGTATGTTACGCTGAGCAGCAGCTAGCATCTCTGAAACAACAACTGCAGCAAGTTGGTTGTTAGAGGCTGATTTGGGGCAAGTTTCGTTTTGAGATAGTGACCGACAGTTTATTTTTCTTCTTAAGAAACTATTCCTTGCGAAACTCCTTGTAAATGCCCCCACCATTCACGAGAACCTGCCGCAGACGCGCATACACTTCATCACCAGCTACCTGCTTAGTGACGAAGTTATGCAGCTTGATAGTGGGGGCTTGAATGATGAAGGGACTGCCTCTGTTTCACGCAAAGTCTAAAAGCTGTTCTATATTTGTGTTTCGATGCACTGCTTTTAGGCCTATAAGATCGTGGTGGAGCATTGCAGATTCACTATGGTCCATTGACCTATCGATTGCCATCTCTCTCAAGTTGTTCGAGATGAGAAGAATCTCATGAAAGATGAGCTGCTATTCAACCACAACAGCTGTGAACCTCGTCTTGCCCACGATTCCGCCCTTGCTCTTTGAGTCCCTCTGGATAGACTGCTCTAACTTTCTATCTGGTGCCACGGCATTGAAACAACTGGAGCAGTATTTCACGACAAAATGGCCACACAAAGTTGTTGGAAGACCTCATGATGAGTACTTTGTAGGTTCAAGGTAGAATGAGCCATATCGGAGGTAGTTCAGCGATTCGCACTCTCGGAATATGGGATGAGAGATCTCTGCAGATGCAATATGCGGCATGAAGTTGCCCTCACGACCAGAAGAGATAACATGTTGAGGACAATCTGCTGGAAGAGACCCCAGTACTGGCAAACCTCAGACTTGGAATCACACTTCTCCAAGAAGGACTGAAACATCTGTTGAATAGAACATGAATGCAAAAGCATCTCAGTAAACTTTAAGTTTTTGTTGCTCTTGTTCTTCCTGCACAGAGCCACCCTCAATGCAACTGCAATCGCCATCATATCACGATCTATCTCCCTCTTATGCTGCGTAAGCCATACCCAAAATCCCTGCCACATCAAGGAAGTCATGACATCTGACACAAGCTTATGCCTTTAAACGATTTGACGTAGTGGGTGCCTTCCAACACAGGATCCAATGTCAGCTTGCCAAACACCTCAATCTCAATATCGTCCAGCACACTTCAGCAGTACCTTCACCTAGTGAAACATCCCCATCATACCATGTATGCCCGCTAATGTACCTGGCTCAGCCATCATGATTTCAGCGACTGTATGGAAGACGCCCTCGTCACAGAATACTGGAATGATGGACTGCGATGTGTTAATCGGATGACGCATCCTATGGAAATTCTGAAGGGCTTTGCGGACAGTTGCATAGTCAGTTACAGGGAGGGTATCATAGGTCAAAACCCTAAACACATCAGGGGCACCGTAGCAGTGGATATCAGAGCATGAGTACCAATCCATGTTCACAGTGCACCAGATTCAGTGTCAACATTGGGTAGACCACACCTGATGAAAGAGATGAGGAACTCGCGCATGTTAGCTGTGTTGAGAGTAAAAACATAGTCAATTACGTCTGTGATATTTAGTTCTTCTAAAACGCTTGTTGGAAGAAATTATCTTATTGTTGGTTTGGGGTGGCAAACAATACAGTTTCAGTGTCAGGCAGATCATCAGTAGGGTTGAAAATCAGAAAGTTAAGCCCCTTTAGTGTTGAAATGATCTTGCTTTTTTCTATCCGCCATAGATGTGATCAATTTAACATCACCTGAAACGATAAAAATACAGATTAAGGATCAGACTATAGGAAAAGACGCAAACTTCAGTCTCAAGTTAGTTTTAAAAGGTATTACCCCTGACCCTTGTTCATAAACTTCAGTCTGAAATATGTGCATCTAAAATAATCCTGTGACAATATTGGGCTTGCCTTACATACATGTATAGATTTGTTTGTCAAGAGAAATTAAATGTTGAGTAACAGACACCGGTTGACTTCAATGTGGAATTTTAAAAACCATGGATAAGCTGGGAGATATGAGTATTTTAATTTTATGTTTAAGTGGCGGACCACGACGAGATGGAATGGACACGTCCTTTGCTAGATATTCTAGAATGCATGGACCATGGAAAGCTATCCAAAATGCTATGAAGATGTGAATATACGTACGGATCTGATTATCAGCCGTTGACAACCTATTGACATTTGCATGTGACCGTGACCGCGAATTACAAAGTTAACCACAAAAACGGAATCAGCATCCTCTAATATCCCTATACACATATATCATTTGACTCTCTGCGACGTTTGGTTTAAAAATTTCTATAAGCCATTATGTCCGCTGGCGGCCATATTGAATTTTTCAAATATGGTAGCGTGCACCGCTTATGCACGTTTTTTCAAAGTTCCTCCTAGTAAGGTTTCGAAGTTCTAAGTGTATTCTACTCAAATCAAAACTCAATTTATCTTAAGTAGAGAATGTATATGGGACTCTATGGCGGGGCCAGGAGTATGATTACTGAGAGAAATTAGAGACGCGATATTATTACGGGGCTGTATAAACCGTGGTGGTTGGACCGGGCAAGTAGCCAGAAGAATGAGAAGATTACTGAGAAACATCACACTTGACAGATAGTTGTTGACAAAATGAAATGAAACATGAAGTGAAACATCAGCTGAACAGCTGTTACTGATAGCGTGCATCAACGTGTCAACATCTGAAATACCCGGTCAGGAGCACTGGCTAGTTACTGAACTCGAGTCATCGGCGACAACCAGCCCCATTGTGAGGGGATATATATACGGGGCATGCGGCTGGAGATGGAATATGCCGACGATGTGGACTTCACAGACGAGGAAAAGAAACCTTTGACGAACTTCTCCCCATGGATGCAAGCAAACTAAAATCTGAGCATCTCTTTATGAATGAATCCAAAACAGAGTTCCTCCACATATACCTATCGACAAAGCATGAAACTACAGAAAATGACGACCCAGTTCGTGGCGGCGAACCATGGAGGAAATGTACAACCCTGAGCTCATTGCTTTGCAGTACTGCTGACATTTCTGCAGGCTGCGTCATGGGGAACATAGGTTTCCAGTCCTTCTGGAAGCTATGGATTCGTAGGTCAAAGATGCCCTTGATAAAGAGGCTACGTTTATACAATTGCAACCTGCGTATCCTTGATGCTGTATAACTGTAACAGCTGGGCAGCTCCAAAGGCAGCTCTAGACAAACTCGATGCCTGCCACCGCAAACACCCACGCACCATCACCGTACAACGATGGCCAGACAGCATAGTTTCCAACGATGCACAATACACGATGTGTAATACGTCGCCGCTGTCTGTAAAAGTCGCCCAGCAAAGATGGTCCATATTTGGCCATGTGCTACGGATGCCAGAAGAGTCACCAGCACAGAGAGCCTTGGAATTCGCCCTACTCGGAGCCAGCAAATACAAAGGCAGGAGAGGACGGCATTGCATACATCTGCTAAGCATGCTACGAGATAGCCTAAAAAGCAGGACTCGGTACACTCAAGTCAAGAATGGACCTGAGGAAGCTAACGATTTCGGCTGAGGGCAAGACACAGTGGGAAAAAGCGAAGAAGGACTGATTGCAGCTGTAGGATGTTTCTACTACTACAGCCGCAGAATACAGTACTCATACATACACAATTTATATTTATATTTGCGTGAATCAGAATGAGCTAGCTGGGCGCGGGGGGGGCGAGAGAGAGAGAGAGAGAGGGGGGGGGGGCTCAAATTTAGCACACCAGTTAGTAGTGTTATCATACTCATCACGAGCATGTCAGTGTGATGTATATCCAAACTTACTTACATGGACCACCAGCAATCGCGGGCATAAGACGGCGATCCTCAACGCGTGTGGTGACAACGCTACCCGCCACAAAAACACCTTGTTCTGTCCGCAAAAATGATTTGCCACTTGAAATAAATTACCGTAAGTAACCATATGTTTTCGTGATCACATCTTGGAGCCCCATGCGGTGGCCGCTATCAGTATGTGTGACCACATCAACATCATCATTGTCAGTGTGTCAGTATATCGGACATGTGAAAGCTGGTCGGCCAATCCTTGACTTCCAGTCTTGGTGCGGTGGTCCAGTGGAAAGATGCCTGGTTGCTGATGCTATGCGGAGTTGCAGGATGGCGGTTCGATCCCGCGACCGGGAGATGGTGATCAACAAATTAAACTAACGGGTGTAGCACTGTCGGCTAAGTTAGCACATGGAAATTGAAGCCGCACGTTGCCAGTGCGTCAATAAAATAAAAATACATACTTCTGGCAGTATATCAGACATGTGAAAACTGGTCGGCCAATCCTTGACTTTTAGTCTTGGTGCGGTGGTCCAGTGGAAAGATGCCTGGTTGCTGATGCTATGCGGAGTTGCAGAATGGCGGTTCGATCCCCCGACCGGGAGATGGTGATCAACAAATTAAACTAATGGGTGCATCACTGTCGGCTAAGTTAGCACATGGAAATTGAAGCCGCACGTTGCCAGTGCGTCAATAAAATAAAATACATATACTGCCAGAGCCGTGCTGGAGTCAGAGTATAATAGGCGTAAAAGCCTAGGATTGAATTGTGGCGGGTGCATCCACAGATAGTCCCATATGAATCGTCAGTGTGTCAGTATATCAGACATGTGAAAACTGGTCGGCTAATCCTTGACTTTTAGTCTTGGTGCGGTGGTCCAGTGGAAAGATGCCTGGTTGCTGATGCTATGCGGAGTTGCAGAATGGCGGTTCGATCCCTGACCGGGAGATGGTGATCAACAAATTAAACTAATGGGTGCATCACTGTCGGCTAAGTTAGCACATGGAAATTGAAGCCGCACGTTGCCAGTGCGTCAATAAAATAAAATACATACATACATACATACATACATACGTACCTACGCAAAGAAACGTAGGTTAATAATGTTAAAACCTCTTAATAAATCTTCATTAATTTCAATACAAAATGTATTACTTCCCAGCAATGTCTACGGGAAGCGTGTATGTTATGCATGCGTTAATTAACTCCTGATCATCCATTGATTGCATAGGAATCACCCATATACACATGCAAGATACTCTAACAAGGAAACAACATGCTCCCCGCTTGTAATGATGATCAAGATGATGTGGTCAGTGTGTGTACATTCATCATAATCGCCATCGTCATCGTCTTAGTCATCGTCATCATCATCATCAACATCAAAGACGACCCCTGCACTAACCCCGCACAAGGGATGTCAATCCAATACTCATCGTCCCTCATCAAGCTCTTGAAATGGAGGAATGTCTACGTAAACTCCAGCCACTCTGTCTCCGTGTTTCCAGAAAACTATACAGGTAAGATGTTGAATATTTTGAAACTAATTTGACCGGACGCTGTAGCTGCTGCCGTGCCAGATTAGTTTCAAAATAGTGAGCGTAATGTTTATTAAATAATAAAGAAATACAATTCGTACAGCTTGTCGGACTATTAAGCATTTGTGACGGACTATATTGCGTCACTCATGATGTAAATGTATATGACGTCAGTCTACGTTTCAAAGTTAAATATTTTGAAATGTATTTGACTGAATACTGCTGCTACTACTATTACTACTACTACTACTACTACTACTACTACTACTACTACTACTACTACTACTACTACTACTACTACTACTACTACTACTACTACTACTACTACTACCACCACTACTACTACTACTACTACTACTACTACTACTACTACTACTAATAATAATAATAATAATAACAATAATAATAATAATAATAATAAATATAGCCGCAAGCGGCTATGCATCGGGGGTGGGTGTAGGGGTGGGGGGGGGGATGCAAGTGGCTAGCATCCCGGTCCCTAAGACGAGAAACTTATCTGCACGAGCCAGCTCTTATAAAAACAAAATAATGATTATAATGTATCAACAAGGGCAGTAAAATATTAATACAATATTAATACAAAATTATTTTAGTTGTTTGTTTGTTTTAGTTGGTGTTATTGGCCGCTTACACCTAGATGTATTTGAGCCATGCCTCTATTTTGAGGTGCTTCTCCGAGGCGTTGCGAAATGAAAGTAAAATTGAAAAAAGTAAAAAAAAAAAATGATGTTGCTAAGGGTGTATGGGGGGCCTGTTGCTGTCTAATGAACTGTTGTTGACGGGTGTAAGTGTTGGATGCAGTGTAAGAGTGGGTGGGAGGGGGTCACTTTATTTCACTTGGGGGTAGGATGGGGACACATGGGCTTCCACAGTGGGGGTCAGAGATTAAGTTTGCATTCTCATCAAATCAGGGCGAAAATCAATTCCGCCGTCACCACCATGCACAACCCCCCCCCCCACCCCCTACACACCAAGGCCTCCCACAAAAACACTAAAACCCATGGCCCCTGCAAAGACGGGGTGTTGGAACCAAACATCCAGCCACCCCACCGGTGCCCCACCCCCACATTATTAAGCCAATTTATTAGAAATGTTGTCTGAAATGGCTTCTCAGAGTCAAATAGCCAAAGAAAAAAGGCAACACGGCTGGACGGATGGACGGCACCAACTACAATTATATTCACACCAGCCATGTGAGTAATAATAATAACCTCGTTTGCGCTGTGTCTTAGCAATGCACTTAGTGACCCCATGACCTAGATAGTTGATTCGTTGACGTCGCCTCAAAGCTATCATAAGTTGTCACAATATAAAGGCGCGTTCAAAATCTGGTGATTATCTTCTTGCATTCCAGAGTTCTGGCCAAAAAATACGTATTTCACCTAATGTTTTATCCTGAAACTCATAGAACTTCTAGCCACATAAAATATGAAAGTATCGGCCAACGTTGCCGATTCTATCTACTTGCCTTCCCTATCTATGGCTACAAATGTGTATTTTGCGATGCATTTAATGACCCTGTGGCCTAGATATTTGTACCTTTGACCTGAAACACAAGTTTGCTCCTAGCCAACCGCAATATGAATGCATGTTACCGATTAGATGATTCTACCTACGAAAATATGTATTTCTGTGTGCACTAAGTGACCCCGTGACCTTGATTTTCGAAATTTTGTCTCCAACCTAGTCTTTTCTAACCACTCATCGTATCAATGTATGTGCCATATTTAGTGAGTCTACCGACTTGAGTTCCCAATTCATGGCGAATACTGTGTATTTTGGGATATACTTAGTAACCCCGTGACCTGACTATTTGGAACTTTGACCTTAAATAAAATTATGTTTCTACCCAAGCGCAATATCAATGTATGTTACCGTTTTGGTAATTTTACCTTCATGAATTGCAGAATTATTGAGTAAAATATGTATCATCGTATGCACAGAGTGACTCCGTGACCTTGATTTTTGACATTTTAACCCCAAACTATATATTTTTCTAGCCACTCATAATATCAATGTATGTGCCCAATTTGATGATGTGACCTCATAGGTTTCCCGAGATATGCCTCGCATAAACATACAGACTGACAGTCACGCACGCACGCACGCACGCACGCACGCACGCACGCACGCACGCACGCACGCACGCACGCACGCACGCACGCACGCACGCACGCACGCACGCACGCACGCACGCACGCACGCACGCACGCACGCACGCACGCACGCACGCACGCACGCGCGTACGCTATCCACTAGACGGCACCAGCCGCAATACTCACACCGGCCGTATCTTTGTTTATGTACATCTTTATTTGCCTGGCATTAGAGTAATATTTATGTAAACTCACACGCTTTCTTGCCCGCCCATCCGCCTGGCCGCCCACCCGCATGTCCTGCCGACCACCAGACCGCCAACCCGGCCACTGGCTGCCCACCCGCCCAGTATACCGCCCACTTACTCACCTACTCACATACCGAACCACCCAACCAATAACCCACCCACCCAACCACTCACCCACCCACCACACCACCCAGTCACCCACCCACCCACCCATCCATCCATCCATCCATCCATCCATCCATCCAACTACCCATCTACTCACTCCCAACAGGACCACCCTTTCATCGACCCACCCGCCCACCCACCTACCAACCAACCACCACCAACCACCCACCCACATGGCAACCTGGATAACACACATAAAGGGCACATATTCGTTTGCTTTTAAATCCGTATCACTTGAGCTAGAATGACATCCAATATTACGATCCAAGGAGGCACGATGGTCGCGTTCTCAAAGACAATATAATGCTATATGCAACGGCTAATGGAGGAATCCTGTTTTACCGATGCACCGCACATTTTTTCCCAACCCCACTCACGCATTTCCTGTGCTGCCATCGCTCGATCCCTGCACTCACTGAATCTAAATTTTCAGAAAAATATATGCAGGTAACCTGTTGAATAGTTTGATATTAATTTGACTGAGTGCTTTTGCTGCCAATGAGAGCAACAGCGCCCAGTCAAATTAGTTTCAAAATATTCAATAGCGTGCTTATTAAATAGTAAAGACATGCAATTCGTACAAGAACGCTTAGTGCGCCATCAAGTATCCGTTCGTGACGAACCTATTTACGTCATCCATGACGTCATTAATAATGACCCCGTCTTCCATGTCACGTAGTTGATTATGACGTCATGTGATTGATGGATAAACTGGGAACGTCCATTAGAGCGTTGTCAATATGTGAGTTTCTGAAATTCGTCTCTATCGAATGTTCATGTCACAGTCTATTCCCATGTGATTAAACAGGATCTGCGGCTACAATTGTTGCTTTTTTATTATGGACATGTTTTGGATCAGAAGAGGGCATCCACCTTTCCATGCTCTAACGCCGAAAAAGGCAATTCACCAGTTTGCTTCTACATTTAGTCCACCTCTACAAATATGCTGCTACCGGTCTTTGGAGCTACCATCTGTATATCGTACAGGGCGTAATTGATAAGTGACGAACTTCTCACTTGCTAACACGACAAGCCATGGCAGTGCCAATTTGGACTTTACAAACATAATACTTTGACATAGCTAAACGTGCTACGTCGAATACTGTTTACATCACGTCAAGTTTCGTTCATACTCATTAACCGTAATGAATACAGATGCACAAATAATGGCCTATCAGTTTTGTTCATGTATTCGTGATTCAAACCCAGGACTAGACGCCTCAAGCGGATATCAGAGGCGTTTGATACCATCGATTGAGGGATTTGAATGTACAAGCGAGCACTGTACGCCAATAGAGGATTATTAACGCGTCATGTCGAATGTGAGTGACTGGCAGAATAAAAATACGATGCGAGCGATTGTCATGCAGTTTTCCCATTTTACATGACACGCTGACTGCACACAATATAGTGTCAACTTCAAAACGCAATGCAAAAAAAATATATACAATTTGTAAACTTGGCGGAGTAATCACTGTTCATGACGGAGCTAGATACACCATTCTGTATGAAATGTGACGTAGGCACTAATTGATTATGACGTCTTATACCAGAGTAACAGATCATACCCATCCATTATCTGAAATTATTGGCTTTGTAGTTGCGGATAACATCGGTGGCGGTGATCAGTATATAGTGCAGTTGATGGTGCATACTCAAGGCATGTGTCATACGATTTGCAGGATAGTAGTGTGCCCTACAACGTGCAGGGTTTATGTCGACACTTAAAAGTGTAGAGAACGAGGAGGGGCTATCAATAACAAGACTCAGTTACCCCAGTGAACCTTCCCGCATGAAACCCGATGCCAGATCCATCACGCAAACATCACCCGCATCATCTATATCTTCAAGCGAAGACGTTGATACTCAATGCCACTATTTTGACGAAGTGGTCAACAAGAAATAGTTGACTAAGACTGGCACTCTTACCTTGGATGCTAACGTACACGATTTCTTTCATAAGACATACTTCCAACATGGTTATAGCCTGAGAATGTTCATTAATTGAACTGAGTAGATACATTCTCGTTTTGTGTTATTACATACATTAAGTGAAACAAATCGCTCCTGTAATCAAATATACGACACTATATCAGATTCGGTGGCACACCACAAGGAAGAGCTGCCCTTTTGCAAGTAGAGTGCTTTGGCTTAGCTAGTGCTGATGCCACTCAGTAAGGATTAAAGCATGACCATATATGGCGTGGTCCATCCTGTCAAACTGACAATGATTTCTATCATTCATTTATCACGCCATGTCATATTTCAAAACAATCAGCCATGACCAAATTTGTGTCAAATAATAATCACTCATTCAGAATATTAGTTACTGAACTCAGCCATCCACTGTTCTGTGTTTTAAATGGTGTACACTATCAGCGTATGCACAGTACGCTATGGTACATAGTCTGTGATATATCAGATTGCTCTTAAAACATCCATTCTCTTTTATATCATACCCTAAGCGTATCTCATGCCACCACATTTCAATATGGCCTTTTTCACGTTGCTAATAAACATGTGTTGGGTGGAAGTGTGGGGGCGGGGCGGCAATATAGCTTTCCAAGTTTATCCAGCCTTCATATGATGCCATAATCACCTAGGTGACGTGGAGGATAACATCTTAATGAATGACGTCATTATGATGTCATGAATGGCGTAGATAAGTACATCACGAGCGCATATTTGAAGACGGGCTATGCGTTGTAGTGCGAATTGTATGGCTTTACTAATTAATTAATATTAATTGAATATTTTGAAACTAATTTGACTGGGCGGTTTTGCTGCCGTAGCAGCACCCAGTCAAATTAGTTAAGAAATATTCAACAGCTTACCTGTATAGTTTTAAGGAAATTGATATCTAGGGCATTCTGGGATCGATCAATCCCAACACGGCGAAGTGTGGGTGGAGTTTAGCTAAAGGTGGGCGGGGCATAGCTAAAGCTGGAAAGGCCCATTAGCATATTTGCCAGCGAATACAATTTGCTGCAATGGATTTTAATCTCATCAGTGGTTGAAGAAACTGTCTGCATTTCGATATTTCTATTGAATATCTTGCTAAGCTGTAGGGTGGTTTTTATATTCAATTGTATGGATGTGTAAATGTGAAGTGGCGGTATTTATCCAGATTTGTTAGACAGAGAGAATGAATTGTCTGTGTCATGGTAGAGACTATTGCTGTCCAAAACAAACGACTGTACTGATAAAGGTGCAGCTGCTCTGCATTGAATACATCCGAATCTGGCATAGTACTGGTATTAGAGTGACAGCACATCAATATTTTAACGCCGAATCCTATGTGTGTATACATATATATTAAATCAATACAGCATATATACATGATGCGCTTCCGATGCCTGTCATATTTGTCCCAGGTGTGCTTCAAGTAATACACGTGACAGCAATTTATGCGTTGCGACACAAGGTGCGTCTCTGTTCTTTCCTACAAATAGTTTATATTCAGGCCAGGAACAAGACAAAGATTATATGTGTCTCTAGTTGTTGGAATTTGCGTTTATTAGCACACGTCTATTATACGAAATACATTTATGTTGATACGCCAAGGAATCTGAGAGACAATTTATCAAGCCACCTGGAAAGGTTTACACCAAAGGGGTCTGTCATATTGAAATGTATTGCCAACTAATATTATGTTCCGATATGACTAGTAGTATTCGTACACATATACTCTCATGGTAACAACAATGCAATGAACGGTGGACGCCTAAATGCAGACAAAGCATTATTTGAGACAGATTATTTATCTTCAAGATTTTCTGACATTATGTGATGTCGAAAGATGATTAAACAGCATGTTAGAAAGATATGATTAATGCACTAAACATACATATGTCAATCTCATTGCTTATGCAAGAGAGGGTATTCCTCACAATAGTTGAGTAATCATTGGTTATACTCTAATAAAATTATGAGTTGGCCGGTTCTCCCTGGATGATTCCGCAGCCGAATCTACATGGCATGCGACCGTGTGTATTAACTTCAGAAACGGTGTTTCGGATTAAATTCGAATTCGTTTCAGAATCGGTTCAGTATTAGCTGAATTATTCGGGATTACAAATTCGCCAAATCACTATGCGAGGGAGTGACTATTTCCAGTAAATGATCATAGCGCGTAGACCCTTGTCACACGACCGACTTCCTACCCTATCTCACACGCGCTGATTGGTCGCCTCATCTTTTGAGTGTGCCTTTCTGAATCGTAGACCGCTCGATATAAAATGAGAAGCCTCGGCATCTCCACGTACACACTTTGTTTCCAACTTCGCCCGCCTTCCACGTGGGCATGTATTACGCTACCAAATTGTTAGATTAGTGAAGAAATACTACACAGTGCCAAAGGTAACTTTCGGGGAACACGAGCTTCCTAGTGTTATTTAAAGCATCTCTTAACATCGTCCACGCCAGGTTGTCTGATGCCGCCTGAGAAATTGCTATAAATTTAATTTGCATCAGTGGGTCAAACTGCCCATTTGAATTGTATTTTGTACAGAAAGAAGAAACTATCAGACGAGTTAGTTCCTTGTGAAGCTCTTTTCGTCAGAGAAAACACTTCTCCGTCGTGAATGCAAATAATACTGTCGGACCATCTGCTTATGGCAGCAGGGGACATCCAGCGAGACAGTAATTACAAGTTCAGTGATTACATTGAAATTGTCTCTAAGAGTATCCAAACATGCGGATTTTCATTAAGAAGATACATCCATAAACACATCTTCGGAAGACACGTATCGACCTGTGCGTTAGGTTGACGGATACACCACATTCCCAGTTAGGAATTGTTGTAGCTGTTTTCCCTGCATCGGCAATCAATTACCAGCGGATGATCATCTCCATAACCGATTGCCTGGTGAGATCCATTTCTTTCCCAACCTGTTTGGAGCTTTATGAACGTGTCTGTGTCATGTTGATTCTGTCAACGAAACTTTCCTCGGAACAGATTTTTCCAAGTTATCAAATGGTGCCGCCATGTGGTCTCCAGATGGAAAGAGTATGGAGCGAGATCAAGTTCGATTCGCATACTTCTGCCTCTATGTCTGACTCTAGATGCACTACGCATGCTTTAACCTCTAGGCTTCGTCACACGAAGCATCACTTTACTCTAGAAGCCGTATTCTATCATCAGAACTTTAGCGGAGTTCCTAGGCTACTGCTCACATCACCCTTTACGTGTGTTCCGTCGGATCAATATATGTATTTACGGACACGTTAATAATAATAATAATAATAATAATAATAATAATAATAATAATAATAATAATAATATTAAAAATAATAATAATAATAATAATAATAATAATAATAATAATAGTAATAATAATAATATATGTATGTATTTATCCGGAAACGGTGTTAATATAGTTATTATTTAATAATAGGATTATATGATAACACCAAAACCATACGTTTTTAATCTCCAATATTTAGTTAATGATACTATATAATTATGGGATCTATATACTGTCAAATATGTCAGTACCCTATATTACACACATTTTCACTAACTACCCCACAACTACCAAGAAGGTGAGACCCATTTTACAGAATATAATAATTTCAGGTTACCGATACTTTCGATTACTTTATGCCGATGGTAACACCATTAACTGCTTGCAATTGTCACATTCACATATTGAATCCATTGTTTACATTTCTCAATATACTTTTCCCTTCCTCCCATAATCACGTAGTTTCAGTTTTAAGCGAATTTGGAATTCTCTCTCTCTCTCTCTCTCTCTCTCTCTCTCTCTCTCTCCCTCCCTCCCTCCCTCCCTCCCGCCCTCGCTCCATCTCTCTCTCTCTCTCTCTCTCTCTCTCTCTCTCTCTCTCTCTCTCTCTCTCTCTCTCTCTCTCTCTCTCTCTCTTTTCTTGGCCATTGCGTATTTAACTTATATTACGTTGCTTGTATGTAAGCGGTTATTGTATATTATAACAGCTCAGTAATTGCCGCTTTCCAAACCTTTCTTGAACCCTTCTCCGATATTTGGACAGATATAGTCGTCTTCGCTGTTCTGAATCTCTCCATAACAATTTCCGGAATAAATTTACTACAAACCACAGAGTTGGAAACTTAGTGTCAAAGTTATTACCCTCAAATCGTAAAGATCAAGCATTTAGTGTAAGTACATCTTGGATAATAATAATAATAATAGTAATAATAATAATAATAATAATAATAATAATAATAATAATCTTTATTTCAAGAGGGTACATCGTCAGTGGCCTGAT
Source organism: Chaetoderma sp. LZ-2023a (assembly GCA_034401795.1). Classification (NCBI taxonomy): domain Eukaryota; kingdom Metazoa; phylum Mollusca; class Caudofoveata; order Chaetodermatida; family Chaetodermatidae; genus Chaetoderma; species Chaetoderma sp. LZ-2023a. Next base: position 132,544,342 of record CM067371.1, on the reverse strand, counting down.
GCTCCCGAGGCCCTCAAAACATATATACACTTCTATATAATAATATATAATTATATACACGCCGGGTATGTACAAATATACATATGTACAATAACTGCACTTACACGCACGCATGCACGCACTCACTGAGACACGCAGGCGGGCGGGCAGGCAGGCAGACAGGAAGGCAGGCAGGCAGACATGTGGGGAGGCAGACAGGCGGACTTATACTAGTTGCGAGTCTCTTCAAGGTAAAGGTAAGCTGTTACAATATTTTGGGAAACAAATTTGACCGGACGCTGTAGCTACCTAAGGCAGCATCTGCGTCCAGCCATATTAGCCCCAAAATGTTAAACAGAATATTTATTAAATCATACATGTTCAGGTTCACTTTATATACATGTACATGACGACTGTGGTGGTAGAGTATTTGCAGTACAGTAATAATTACATGTGTGTAATATTCATAATTCTATGACTCGGTAGTAGTAGTAGTAGTAGTAGTAGTAGTAGTAGTAGTAGCAGTAGCAGTAGCAGTAGTAGTAGTAGTAGCAGCAGTAGTAGCAGCAGTAGTAGTAGTAGCAGCAGCAACAGCGGCGGTGGCGTTTGGCGGCGGCGGCAGGGGCGGCGGTGGTGGCAGCAGTAGCAGTAGTAGCAGTAACAGTAGCAGTAGCAGCATTAGCAGTAGTAGTAGTAGTAGTAGTAGTAGTAGTAGTAGTAGTAGTAGTAGTAGTAGTAGTAGTAGTAGTAGTAGTAGTAGTAGTAGTAGTAGTAGTAGTAGCGATTGTACTAGTAAAAGTCATTTTTCATCCAAGCCCTTAATTATCGTATTATAGTTGTCCCAAAAGAAAGCCTGGCACGTGTCTAAGACCATTGTGAATCTCAAAGCGTTTTCGTCTCTTCAGAGGACCAAAACTTTGTCTCCAAGGCAGATGTGGCAATGAAACGAATAAGAACAGATTATTATTATTATTATTATTATTATTATTATAATTATTATTATCTTGTATGTTTGATGTGAATGACCTAAGTGTTGACGAATGCTTAGTATTAATTGGTACAGAAATCCACATTTACGTTGCCATGTATGTGAAACTGTACCTCCCGTAATCTGTTCTTATTATTGGAGGCTTTAATAGACTGTTCGTCTTCGACCGTAAATGTCGAGAATGCGTGTCTTCTACCAACGTAAATATGTCTTTCATGTAGATAGGTGCAAGGCCGTTTAATGAGTTATATGTCATATTGGCCTTAATTGACATTCTCCGAGTTAATGTTGTCCAGTTCAATGTTTCGTACATTTCTTGTGATGGGGTCCTATAGGGTACTTCTAATATTATTCTAGCTGCAGGTTTTTGTAATTTTTCAAGCTTATTTAGCAATGTAGGAGTACCGGCATACTACACAAGACAACAGTAATCTATATGGGAAAGGATATATGCCTTATAAAACAGGGTTCGTTCTCAAACATTCATATATTTCTCATTTTTCCTTAGCATATAAATAAGTGAAGCGATCTTGTTAAAAATTTTGCTAATGTGCTGTTGCCATGAAAGGTTGTCATTAATATACAAGCCTAAACGTTTTGCTTCATTTACTATTTCTAACTCGCCATTATACATCGGTATCTTCATTTCTTCATGGTTAATCTGCGTTCGTTTGTTTGCACTGCTTAATTATGATTAATAATTTAGTTTTCTCCGTATTTACAACCATTTTATTATTTTGACACCAATTCTGTATCAAAGCCATATCAGAAGTTAGTTGTTCATTTATGTTTGGCACGCTGTCAAAATTACAGTGCATAGTCGTATCATCACATTACATGTCAATGTTACTATTTACACCCATATGAAGATCGTTTACATATAATATAAACAAGAGTGGTCCCAACACCGAACCTTGCGGTACACCTACACATACCGGTAAATGATCAGACACCTTGTCAGAAATGGCCACATATTGATATCTATTTTCTAAATCAGATGAAAACCACTTTAGCGTTAACGAATCAAATTTATAAATGCCTAACTTTTCTAACAATATACTATGATTAACTAAGTCGAATGCTTTCTTAAAATCTATTAAATTAGCGCCTACAAACTCGCCATTATCTATTGCAAATCGCCATTTTTCTACTAATTTAAGTAATGCAGTCTCGCATGAATGTTTTGGCCTGAATCATGACTGCGCGTCATTCAGTAAATCATAATTACTTAGAAATTTTTACAAATGATTGTGAACATGCCGTTCAATAATTTTGGACAGAATCGGTAAAATAGATATGGGTCTATAATTACTAATATCTCCTTTGTTGTCTGATTTGAATAACGGTTTTACCTTTGCGCACTTCCACACTGTCGGAAACACGCCCGTATCGATGCTTATATTAAAACTACATGTTATTGATGGGGCTATGACTGGTGCTGCTAATTTGAGGAAATGTGCATTCAGCCCGTCAAAACCGGCAGACTTATTTGTTTTTAGGCGGCTAAGTTCATCGTAGACGTAATTTACTGTTATTCTCGGGATTTTGAATTTAATTTCGCTTGGGACTTTATTTCTAACGTACGTTTTAAGGTCATTTGATATTGCGTGGGAGTAGAACGTTCAATTAACGACATTACTTTATGTTTAAACTCTTTGTATTTAATCATGTTCTTAACCCTTTTATAGTAATCTCTGTCTTTAATTGCTTTTACAATTCCATCGTTTATCCACCCAGGCTGGGAGAAACGTTTGACTCTACGTTCGATAATAGGAGCGTGATTATTTAAAATATCTATGAATGCGTCCTGCCATTCATAGATATTTTAAATAGTATATCATTGAATTCCATCAGAAAACGCTAGTAATTAGGAAATCTGATCGCTCAAGAAATCCATACTTGGAATCTGATCTTTCAAGATTCAAATACTTCCTTTGCAAAGAATTATGTGATACGAGTATCAACGATAGCAACGATTATTTGATTAGTGTCATTCAGTATTCCACATTGTGCTCTCTTTTTCGGAAATAGTCCTCTCGAGGAACAAATAGGTCCGATATTTGCACAAGATATCTGCCCATGCCATTGCAATGGTATTTCACCTTTGATATAAATCACCGAGTCACTGAATTCCACTATATAACCTACGAGTAGCTTGTACAACTATAAATAATCTGCCATATAATAATAAAATTACATCCGGCTCTTTGTGGAATTTTCATCCGCACATTCAAAAGTAATAGGAGGTGTAATACAATTTGTATTCACACACCCCTGTAACCAGCTGGTTTAAACGCAGTTAAATATACCAAATCGCCAAAGGGTGTTAATTATTACTGATATTATTATTTCATTACATATGATCATACTGCATTGAGAAACTTGTTGAAGGACTTTGTAATTATCATTTACAAAATAAATGCACGTGCTATACCATTACACATTGTGTTTGGCGGGGTAGATCCCCTACCTGACTGAACAGAATCTGAAGAAGAAGAAGAAAGAAGTTTTCGCCTTCCTACCCTCTCCTACATGACCTATGGTCAACGCAACGACAATGCGTATTGAACCGAGCCACCAACGTCATTGTGGAGATAGACCCGGAGTGAATATACGCTCGAGCCCACCGGAACCAAGAAGTTCTGCCGACCCACTACGCAGAATACCTTCCCAGAATGCATCGCGCATACAACTTCTGGCTGTAATTGCGATAGCCGACGCGTAAACAGCATTACTTTACTATTGGAATCAGATACAGCGCACTTTATGCGGTTTATATGACGAACCAATTCCATAACATTATTGAAGTCATACATCATTGGAAAGCCACGCCAATTTTCTATACGTTTCTTCTATTTGTTCTTTGGTCTTGCAAAAATTGAATACAGTTGATTGTAATTTTAGAAAACAAACCATTGTCCAATTGATTTAATGAATCTAGATATACTGCTGTACTTTATATACGCAAATAACCCAATGAAAGATTTACACAAATATTAAAAATAATGCATTAATGATTAGGCAATATTGAATGCCCTTTCCACAGATGTATTCCTAAATAAAACAGTGATTCTAGCTTATCATAGGAACGGTTTAAATTGTGGTGTATTTTAGCGCAATAGTAGCTGTTTGTGGCCGACAAAGCCTGCAACACAAAACCTCCCCCGCCCCACCCCACCCCACCACTCCTAATGAGACGCCGAGATCCCTAGCTCGGTCCGAGTAGTAGAGGATGCGCGGATCGGGGCCTGCGCGCTACAATGGATCAATATCTTGATCTCACACACGGGGCAGGACTATTTTACACCTGCATCACACATTTAGATTTGATCTCTTGCAGATAACTCTGATGTTCCTAGTGTGTTCCTAGTGTCTTCCTAGTGTGTTCCACCGCCTATTTACGACAGCAGTTGTTCATAGCTAAGTTAGCTAGTAGTAGTAATATACATGAAGCGACAGGCATGTGACCCAGAAGTCAGAATACCAGTTAAAGAATTGATTATCTTACATGTATGTTTATCTTGAATCGGTGTGCCTGTTTTAAAGATATGAATGGTGACTTGTTCGTATTACGTGCTGTGAACTCGGTAGCCTTCTATAACATATATCTGAAAATCACGTTTCAATGAATGCTATAATCCCCGAACAAAATATGATCTTAAATTGTAGGATAGCACGAATATACATGCAATATAGCTTATATAGTTGAAGTTTAATTGCATGCTAACATAACGCGATTAAACTGTCGACATTTTCTGTCAGCTGTAGCTCGCTGGGTAGTGTCTGGCCATTCCGGTGTATCATGTCGACTCGCCGCGCCGCAAGTGCACGACGAATGATGACGCTGGTTAGTATCCAGTCTTGGGGTGACGGACCTTGTACGAGACTGCCCTGCGGGTAATAAAAACGGCTCCTATGACCGGTGGAACTCAATCGTTCCAGTGGGGCCATCGTCGCGAACATTAAATACAACTGTCTCATCCCAAGAATTTGTGTCACCAGTATGCCTGTCCATAGCAATTTCGTGATCTATGGACATACACGATTTGATTTGGTGACCTAAAAATATAAGTCTATACAATGATTTTACCTAAACAATTGTGAATATGCTAGATAAAACTAAATAAGAGCATACGAAAATACGAGACATAGAGACAGGTAGATGAACTTTTAAACATGGGGCTCCCGGAGGTATCACACAGACTCGTAGGTCCGCAAAGATATCCCCGCAAGGGAGGCTCCCGTACACGAGACTAAACTAATTAACTTATTATAAGTTATTATACCTCTAAGCTGAAAGGAAGAAGATTATCTCGGACGAAAAGTTATGTGCCTTCCCGTAAATGCATGGCGGATCTAAATATCATCTCCAGATATTCTTATGGAATTCGGTGGGGATACGCATCTCGCCCGTCACCGTGTCCTATGGAATTTACCGTTTAACCTGTCATTAGGTCTATATACAAGTTGCCCAGTTTTGCACTGCAGTGCGGGAGGATGGTTCAGTAAATAAAATAATAATTAAGATTTGTTTTCCCAGTGCTTTCCTGCATTGGCAAAAGTGCTAACTACTAAGTATCCGAAGAGACGAGGGGACAGTGTGTGATACCAGAGTCGGATCAGCCAATGGGGCGGATAGGAACATCCAAACAATTAAGAAGACACAAGGCTGAGTGGAGCATGAAGAGAGACAAAATCTTGGAGTTATGAGCCTTAGCGGAGTGCGGGGCTAGATTATCGCACTACCGGAAGAGAAGGGGATATTACACAGTTTGTAATGAGGAAAGTATCTCTAATCATTTTGAACCTATCCTATCGAGCTGAATAGAAAAGATTTGGTCGGTAGCATGCCGAGCTAAAAAGAGTTATAGCACGGACAGCGACCTCAGTGAAAAATTGTTGGTGGCAGGATGCCACGACTTTGTATGCTGTGATATTTATGTATGCCCAGTTGTATATCGTACATAATTTTGTAAGTAATTTTATCATCAATGATAGCTTTAGTATGCGTATTTCTGTTACTATTATTCTGTTAACAGCGCGCGTGTGTGCGTGCATGAGCACTAGCATAGTAATGCGTGTAATCATTTGTTATTCTAATTGGTTTTTTTTATTTAAGCGTATTTTATTGTAAGAATTGCACAATGGGATCGGGCACACGTTCTTACAACTTAGATTTGCCCTCTGCCTACAGAATTATTATAAGCAGCCAATGATTGAGAACACTAAAACGAGGTGAGAGAGATGCGTGCGTGTGTGTGAGAGAGAGAGAGAGAGATGTAGAGGTTAAATACGATGTAAACAGATTAAAAAAGAATAGGAAAGAAAAGAACAGCTCCTTCAAACACTTTCATTGCCGGATAGCAGTTAGCCATTAATATAATAGATTAAACAATACGAAGAATTGAATTAACAGACCATATTCATGGTTATTCAATACCGTCGTCATTTACCCCCATTTACCCACCCCAACCCTTCCTCTCAACTCCCACCATGCTTTCACCAGGTTTTCTCTTCTCGTTTCTTACACGAAACAAAACGAAACAGAACCGAGAAATGAGACCCAGTCACCTCCAACCCCGCCCACCCCACACATTCAAAATGGCTCCACTCCTGTGTATTTAGGTAAATCTGAACTTTTAACCTTCTCATAACTTGGAACGAAAAGTTTGAGAAGATTAACGGTTTAGCGAGCCATTATTGCATCCCCATCATCCCCTCTCCTGTCGTCATCGTCGTCGTAGTCGTCGTCATCGTCATCGTCGTCTGCGGCATCGCATTATCGTGGATGGCCCGAAAACCAATAGGAGATACATACATTAATTGTGAGTACGGGAAGAACTATATACACACTAACGACAGCGGAAATAAAGCATTACAGTATATAGCACATCTATGCAGTCATTTCTATCATAAACATTTAACAGTAACGACAGCGGAAGCAAATATTTTAGGTTTTTTGTATATCTATACAGTCATTTGTATCCTAACCATGTAACCATGACAATAAAAATACGGACTATTCCTACATCATATCAAACTTTGGGAACTTATATGAGGTTAACATCTGCCAGTAGCTTAAATATAATTTTGAACTTGTTTGAGGATGTATTAATTTTCCTGGACGGATAGGGATGTATTTCTTTTGCATAGCAAATCACTCATCAAAGGAATATACAGATGTAGTTTTTGTAATAAGTGCTGTCTTTGTATAGTGTAGTAAGGACATTTTAAAAGAAAGTGATTTGCATCTTCTACTCCTGTCTTACAAAAGCTAATTGTTTATCGCATGTTTGCCGTGTGCTTGTAGTTTGTGCGATTGTCGAAGTAAGGGGTCTCGGAATCCTTTATTACATAAATGTAATTTTACTACGATACGTGCGTAATACTAGTTCGTAGTATTTTCATTCATAACTTTTTAGTGTGGGAAAATTTTGCAGCGTCACTCAGGTCACGTCTATTCACTGTCTTGTCTAAAATTCTTGACTTCGTGAATTTGTAGCTACTGCGGTTTCTTGCTTACACTTGTTGTGTAAATTAGTGTTGCTTTCTATCTGTATATAGTCCTTGAATTTTGGTCATTGGCTATCGTTACTTCACGTTCATTATTGTTGCTGGTAAGCAGTTTTAAGTTAGCAGATCGCTGTGAGCGATATCTTTGCGTTGGTTAACGCATGTCTTAGATATTTTGATTGGTCATGCCTCAGGTAAGAGAAAGTTTGTATTTATTTGACTGCTCATTTCAATCCTGTACCCAGTTGTTGTCTAATATTCGCGTATTTTTTGTGATTATTTTGGGTGAAATTTGATTGAAATCTGCTGCTGCCTACGGCACTAGCCATGTTCAGTCAAATTATTTTCACAATATTCCTCCCTGATAATTCTAGTTATGGGCCTTTGGAATGTATACATTAATCATTTATGCATGTGGTGTAAACAATTCTTTTTCTCTGACGTCATTCAGATTGCATCCATTCGTTATACTGTATATGCCTTGCGTTACAATCAATTAAGCGCCTCGTCACAGCTCGATTACCCCGTGTTAACAGTTTTATCATGATATAGCGTATATTTACGCATTGCTCAATTCTGTTTACGATTATCATTGACTGTTTATCAAAGGTGCATTATCACCTCTCATTAACGTTTGTCCCTAGTTAATTTCTGATGATTGCTATACGTGGCTGGTGGCTAATGATATATTTACATTTATGATGGCATGAGACTTTAGTTTATATTGGTGTGAGTGAGCCAATTTATTATATCTTGATGTATACTTAGCTTGTTTGTTTGCTTGCTGTGTCCTCAGTTTATTGCCGTACTATTGGTGGCATGAGCCATGTGCGTTTGCGCGCTGCAGTAGTTATCTAGAGTCGCCGTACTAGATGTCAGAGTTGCAGCCTTTGAGCAAGCCGTCATCTATACATATGAAGTCGAGATCATCTACAGAGTAGCTACCATTCTCACACTCGGTGCACCGATGATCTTCATGGGCCCCATCACGACAGTCATCACATCACTCTTCACGTCATCATATCTTTAGTTAAGTATTTGTTTTATTTTTTGTAAATACATTATTCTCATTCAATTAACCAATTCTTTGTGTTTTGATGTTTACTAGAAAGCACGTTCCCCCTAGTCTTTGCTCTGTTAATTTAAGTTATCTTGTCATCTGACATCACAATCTAGTCGGTCTTATGACGTCATAATCATATCTTTATTTGACTGTCCGTTTTAGTAGTGGCTTGAGCATCCACCCTTAGACACCCACTTCCTAATTCGTGACACAGGAGAAGGTGCTGCATATATAAGTGTTGCTGTATAGTGTTTCCTACGTGCACTGCACTATAAATAAACAAAACATATGAACTGATGGCCACTGGCCATATATATATAAACTAACCAGAACAATCAATACAGTGTAATATGATCAGAATTATATACTTTAGCACAGGTTAACGAACCTACTACGGTGCGGTTAGTAAAACACCTTACAGAAAATGAGAATAACTATAAACAAATACAGAAATTATAACTAGCGGTCCTAAGACCGTTACGGTACCTTTTTATCACCGGGGCAGTTCCTACAGATACAAAATAATTAGAGAAGAAACACATAGCGAAATAATTAAAATGTGAAGTATAGTTACTTGAATACTCGGTAGTCATTCTTAAGTTAGGCCACCGTGTTACTGAAATTGATACGTCATTCCGTAGTTGACGTGCGTTGATGCATGCTCAGGAAGCTGGAAAGTTCCCGCAGGTTGGTTCCCGCAAGTTGGTTTCCGCAAACAGGGTTCCCGCAAGAACAATCGTGGAGGGAGTCATCGCTCAGCACTGTAAGCCTGATAGAATGTCTAACGAGCGATCAGCAAAAGATACAATAGCACTACTGCTGTGAAGAAAGTTCCCATACACCGATGGCACGGATGGAAGTTGTAAACAACCCGATCACAAGCGGGGGGGGGGGGGTGTCAGATGCAAATGAAGATACAAAACAAAGCTTAGCGGTGCTGGGTGCGTCAGCCAACTCTGAAGACGCTCCGGGCAGAGTTTACTTGCTGCGGTCGAAAGTCAGAAGAACATACACGACATTAGTGTGGTGACAGTTGAAATACCACTTTTAGGCGTGGCCGGCAGATCCGCCGAGTCATTCATCAAAGAACCTCCTGCCTTTACATCTGTAGACTCACATATTCAGGCCGTAAAGGCCACACCACAAATTTGTGTTCCGAAGTAGAGTTTTATATTCGTGAACCGTAATCAGAAAGTTACAAATTGCTCCCTTAAGTAGGGAGTTCACAAAACTGTTCTTACTGCGGTGGGTTGGCTACTGCTAGCTACGGGAGAGGAACAGAAACTGAAGTCATATGCGTAGTATCTGTCGATCGCTGCTAGTACAGGTCCAACCTGTTCGGCCCCTGGCCGAGGATGCTCTCGATCTCGTGTGTGTGTGTTGTAATATTTGAGGCGTTTATATGCTAGTTCCCAATGCTAGGGTCTAGACTCACGCCTGGCCTTTATGGTTTCTGTGGAATTCTTGTGAATTCTTGTGACGTCGGTTTGTGCATTAGCTTGTGTCTCTCTCTGTGTGTGTGTGTGTGTGTGTGTGTGTGTGTGTGTGTGTGTGTGTTGATCGTTGTCTCTCGATTTTGTCTCATGTTGCTGTTCTTTTCCATGGCTTTTTTTTTGTTGCTCCTCATGCTTGGGCGTGTGTAATGGGGATGGCCTAACCTGGACCTAACAGGGGTGGGTAAGGGATGGGGTAGGTGTTGGGTCGGGGGAGGTGCGTACGGTCTTATGACCTGATGCACCCAAGGGGGGGGCTTTAGGCCATAGACCTCCCGGCCCCTTTGGGGGGAGTGGGGAGGTTGGGGTGTGGGGTCTTTCGGGTCCTGGGACCCATTTGGTCTTCTGGCCATCATCTGAGCAGGCACCAGCGCGCACTTGTTTGATTTTGATTGGTTAGGTAGCCCGTATGGTGACTGTGTCCGTCCGAGGACGAACTCGATCAGTCATCCGGGTTACATCCCTCCATAGTCCCCTCGAAAATTCCGAAAGATTCTAATTCTAGCAATTTGGTTTTGGTTTTGTAATCCGTATGTTGCGTGGTTCCATCCAAGGAGGGATCCATTCAGCATCCGGTTTACTTTGACTATGCCGAAATTTCTTGCCTACCTAACCCTAGCTCACGTTCACACAGTGATGGGCACTGTATGACGGGACCTCAGTTTAAAGTCCCATCCGAGAAGACTGGCTCTCGACCTCTGTGTGTGTGTGTTGTAATATTTGAGGCGTTTATATGCTAGTTCCCAATGCTAGGGTCTAGACTCACGCCTGTGTGTGTGTGTTGTAATATTTGAGGCGTTTATATGCTAGTTCCCAATGCTAGGGTCTAGACTCACGCCTGGCCTTTATGGTTTCTGTTGAATTCTTGTGAATTCTTGTGACGTCGGTTTGTGCATTAGCTTGTGTCTCTCTCTGTGTGTGTGTGTGTGTGTGTGTGTGTGTGTTGATCGTTGTCTCTCGATTTTGTCTCATGTTGCTGTTCTTTTCCATGGCTTTTTTTGTTGCTCCTCATGCTTGGGCGTGTGTAATGGGGATGGCCTAACCTGGACCTAACAGGGGTGGGTAAGGGATGGGGTAGGTGTTGGGTCGGGGGAGGTGCGTACGGTCTTATGACCTGATGCACCCAAGGGGGGGCTTTAGGTCAGAGACCTCCTGGCCCCTTTGGGGGGAGTGGGGAGGTTGGGGTGTGGGGTCTTTTGGGTCCTGGGACCCATTTGGTCTTCTGGCCATCATCCGAGCAGGCACCAGCGCGCACTTGTTTGATTTTGATTGGTTAGGTAGCCCGTATGGTGACTGTGTCCGTCCGAGGACGAACTCGGTCAGTCATCCGGGTTACATCCCTCCATAGTCCCCTCGAAAATTCCGAAAGATTCTAATTCTAGCAATTTGGTTTTGGTTTTGTAATCCGTATGTTGCGTGGTTCCATCCGAGGAGGGATCCATTCAGCATCCGGTTTACTTTGACTATGCCGAAATTTCTTGCCTACCTAACCCTAGCTCACGTTCACACAGTGATGGGCACTGTGTGACGGGACCTCAGTTTAAAGTCCCATCCGAGAAGACTGTAGACTCACGCCTGGATCGCGTCTCCTTTTATACTCCTCGTGGCGCCACAGGCGCAGGCTCCAACCAATCATCGTTCGAGCAACAGCCAATCAGTGCGTAGCTAATAATAGCGCAGTCGAATGTTCTAGAACATTCTAGAAGTTCTGCGTCCACGTGTTTATGACGTCACGGCAATATTTTGAAGATAATCAAGACAGGGTTTCCGTAGATAACTCAGCCATTTCTTACCCGATTTTAAAATGGTTTACAGATTTAAAAAGCCCGTCGAATTCTAGTCTTGATCAATGCCAGATTCAACGGGAACATGCAATCAAAAAGGATTACAGGGTACCATTTCGGTACACTAAAAGCGTCATCCTATCTTGGTCGTAACCTACGTGCTCCATCAAAAATAGCATCTCTCTCATCGGCCCATATAAGCTTATGGCTCTACCCAGGGGGACGTGTTCGGGTAACGAATCCAGGACGGGCGGCGCGTATCCAACTTAGCTGGTACGGCCGGTACCCGATCGGTCGATCCGAACTACACCGCCACTCAACCTAAGATTTTGATACTATTGTATTGAATCATAGTATTCTGGTATTCAAATCTCACGATCGAGGGCTCAAGGTTTTGTCAGATGAGTTAGCTGCATCAACGGCCATTATGTTTTACATCTGCAGTCAGTATAGTTAATAATTAGAGGAGACATTTATGTGATGCGAACGTCACCCGACGCCGCACTTTTATCGAAATCAAATTATTCTTGCAAGATTCAATTTGGCTCCGTTGTGACTTGTTGCATTATGAAGCGAGAAGCGTCGGTATTATCAATTACGCCCATGTTCATGGAAGAGAAATATGTGCACAGATATTCTGGGTTGCCCAAAGACAAATGGCTGTTGCATGGAATATCAACATGCGTCCGCGCATGCGTTCGTGTGTGCGCGAGTGAGTGAGTGTATCCGTTTGTGCGCATGCGCTTCTGGCTAAATGGAGTGATGGACAGCCAGCCGGGGTGACAGGCTGGATGGACGGATTGGTAGGTTAGGAAATGAATGAATGAAAGGACAAACGGACGGACGGACGGACGGACGACAGGCTATCAACACATTACGTGTAACTCGGAATACTATTGTGAAACAGTTGATAAAGGTTCAGCAACGCGCATTATGTCTAGAACAAACTACATACGCGAGGCCGAAACACAGTTATGGAACCAAAGCATTACAGGAATTTATTATTATTATTATTATTATTATTATTATTATTATTATTATTATTATTATTATTATTATTATTAATTAACCGGGCATTAAAACCTACTAAATTTCATTCAAATATTAACTCATTGCATACATATAAGTACATCCATAACAGACAGTTACAGTATCTGCTCGGTGACAAAGATACTTAAAACATACTATTTTATCTTCTGCCGTAAACCAATCATGGCCGGATTAGATCAATTAAACCTCCTAGACAACCTATCTGTTCTGATCGTGGCAGCTATCTAAAGCCTATTGCTTATAGACACAGTCCGAATACGGTCTTAGAGGAAACGATCACGAATGTTATGGTGAAATGTATCTTCCCGTATGTGGATGTGAAATGAGGAAACGAGTTAATCAAAATTTAGCCACGATTTATGTCCCGGAGTGGGAAGATAAGGCACTGAATAACCAAAATACTCCTTTTAACTCAGATACATGGATGATATCTTCATAATCTGGACGGATTCAGAGGTTTTGAGATGTTTTCCGCTTCCCAAAGATTCAGGATGCAAACATTATGCTAAACACCACTCTTAGTACAGCACAACTTGACTTCTTAGATGTCACGATCTATAAAGGTATTCAATTTAATTGTTCTGGCAAATTAAATGTAAACTGCTCAAATTTAATGGACTGATCAAATCTCAAATCATTACCTCCTTGAGAAAGTCCAGCAATGGACAACCTTTGAATGATGCATGCTCTATTGTTTTATGCTTTGAAAACACGATGCTATCCATCCCGTTTACTCCAAATGATTAAAGCACATACCATCAATGAGCTTGAAAATCTCAAAGTGTGAACCTGTCCAAATTAAACACAACAAAATAATCATTTGTGAAGGATAAATTTTCAAGTGTGACAAAGCAGATGTAAAGTAAACAAATATATTATAGATCAACACACATTCCTGAGTTTTCAATCTAAAATAAAATATTATATCCACACAAACACGCATTGTGATTCTGAGAATGTTGTCTATCTGATCAATTGCGCTCTTTACCAAAAACAAAATGTTGTGTTCGTGCTAGCCGGCATACATATGTGATGTTAACACCAAAGCAACACTTGCCCAACATTTTCAACTCCCTGATCATTTTGTTGAGTACCTTTTTGATAGTGAGGAAGAAACAAGTTCATTTCCTAAAATAAGAGGCGGTAATCTGATTAAAACACGCACACCCGCGCACGCACGCACGCACGCACGCACGCACGCACGCACGCACGCACGCACACAACATGTTTCGGATTAAATTCGAATTCGTGAATATCACAAAAGTACCGAATTATCATATTTCAGCTCATATACAATATATGTAATGTTGAATTAGCGAATATCATGAAAGATGGATATTGAAAGTTGCAATCCAAAATGCAGGAACCGATCAAAGCACGGCCAGTAATCGCTTGCAAAAGAAATCTAAATCTGAAAAAAAGTTCGATTAAGATCAAAGCTAGTCCACATAGTTCTTGATAACAATGACAAGGTTTAATATCTCCCTACATCTTCTTAAATAAATTAAAATCAACCAAATTCAATAGTGGCCCATCTTGAAATCATATCTATAGGAAATCGTGTAATGTCTTGACATGCACATATTCTCAATCATAGAGGATGCATTCCAGCATTCACACGTTAAAGGGACCTACTGTTTAATACACTTTAACCCCCTCCAATCGCGTGGGACCGACTGGGTGGTGGCTGGGGGAGGGACTGGTGGATGAGTATATGTACATCTAAACTTCATCTTGATAGGACAAACTTAGACAAAGAAATGTTTTCAGTTGTTTAACAATCAAATGGGTGGCTTCAGACCCGGCGAATGTTGTATACCAGCTGACGCAGCGCCACGGTAATACACATTGTAGGCCATGCTTTTGCTTGTTGTAGCCTAGTTATTGCAGGAATTATATGGAAATTATTACTTATCGATTCACCAAAATACATATGTAAGCCCCGCGAGTATGTCATCTAATTTCCGGACACAGGTAGTAAAGGCCATGCACAGATAACGAGGTTGTCAGAAGCAATGTAAGTGACAACTATATATCACCGATTAGGGACTTCTGCAAATAACTACTAAATCTGTGCAAACAATTTCCAGAATAAAAACAACTAATCCAAATAATTCATTTCCAATATGTCTAAACTTTGGGATGATTCCAACCAAATTGTCAAAATTAAGGAATTGTTTTCTCTCTCTCTCTCTCGCTCTCTCACTTTCTCTCTCCCTCCCTCCCTCCCCCCCCCCCTCTCTCTCTCTCTCTTCCTCTCTCCCTCCCTCCCTCCCTCTCTCTTCTCTCTCTCTCTCTCTCTCTCTCTCTCTCTCTCTCTCTCTCTCTCTCTCTCTCTCTCTCTCTCTCTCGAGCGCTATCTGATCTTTTGAAGTAACGTGATATCAATACTTCTCCGTTTGATCCATTTATATGGACGGACATTATGATTTACTAAACACCAACAATATTAAGACATTTTATAAATGGATTTTTATCATATCTTATAAAGTAAAAAGAAGCTGACCGATTATCACAAATTCTATCATTGTGAAAATTTTGGACAAATTTGTGAATTTCAAAACGCCATAAAATTGACAGCATAACGTCATCGCGTGAATTGTCAACCACGAATATTCAGATTACGCCACACGTGTTTTCAGCTACGCCGCTGAGCGGCGTGCGCTTGGACCCCCAATCTAAAGATTTGGGTTCAAAGTTCAAACCCGCGTTCAGCCATTCGATCAAGGTGCGAAAACATGCGCTGCTCTAGTTCCTTCTGGAACGACACAATGTAAGGCCTGGGTCCATGCACTAAGCTGCCGTTGCGCCCAAGTTAAACCTAAAAAACAACAGCACCACCACGTGTTTTCAGATTAGAACAAAAACACTGGCATCTCATGCAGCGGTAAATCAATGGTCTAGTTTAACGAACACTAATGCTCCTCTTGTATCTCGTTAATATGGTGTTTGAACGAGAGGTTGGAAGCTATACATTATCAACGACAACATATTATACACGCGAGGACATCGTAAGTGAACAGTCGCCCATGCGATGACGTCACTCCGTGATTCTCTTGAGAAATAGAACACATAAGAAATTTACTATTAAGGAATTAAAAAAAAAATGCAAACAATATATTTTATTTTATCTCAGTTATAAAAATGCATAATGTTACGTACTTTAACATTTCCCCGTTTGTGTTCTCCTTTAAGGGAATCGACATATTTACTCAGAAAATTTATTACCAATGTCCTTGTTGTTATTATTGTTACTAAAGTAACGCATCTAAGATCACTTTTCATCAACAATTGCGGTATTCGATCGGTTACTCAAGTATCTGGTGGTCATAATCAAGTCAATAAATCCGTCAAGAAAGTATATGAATTGTATTTCTTTGATGAATCTGCAGCTTTCTAAACATTCAGATGCATATTTTAAAACTACACTGACTGAGAACATTTGATGTCATACGCAGCTAAGAGCCCACAGTCTAAATAGTTTGAAAATAGTCAAGAACTTAGCTTAACTGTACAGTTCCTTTGGAATTTAGATTCTGGGAACTCTGGTTTCAGATTTTCAAATCGATTCCGACACGTACAAAAAGTGGACGGTGCTTATTTAGAAATGGATTCCTCTATTGGTGATCAGTAGGGGACAGATAATTGACCTTTTCAGTTTTAGTTATACCCCGCCCATCTCCAGCCAAGCTCCACCCACATCTCGCTCGTGTTGGGATTAATCGATCTCTGAACTCCCTGACTATCAATTTCCAGAAAACTATACATGTATGCTGTTGAATATTATGAAACTAATTTGACTGGGTGCTGTTGCTGCGTACAGCAGCAACATCACCCAGTTAAATTAGTTTCAAAATATTCAACAGCATGTTTATAAAATAATAAAACACAATTCGTACAACGTGACGGACTATTAAGCATTTAAGACGGACTAGATCTGGTCGTTCATTACGTCATGAATATGACGTCATCCTACACTGCACGTAGTTCATTATGACGTCATATGACGTTATACGGTTGATGGATACATGGCCGGATTACCCACTAGGCTACTCTAGGCTCCATCATAGGGCCTCGAACTTAAGGAGGCCTCGCACTTTACACCAAAAGATATTTCTCGGCTACGTAACGCAACGAAGAGACACACTCGGTGAATCGTATTGTCCATTTAATACAATTTTGATGGTCAAAAGAATTCTATAATGCTGCTGAGGAATGTTCATTTGCTATTTTCGTAAATTCCAATACTAAATTTATAAAATTGTCTACTGCTGGCCTTCAAAAATTACAATTCTCTTGAAAAGTCTTGACCAAATAATAATTAAGAAAAGTATGCCAAATAGCCCCCAGATTGCATCTCAGGGCATCTAGATTAAAAAATCGAGCCTAAAGAGGGTTCAGCCTACGGCCTCGCACCTGCGTAAGCCGGCACTGGATGGATAACCTGGAAAGGTCAATTATCTTGGTTCGGTGTAAATCTTGATTATGAAGTAATATCCGCGCATGGTGGCCTAATGACAAACTACGTATATTAATCGCAAACACTCGAATACCCACAAATCACCCCTCTCAACCCCTCTGTCCAAACACATTAATATAGTTCTCACTAAAATACCCCATATCTCGTAAACTAACAAACAATACATTCCTAAAATAGTGTGAAAAGAGCGTTTGAGCAGAACATTTTTACGTTCTCTGTGGGGTATATGTTCTAGGCTTTAGTTCTGTACCATACTATATAAAGCCTAAGCATCTTTTGGGATAGAAAATGACACCCAGATGCGTCATATTCTTATCACCTTAGTACCGCTTGTCTCATCAATCATTTCATTACTAGAGCGATAACGACTTCAGCAAGCACAGATAAACGGAAATGGTGGAAGATCGATGGCGAAGCAGAGCTACACAATCGGGATCCGACGATAGGAGGGATATGCGTTGAGCGAGATAAAATCACCTTTTAAATGAATCAAGTTGAGTGGCAATCTCTTTATTAGCCATAACAAAACCTTCCAGGCTGCTGCATTTTTACAAATGGTCCTATGCGATTATATATAAGTTAGCCTGGGAACAGAAAATCTCCTACAAGGTACTCAATACATGTTTTTTGCGAAGTGATTTACGCCACGTTCAACGTAGGGGCAGAATCGATTGTCAACACGATTTTAGGAAATTACAGCTTTAAGCTACTGTCTGTAGGGTATCGTAAAGAATATCGCGAGAACATAGAACACAATGATACTCAAAGTTGTGCTAAGGAGAGGTGCATACATTAACTCTGTTTGGAACATGGCTCTAGGCACGTGCTGGAATAATAACTATGTACCCATAATCGAGCAGGACGGTTATAGATTTAAGGCCGTCTTCATAAAGCAAGTGAGCTCCATAGATATAAAAAAAAGCTCCATAGATAGGCAGTATACACACACTTTTTTGTTGTTGTAAGAATTGCTCCTAAGAATAGATAACCCTAGCTGGTATAACCCATTACCACTCATATCAACCAAAACGGCTTCTGCAGTGGTCTTGAGAAATGCCCATTTGCATACCAAGACAAGAGTATTTTTGAAAATGTATCGCTGAAATGACTGGCACGATAACCGAGCCAGTCATTCCAGTGGCAAGTTTTCAAAAATAGTCTTCTCTTGATCTGCAAATGGACACTTTCTATGAGAAAATAGAAATTTCCTTGAACAAATTTGAGTGTTAAAAGGTTTAATCTGACCATACAGAGAGATAGGACCTGGATTCAGGGACTTGATAGACGCTAATCAAACCAGATAGTCTTGTCAATATAAGGACATACATAGAACAACTTGCAACATAATATTTCTTTGTTTCATATGTTTTTATCAGTCCTCAGGTACCAGAATATAAAGAATTCCTAGAAATCCCACCCGGGAAAGGACGTAATTAACATAATTTTAAATGGCCGCCGAAAACCAAGTATTAAGCTGAATATCTCACTTATCGTTGGTGTTATCCTCCTACAATGTATTAACAACAGATATAAATGCGATACCACATAGTTGATATTTCATAGTATTAACACTATATGACGCTCTGACAATATTTCATACGTCATCACGGCACATGATGACGTATGTATGACGTCAACGAACAATTTTTCACCATTCAAGCAAATTCGATACAAGTTTGACATTTGGTAAATCGGTATGATAAATGTGTTCATGGTTTATGATATGCAACCACTGTAGTCCCATCACTTTCTTCTGTAGGGTAAAGGCCTACGGACATTTACGCGAAACAAATGTCAATGCCATCAACTTGTGCAGGATCTACTTGACAATTTGGAACGTGGCTGCAGTTGACACGCCTGCATTCACCACAGGCATACGTACAATGCAAGCCATGCTTTCTACAGCTGCCTCTAACAGTCATACAGTCTCCTCGGCACTGACATCGGATAACTTTCAGAATGCAATCAGGAGCCGGCAGACCATCCATAGTTCTGGGAACACGTTTCTCCTGATGACACTGCCATCTGAAATCTTCTGGTTTTAAATTTTCACGCTCCTCCGTTTATATATTGGTCTGGTAGAAAACCCGAAAACTATGATACTTGGCAGCATCAGCCGTTGGTGGCAAATTTCGATCTTACAGAGATGAATCACTGTTGACCATTTTTTCACGAACCTTTCGAGGCAGCAGAGTATCCTGATGCTTATTCTAGGTTATCATTGGCATTGCCTCAATACAAACACACCGGTAACTTTTCACCAGCCAGCTGAACGTTCTCCTTTGTAGAAGACGCGTTGCAAAAGTCTTCTGCATGTTTCTTTAAGGGTACATTGGTCTGTATCTTTCTAAGCGGAGCACCTTTCCCTATGCCAAATGAACGTAACGTTGTATCACAGCCGCTACAGCATGAATTAAAAGTAGTTAGTGAGCAACATCATCGCCAATTTCTGCTCGAAGAAAATTGATATCCCAAACATTGTATCTGCCTGTCCTGTCTCGTTTCGTTGACTTATCCGAGCTGTAGATCATACTCTGGAGACAAGGTTCTGCAGAGTAACACACAACACTATTATGTCTGTGTCTTCCCCCAATAACGTGGGTTGTGCCAGATTTGGTACACTCAACCCCCTGTCAATGCTATCAGAGCATATCCATCTTCGACAGCAGTCAAGGTTCTAAAATTATTTTCTTGGCGTATTTTTGCATAGGAGATTAATGCAATTCTGGTTATTGGCCGAGTTCGCCAAGAAATGATCCTTAATGATCACTCAAGGTCATTGAGTGCTAGGTTGTTTGAGAATAGCACCTTTGGTCCCACTGCTCCATTTGACCGTCTCCATCAAACACAGCAGTTGGATTGTTGAATTTCTTTACATTACATATGTCTAAAATTAGTAAGAAATGAGATATTTAGCCTGAAACTAAAATTTGACGGCACTTATTAATTATGTGAATTATGTTCTTTCCCGGGGTGGGATTTTGTTTAGGAATTTTCGATATTATGATAGCTGAGGACCAGTAGCATCATATAAAAGCAAAGGAGCTTCTGTTGCAATTTGTTCTAGGTTATGCTTATTTGAGTGTAGATTGACTCCACTAAGATAGGAAGACCTTTCTTTAGGCAAGTATGAGCATGGCCAACAATGTAGACATTCATTGAAAGCATAGGACAGTAGCATCGAAATACCATATGTTAGTTTGTATTTAATGATAGCATTAGATAGAAATGCTTGACGTATTATACAGCTTTTATGACCCCCTGTAATATCACGCGGTGAATTCTAATGTTCATGGTTAACCATTTCAGTGATACTCGCTATCAGAAATGATAAGCATAGATAGAATTACTTAATCTCACTCACTCCCTCTCCCTCTACCTCGCCATTCCCTCCCTTTCTCTGTGCTTCACTCACCCCTTCCATCGCCCATCGCTGTCTCTGTTCCTTATCCCCGCCCCTTTGCAGCCCTCCATCCGTCCCTCCCTCCGTCTCGCTTTCTCTAACTCTCTCTCTCTCTCTTTCTCTCTCTCTCTGTCTCTCTCTCTCTCTCTCTCTCTCTCTCTCTCTCTCTCTCTCTCTCTCTCTTTCTCTCTGCCGCCTCCCCTCCCTCCCTCCCCACACATTCCTCCGTCCATTGCTCTCCCTCCCTGCCCCTCCCCTATTCTTCTCTCTCTTCCTCTATCTCTCTCTATCTGTCACCGCCCCTGCCCCTCCCTTCCTCCCTCCCTCCTCTCTCTCTCTCCCCCCTCTACCTCCCTCTCCTCTCTCTCTCTCTCTCTCTCTCTCTCTCTCTCTCTCTCTCTCCTCCCTCCCTCCCTCCCTCCCTCCCTCCCTGCCCCTTCCTCATTCCCGCTCTCTCTCTTCCTCTATCACTCTCTATCTGTCACCCTCCCTGCTCCTTCCGTCCTCCCTCCCTCCTCCTCCTCCTCTCTCTCTCTCTCTCTCCCTCCCTCCCTCCCTCTCCTCTTTCTCTCTCTCTCCCTCCCTCCATCCCTCCCTCCCTCCCACTCTCTCTCTCTCTCTCTCTCTCTCTCTCTCTCTCTCTCTCTCTCTCTCTCTCTCTCTCAGTTCATCCATCTTCCAGCAAATCAAACTGTCAAAGGAAACAAAATGTTCAAAATATCATGCTATGCCTGAACACATTATTAGATTTTAAGTCATTTTATTACACATTAACCTTTCATAAGATATTGCATGTTTAAATAAAGATATGATCACTCATGGTAAATAATCACATTTGCTATTTCATCCATAGCTTAGCGTTTTACCAATCATTGCTTAGATTACATGTCATATTTCATCCCTTAATATAACATTTATATATTATATTATACATTACATGGCCAATATATCAAACTGAATTTGCACTTGTTGCCACGGCGGACTGCGTTGTGAGTACCGTGGGCGATGTTGTACCAGTGACCCGGATAACATACTGGATGCTTTAATCGTTTACTATCAGTTGGCTAAATTTATCAAATACTTATGTTTACAACGTGAATTCTTATCATGTATATAACACATCAACATTTGCACGAGATGCGGGCTCAAATCATCATTGAATTGGTTCAATTCTGAAATAATGATGACAGCTCAAGCGTAGATACTTAATCAAAAGCTCATTTCTCTTTGATTTTAAGGTCTGTAGACTAAAATAAATCTGTGAAAAGTCACGTAAACAGTATCCCTAATGGCAATTCAGCATCGATCCGGCACCTAAACAGATTGCAATGCCGGGGTGGTGGCGAGGACAGGCTCGCTCTCCATACAAAATCATTCAATAGTCAGCGGCATTAAGTAATGCTTGGCATACACCTTAAGACCTTTGTATAAATAGTTGACATCCAGTTGGCCACATCTGTCAGGAAGTCTGTCGTTGTCCAAGCACAGTTAAGTTTTCGGCTTAGCTCCACGTATCGTCTACTATCTCTGGATGGTGTAACCCTAGTGGCTATGCCATGGCGACTGAGGTCACCGATTTTGAGGTCAAAGGTCAAGGTCACCGTGACCTTTGTAAAAAACCTTTATGGTTACATTTTTGGTCTATCTCAACATAGCGTCTTGTATCTCAGGATTGGTTCACCATAGTATGAGTAAACTTGGACACCTGCTTCCCTATACCACGCGAATTGAGTGCAATGATATTGATTTCATGGCAACTGTAACTTTGATATAAAACTATTTTTTGGTTAAGTTTATAGTTTAGCTCATCATTATCGTTTGATGTTTCGAGATTGGTTCGCCATTTAGGACTAGGCTTAGAACGATGCTTCCCTTAATCATATGGCTGCAGCACACTCCTATTCACGGCAGGAGGTCAACTCTCAAGATCACTGTGCCCTTGATATAAATCTAATTAATTTTCTGGTTAAGGTTTTGTTTTACCTCATTATGTCCACTCGAGCACATGCTTCCCTATATCAACTGGATCGTGCATAATGCTATTGAACTCAAAGATCAAACTGAAGAAAGAACTTCTGTGACCTTGATATAAAAAAATGTAATGTCATGTTTTTGGCTTAGCTCATCATATGCTCGTATAACTCGTGATTGGTTCACACCGTCGTAATTAAATTTGATCACATGTTTCCATCTATTCATTGGGTGTAGCACAACCCTATAGTGAGCATGCAAGCAAAGGTCAAGGCCACTGTGACGTTGAACTAAATTACATATTTTTATGGTTAAGCGCTTGGTTTAGATCAACATATTGTCTTTAATCTCGGTATAGTTTCACCCTATTTGGACTAAATCTTGAGACGTATCGAATGAATGAATCAGATTACTATTGATAGCAAAGGTCAAGTTCACTGTGACCTTGATTTAAAACTATTTTCCTGTTAAGTCTTTGGGTTAGCTCAAGAAATCGGCTTTTATCTGACGATCTCCACACCACCAACCCCACAATGGGCCTATCCGTAATCAGATGCTATATCAACCGTAAGCGCACCAGGCCAAGGTGGGCGTGGAGAAGTCAATGGAGGAAGTTGTGAGAACGCAAACCTCATATCTACCTGAGGAGCTGGGTTCTTCCTGGACATGGTGAAGGGATCCTGGGACTTTCCTAGCAAGCAATCCGCACAAGATCGAGCGAAAGCTGGAGGAAGAGCTCTTGTGAGTGAGGTTCTGCCTCGCCATCAGGGTGACCCTACATAAGGAGAAGAACGGAGGAGCAGAGGTCAGTGCAGACCCCCCTATTCTGGTCGAATAACCCGGGCTTTCTGAAGGCAACCGACATTGGTAAGGGTGTGAAGAAGGCCGACGCCAAGGTGCTCCGAGCTCTCGAGAACTACACTCGCGAGGGGTCTGCCTGTGTAGTAGACCAAGTTGAGGTTCTCTACACATCGTCATATATCAACCACTTTGTGGGAGATCGCGACACCTGTTTCCATTAGAGCAAAGCATGCGGTGGTCAACATTACGAACTGAGATGACGAATGTCCATTAGAATAAACAAAGCACTGGGGCAGTATCGACTTCAGAGGTATCGCCTACACTCCTCCCCCAGATAAGGCGTGTCGAGCAGCAGAATGATCTGGCCATTAACATGTTTGTGTATGATAAGGGGGAGGGGGTTACCCTCTATATTTGAGTACGGCTGATCCTAGCATTCCGATGGCAAATCTGCTGCTCATTGAGAAGGATGGAAAGCAGCACTACACACGGATCTATAACCTGACTTGTCTACTCTATGATCATACGCGACATGACGGAAGAAAGCACTTCTGTGACCGGTGCCTATGGTGCTATTCCCACGAGGACCTTCTAGCTATTCACAAGCCAGAGTGTAATGGTATTAATACCCATCCAGCGGTAAATCCAGCTCGGAGCAGCACTCAGAAGGTGCAGCACCGTGAGGTCTGTGGCTTCTACTATATAATCGTCCGCTGATATGGTGTCAGCGAACAGCCAGTGATATATTGTGGAAGATGCAGACAAACGGATTCTGGACCAGGCCATGCAGGAAGAGGAGAAGATAAAGGCTATACTCACCCATCCCAGACTGATGGAGATGGCCAGGGATGACCGGCAAGATCATACAGCTCTGGTCAGGTGCCATGTGTGTGATGAACCGATATCTAGTGCCGCATCAATGTACTCTACCAGGGAGCAGCACACACAATATCTGTAATCTCCAGACCACCACAATCCCAGTCGTGTTCCACAACCTGCGTGGGTACGATTCCCATCTGATCCCACAGGTCATATCCCAAGCATCGGGGCCGAACCAGTGTATCCCCAACACCATGGAGAAGTGCATGTCATTCAGCCTCCATAGCCTACGGTTCATTGACTTGGCCAAGTTCCTCCCGCCATCGCTTGAC
Organism: Chaetoderma sp. LZ-2023a; assembly: GCA_034401795.1. Classification (NCBI taxonomy): domain Eukaryota; kingdom Metazoa; phylum Mollusca; class Caudofoveata; order Chaetodermatida; family Chaetodermatidae; genus Chaetoderma; species Chaetoderma sp. LZ-2023a. Next base: position 132,519,666 of record CM067371.1, on the reverse strand, counting down.
AAGCTTGTCGCTAGCAGTACAGCCATCCCACTCTTGATGCAGAATAAGTCCAACGCATATGAGCTCCTGTTCCGAAAGGGTGGGTATCCGTACGAACACATGATTGGGTGGACCATTTAAATGAGACTCCTCATCCACCACAGGAGGCCTTCTATAATAGGTTCTCCGGCGAGGATATAATTGACAGTGACTACAACCGTGCACAGTCTATCTGGGTCCAGTTTAGCTGTCAGACTATTGTAGACTATAATGCCCTATGCCTCCGTTAAGACACATTGCTCATCGCTGATGTGTTTGTGAACATCCGCACCACATGCCTGCATCAGTACAAGCTAGACCAACCTCACTACTACATGAGCATATGTTTGAGCCGGGGTGCCCTACTCAAGAAGACAGGGGTGGGATTGGAGCAGCTCACCAACAACAGCATACATCTGTTTGAGGAGAAAAGGCTCAGGGGCGGGTTGTCAATCAGGGGCGGGTTGTCAATGGTTCAGCATGCACTAAGCCAAGGCAACAATCCATACATCGTCGAGTATGATCCTCAACAGGTGACACGCCACCTCATATATTTGGATGCCAACACCTACTGAATGGGGTGGATGGAAACTAAGACCGCCGCAGAGATTCAGCAGCATCCTGATGGTGATGATAAGGGTTATATCTGTAGGACTTTGAGTAAACACAACAGCACCATGACGCATGCAATGCTTACCTGCAAGGACCATAGTAGATGGATGTGGAGAAAGAGTGGTTCTCAGAGCATCAGCCCGCAGGGGCAGATGCTCGCTGCAGGTTTGAAAAAAGAGTATCTAACCTTTAGATCAAGGAGCATTATGTGCTACTCTACCGCTACCTCGGGCTCTACCTAACCACTGGCTTCGAGGATGAGTGCTACAAGCTGGTGAGCAACGCTGTCGTTGGCAAGACGATGGAGTAAACGGTGGATGTCAAGCTATTCCGGTCATCCAAGGAGAACAAGTTGAGGTGCCTAATAGCCAAGCCAACTATGCCCGAGGGATTGTGTTTGATGAGCTATCCGCTAACCATATGTACAAGGCAAGAATCGTGCTGAAACAGCTGGTTTATGTGGGTATGGCCATCCTGGATCTCTCGAACCACCTCATGTGCGACTTCTACTATAACCAGCTCAAGCCACAGTATGGCACCAGGGTCAACCTACTGCACGGAGATACAGACAACACCCTGGCGATTGCCCAGATTGGGGACATCTTTGTTGGCATGGCTGTGAAGAGTGACCTCTATGACAGAAACGACTACCCAATAGAACATCCTCTACACAGCATTGTCAACAACTGCCGTTTCATCTCTGAACTCCTTACCCTCTTCTACCTCGAGCAGCTCTGGCCACAGGAGGGGCTTTTCCAGATCACCACAGACACTCTGAAGCATGGTGACCACCTGAACTGCGTATGCATACGTAAGCTGAACAACAACCTTCTACCTCCTGCCCATATCCACGATGGTGAAGCCGTAATTGAAAGGCTTGAGACCCACCTGGTCATGCGGAAGAAACAGCATATCCGCTTGGTGTAAACTGTTTGGGAGAGGTTTATCGAAGTGTGCACGCCAAATGTGGCGTGGACAAGGCCTATATATTCGCCTCAAGGTCTGCCTGGCTAGCTATTGTCTTACTATCCCCAAGGTGATATTCTGGCCCATGCGACGAACAGCCTCTAACAGTTGGTGCGAATAATGGTAATAGCCACTGGAGTTATAGGAGATGCCCTCAAGAGAGGTGGTTGATGAGCTCTCGGATTCCATCGCACGCATCAACTCCTGTCCTCTCACGCACGACTCGTATATATGCAAAGGCATCAGTGTCATGCTATATATCTATGTATATAGCAAAGCAGGACAGCCCTACCCACTCGTTGATTAGAGTTTAACTGTCAGACTACTGCAAGCCACCAGAGAATAATGCCATTGGATAATGGTTCTGGACCTGCCGAACATCTTTAGGACAAATTCAGTCAAGTTGCTTTCATTATTCGATATAATAGGAGTTAAATCACATGGAAAATGTAGTCTGCAGAAATTCAGCAGGCAGATAGAAAATGGACCTTTCCATTTTTATCTATGCCCCGCCCATCACTATAAGCTCCACCCACACCACGCCGTGTTTGGATTGATCGATCCCCGAGTGCCCTATCTATCAATTTCCTGAAAACTATGCAGGGAAGCTGTTGAATATTTAGAAACTAATTTGACTGGGTGCTGTTGCTGCCTATGGCAGCAACATCACCCAGTCAAATTAGTTTCAAAATATTCAACATAATATTTATTAGATAGTGAAAGCAAAGAATTTGTACAACAACTCATAGACCGTCATCAAATATGCGTTCGTGACGTACTTATCGACGTCATTCATGACGTCATCAATTATGATGTCATCCTACACACCGCGTAGATGATTATGACGTCATATGATGGGTGCATACTCTGGAAAGGTGAATTCTCATAGTATCCTAATAAAATCCCAATACAGGCTAGTTCACTGGCTAAGAGAGCTAAAGTAAACGTAACCTCACGTAACCCTACGAGTAAACGCTTGAATAATTTTTTAAAACTAATTTGATGGAAATCATGACCGTCATAGGTAGGAAACAAATTATCTAGAAGCAATCTACTATAATCTATTAGTACAATAGAAAATCCGAGACGAGATTAGTATCGCTTTCACACTTGTCTAATAAAATGCCAAAACATGTGAATTGACTGTCTAAGAGAGTCAATGTTTGGCTAATAAAATCCCAAGATAGGCTACTTTACTGGCTAATGATTCCATAAGAGTAACAAGTCGCACCCTGTATCAGGGTATCGATATCGCCGCAGCGTTTAGCATCCTGTTAATTGCCTTGTGATATGTGGAAGGAGTATATCGCTCCATAGGTTATGCCTTTGATGGACATCTTGATTATGGTATATTTATATGTATAAAACAAATTGTAAAATAAAAATAACTTTGAATTTGAATTTGAATTTGAGGTCAAACATCAAGGTCGTTGTAACATTTGTGTAAACTGCAGGCTTTAGCCGTTAACTTATTCTGTAGCAGGATCAGCACAGAGACAGGCATACATTTGAGGTCAAGCCAATATCCCGTTAGTGTAACACTGATGTATTGGCCGATTGTGCTTATCTCTATCTAAGCTCCACCCACACCTCGCTCGTGTTGGGATCAACCGATCTCTCAACTCCCTGACTATCAATTTCCAGAAAACTATACAGCTAAGCTGTTGAATATTTTCAAACTAATTTGACTATGGCATCAACAGCGCTCAGTCAAATTAGTTTCAAATTATTCAACAGCATGTTTATTAAATAGTAGAAACATACAATTCTTACAACGTGTCGGACTATTACGAGTTAAAGACGGGCATAATAGAAGCATTTATGACGTAATGATTATGGCGTCATCCTATACGCCGCTTATCTGATGATGACGTCATATGACGTTAAATCATCGATGAATACTCTGAAAAGAGAGGGCGGTACCGAGAATGTGGGAACCAGTTGAAATCCTGTGAATAATAAAGGAGTAGTCAGTTATGTTTCCATTCCACTAACACCACCGACTCATTTATCGGCATTTGGGTATTAGACAGTTATGACCATATGATTTAATGTCATAATTAAAAACGAAATGATTCCCACAATATTGCATATCACCTAGACCACTTTCAAGGCTCTAAGTAGCTATCATATCTTGCAATGACACGCACACCATCTCGCATATTTCTATTTGCACATATGAGTCCCTATCAAATTAGTAATATTAATCGTTCTCGGAATAGGTTAATGTCATAGAAAGATTAATTCCATCTATTTTTCTGACACTTTACAGGAAATGGATTTAACATATTTCTTGATTTATGTGACAGTTTTATCACAACTCAGTTTCTTATTCGTATTTCTATCTTCTCTATTAAGAAGCCTATAAACATTGCGTTTCCAGCATCTTAGTTTCACATGGTTGTTAAGTCAGCTACATCGTAGGTGATTAGGTAAGCGGTAAGTGGGTTCGGGGTCTACGTGCGGCATAGCACAGCTTTTGCGCCAGCACACCTTTTCTGCACGCGCATTAATTGTACATGGAAATTCGGTTTGAATAAAGTCTTTGTTTATATCAGTTAAGATAGGAATGGCCAAGTGTGCCACAAAAAGAGCATGATTGGGCCTATTTATGGCATTTAGCTATGACGTCGCTATCATTAAACATGTCGGAAATGAGTTAACTAGTAGAGGTGATGCGGATTGTGCTTGGTTGATGTTTGTTTAGTCTATATAAATAGACCATTACTTGAAATAAAATTTTGAGTAATTGAGTAATGGCTGGTGAATGCTATGGCACAGTGTGCAGTAATAGCCGATCCATAGGTGGCTAAACTCCGCCCATGCTTTGCGCGTGTTGGGGGTATATATATATACTTTGAATCACAATGTTTGACAAATCCAGATCAGATCTCTCTAGTTCAAATGGCCACGGATTTGGCTCAAATTTTAACATAAGAAAGGACATAACCATACAATAGGATTGGGTTGTTATCCGAACAATCTGAAAAACTCTGATAAAATCGGAAAGTTCAGAACAGTCTTTCCAAAGTGACAAAACATCAGGTCTTTGTTCTGCAATTTTTGATTACTCTTGTTTAAATTTTGACTTTCTATCACACAACATATTGCCGGATCCTGATTGAACACATCTAAAATGTATGAACCCTCCCCTATTTCCGATTATCCCTGTTTACCAAAGTCGTTAGGGCTTTGCTATTGCGATGATTGATGAGACAAGTGGTGCCGAAGTGAGAATAGCGAGATACATTGAGCATCTATTTATATCATATATGATTTGATTACATTTAGTATCGTCTCTTGCACACATAGAATGTGTCTGATACACGTCCTCCGTGCCGTCAAGGACACGGTGTTTCTTTCCTTCAGTTGTGCATACGTCTCAACAAGATCATTGTTCTTAACTTCTGTTTTATTAAGTATTCACGTTGATCTGGCAAATGTTTCATACATTGGAAATCATAATATATATATATATATATATATATATATATATATATATATATATATATATATATATATATATATATATATATATATATATATATATATATATATATATATATATATATATGTATATATATTTCGGAGCGTATGAGGAATCCATTGATTTAAGTTTAAATGCCCCTCTTCGTAAAACTCGTCTCTTAGAACCATCACTGGTCATCGATCTTCCTCTTCCATAACGAATCTAATGCAGCATGCCCTCAGAAAAAAGGCAGCTAGTTTCCAGAATACGCTCACTATATTAAAGTTTGAAATGTGCATAGCGCATCCATGTGCCATGAAGAAATTAGCAGTGTGTGCCTTAATTGATGCACCGTTCCCACGTTCTCAATTTCAAGTAATTGTGAACACATTGCGCAACCACACATGTATGAAAGATAGAAGATGGAAAATTAGCCCATCACATTGTTAAACTAAAGAAAGGTTGGAGGTAGGTGTCCCAAGCTGGATACCTCGCTGTCAATTTCTAAAATTCTCAAGAAATATGCCTTCTGTTCCTGGCATTGCACAATTTTAAGGCAACACTATATGGTGGCTGGCTCTTCAACAATAATAAGGTTTATCCAAGTGACCCCAACGCCAGTAATTGTTGCCAATTGATCACCGTCTTTAAACATGCATCTACCGACAATATTCCGGTTACCTGCAGGGTTCCACTAAGCAGGTTGATAGAACATTAAACCCTTTCTGTATTAGACACAATCAGCTAATGGTAATGGTAAGTTGGCACTAATGATGCACTATCTTGAGTGACTGTGTTGTATCTTTACTTAACGGTATTGTGCACCCAGGAAATTATGTATGAGGTTTGAACAGCTTTTTCACATAGGCCACACACTTTAGACTGATTGTAGGAGGGGAGTATCACCACCGGAAGAGGGAGAACATCTGAAAGTTGTCCAAAGTACCGGGGCATTTCCGAGAGATCGGGGTTAATTGCTTTTTAGAGAAGACCAGTTGATACTTGTGAGGTCGAGGACTGGTCGTGCTCGACTCAGGCACCGTATGCCCTCATTATGTACACCGTATATACATCTAGTCTACCAACTGTGCATCTGTAAAACAGCATTTATGAGAGTAGAATTTAGAGAGTAGAAATCATGTCCGACAACCCATACATGTGCAACCAAATCATTGGCCTTTCTACCGCATGCAGCAGCACATTATGTTCGAGGTGCCAGAGTTCTTATCTGAGTGACAGACGAATTACTTAAAATTAATATATCAAAAATAATTATTTGTTTATGGTATTGTTATTTTGAGAGATTATATGGAGGAGTATGCGTTTTAAAGGCAAATCGTCATTGCTTATACTGGATTCACAACTGTGACTTAGATTGTTATAGGTGTTTCGTCTGTGCAAATGCAATGGTTTCTCAACAATATCAAGCAAATGCTAACATCACAGCAATGCTAGTAACGTTCATTGCATGATCTGATCACGCAACGTCCATACATATTGTAGATATTGGACCTACTGAGAGGAAAATGCAATCGCAAGCTTTTTAATTTTCACATATCTCATAGAATGCTGTGCCTGGGAAGCAGAAAAGAAGAACATAAGGTGAACAGCAAAGTTGAGCATACTTGCTTTGATAACACGCCAATCATTCTATGCTGTATCTGTTAGAACATCTAATTAGAAATTGGATTATATATGTCATAACCATAACCCAATGTCACATGTGTTAATAATAAAACAATTACGACATTCTATATATGAGACTTAATGAAGAAGTTCTCTTATTTGCGGAAGATTGTTGTTAATAGAGGAATACCGTCTCTCAGTCAATCATATGAAGTTAGAATCAACTACGTCTCATATGACGTGACTATGTCAGTCATAAACGTGTAATTTCCCGCCAAGTTGTACGAATTGTATGGCTTTACTATTTAAAACGTATTCCCTGAGATACACGGAGTGCAGGGATCGATCAATCCCAAAACAGGCAAGGCCTGGGTGGAGCTTAGCGAGAGATGGGTCAGGCATAGTTTAAGATGAATTCACCCATTGGTGTAAGTCGCATATGGCATGATGGTAACAGGAAGCATCAACTAGAGAAAGCAGCAACACTCTTGATGAGACGAGCTCTGGAAATGATTTAGAAAGGTTATATTTAGATAAACACTATTTTGCATAGTCAAATTTTAAAGCAAAAGTGCAGCATATTTTGAAGATTCAGTCAATTATATTGAAGGCAATATTTGATCCAGTAAACTTGGTAATGCTGGAAAGGCATTTTCTTGAACATCTAACTTCAGTAAGTCGTTTTGCCTTAATAGTGTCATACCGAAGGTTATTTGTGTTTTTTGACATAGATCTTCCTTATCCTGGTCATTTTATTCAGGTGTGCGTGGAGTCCGAAGATGGACAGGAACATTACCGTGCATGATGGTGATGTTGATCAGCTGGTAATGCTCAGCGACTCGACACGTGCAGTTACAACTTCTCTATCTCCAGTTATCCTCCATTACATTAGCATGTCTATACATTTGAAATAATAACGGTAGGAGAACTTCAGTGTGGAATTTAGCCACAAGCAGAAATTATGGATCGATATGCGTTAGTAAAAGCCATTCCAGAATGTAAAATTGATAGAGAGAATTGTGGATGCAAGTGAGATATTTTTTTCAGCAGCGTTGGAAGAACGGTTTGTAGCCAGTTTGAGGACAATATACATTTCCACTTCATCCGTCCATAATATGACATTATAATCAACTACATGACGTGTAGAAAGGCAGCATAATGAATGATGTCACTATGACGTCATGCATGCTGCAGATAAGTACTTCACGAACGCATATTTGAAGATGGATAATACGTTGTTGTACGACTTGGATGTCCTTACTCTTTAATCAATATTCTGTTGAATATTTTGCAACTAATTTAACTGGGCGCTGTTGCTGCCATAGGCGGCAATACCACCCAGTCAAATTAGGTGCAACATCAACAGCTTACCTGTACAATTTTCAGGAAATTCATAGTTATGGCATTCCGGGATCAGTCAATCCCAACACGGCGAAGTGTGCGTGGATCTTAGCTAGAGGTTGGCGGGGTATCGCTAAAACCTGAAAGGTCCATTGGTGGAATAATCTGGCGTAGAAGTAGTTAGTTGGAAACGCAGAGTTACATGTAGATTGTCACCAGATAATGTGCATTTCTTTGGAGCTTTTAGATATGTTTACGTTTCTTAATAGGAATAATATATCCACTTCATCTACATATTTCCTAATGTTGATGCAGCTATGTAACTACGTCATCAGATGTGTATATATATTGATAACAAAATCCTGATCAGGGTGTCAGAGACGACGAGGTATTATGGGCGGTGTATTAGTGTAGTGCTGATGAAATACACTTCTCCTAATATCGCGATTTGAACCTACTAGAAATTGTCACATAAATGTAGAACTTCCCAGATAACAATACTATACACCTGTGCAAAAGTTAAGCACCAGCAAAAACAATAGAACGTAGAAACATAATGGTACAACTAGGCTGCCATACTTTTTGTCCCGGCGTTAGCTGACATAATTCCAAGTACGAAATGCACATGCATGCATGACTTCACGCCGCTTGATGTCCGTGCGTGGCGGGAAACAGCACACGTGTTCAGTTATGTAAAAGTCCAGTTTGAGGTGTAGAACATTACATACAGATTTAGGCGACAAGATTAGGAATTTGTGTTCATGACCGTGGTTTATTTGTACAGAAAGAATTAGCTCTTGATTGTGAACCGCTATGGCAAGACGAAGGTTAAGTGATCGTGTGAAATGGCAAATCATAGGCATGCATACCACTGGTATGTCATGCAGAGAGATTGGCAGACAGCTGAACATTAACCATACTGTAATCAGTCGTTTGATTGCAAAACATGGGCAAACTAATGAGGTGAAGGACAGGCCTAGATCTGGAAGACCGAAGAAGACTACTGCCCGTGATGATCGAGCCCTAGTACGCCTTGTTAGGAGATCTCCATTCACCAACAGCAGAGTGCTCAGCCAGCAATGGGATACGCGGAATAGAGTGTCAATGTCTACCGTCAAAAGGAGACTGTATGCTGCTGGCATGAAAGCTAGGAGACCTGTCAGACGTCCTCTCCTCACTGCACACCACAAAGAGGAGCGTCTGAGGTGGTGCAACGAAAGAAGACACTGGAACATGAGATCCTGGAGACGGGTACACTGGTCCGACGAAAGTCGGTTCCTGCTTCATGCCACAGATGGTCGAACTCGTGTATGGAGGTCCAGACGCATGGCGTACGACCAACGTAACATCATGGAAGAAGTTCCATTTGGTGGAGGTTCCGTTATGATATGGGGGTGCATCTCATTTGATTGTAAGCTGGATCTGTTGACTGTACCTGGAACACTAAATGGACAAAGATATCAAGATTCCATACTGGATAGAGTTGTGGTCCCTCATTTTGTAAATCATGCACCTGGAACCCACCCTATATTCATGGATGACAACGCCCGACCACATCGTGCTAGAGCTGTGCATGAATATCTCCGCCAGAATGCCATCGAAACCCTACCATGGCCAGCAAAGAGCCCTGACATGAACCCTATTGAGCATATCTGGGACATTCTGTGAAACATGGTGAGAAGGAGGGATCCTCCTGTGCAGAACCTACAGGAATTAACAGACGCACTCCATCTTGAATGGCAACGAATACCACAATGGCGTATCAGTCGGTTGGTGACCAGCATGAGACGTCGTGTCCAGGCCGTCATCCAGGCACAGGGTGGATATACCCGGTATTAATAATGACAGTCTCAAACTCGTGCACAGATGTTAAACTTCGTTTTCAGACACCATTAATGACAATCTAGCCACGTGTGTCAACTGTAGGGCAATACTTGTCAGTTGTGTCAACGTAACCATATTCAGGCCTCGTTTTCAAGTTCAAACAAAAACATACAGTGTTTCCCCACCATCATAATCAGCATTCCTCTAGTTGCATTATTACCTCTTGCACTAAGATGGATGGGTACATAAATGTTTATGCTATTGCTTTCTTCATAGCACATGAATATACCCTCCCATGTGCGTAAAAATAGGGTGGTGCTTAACTTTTGCACAGGTGTATATGTTGGCCTAATGTTGGCCCAACATATGTTATAATGTTGACCCAACGTTGGCTGTCTATGTTGGCCCAACATCATTCTGCTCATTGGTCTAACATTGACCCAACATGTTGGGTCAACACATCCACCCAACATTGGCCCAACGCATCCACCCAACGTTGGCCCAACATACGTCACATAACATTGGGCCAACACTGACTGTCTAGATTGGCTCAACATTATTCTGCTCATATGTTTAACATTAATTAAAAAAATATTTTTAAAATCTTATTAAAATTTATTATTATATATATTTAGAACATTGTCAAAGTGAAGGACACATTTAAAGAAATGTGCCAAATCTGTTTGCCAGGTACAATGTCGAACCAACGAATAGGTTTGCAAGGTATTTCATAGTAATACTGTGTATAACAAATTGACATTATTCATAGGAAATAGCCAACTTCTTATGGTGGTTGTCACAATACATATTGCGATTATATTACAGAATAGCAGTATTTAGAGGGCAGATACTATTTAGACCACTTAATTGCTTTCAGACGAAGGACCGCATCTTAAAGAATAAGCTCCATCACTTTATTGATACATACACCTAACTTAATCTATTAAATAATGGGCTATCGAGTTGCTGAGTTATCTCACTTGAAATGAAGATTTTGTTTAAATGCTATCATCCAAATTAATTAGCAAAAAGGCCTAAATAGACTTACAGATCTTAGTTACAAACAATAGGCCAGTAGCCTAAGCATTTCCCTAATGTGTATGCATATTATTATATACATTGACTTTAAGATGTTAATCCAACGTTGCCCCAACATCTCTAAGCCAACTGTCATTTTGCCAATCTTATCGCAATGTTGGCCCAACGCATGCATATATCATTTATAATATACATTGGATATAAGTGGTTGGGCCAATGTTGGCCCAGCACCTCCAACCCAACTATAATTGTGCCACTGCTATGCCAACGTGGCCCAATGCATGTATACAACATTTACACTATATTTTGGCTATAACTGATTGGGCCAACGTTGACCCAACAACTCTAACCCAACTGTTATTTTGCTGCTGTTATGCCAACGTTGGTCCAACGCATATGTATATCATCATTAAATACATTGGTAACATTTATAATATACATTGGCTATAAGTGGTTGGGTCAACGTTGGCCCAACAGCTGTAACCCAACTGTAATTTTGCCACTGTTATGCCAACATTGGCCCAACACTTTGTTGCCAATGGCGACGGTGCCAGCCAATTGCCAACGTTGGTCCAATGCCAAATAGCTAACAGCGACCATGCCAACCATTCACCAATGTTGGCCCAAGGTAGTAATATTATCTGGATTAGTGCCATCCTGTGCAGATAGTAAGTAACAGGAGGGATGGGATTGTCTAGAGTTATTCCCGCTCTGTGATGAAACAAGATGATGATATTTAAATAACATCGCTTTGCACTAATATAGCTGCAGCCTACCTTTGTGTAATTGTACCACTACAGTATTTCAAAACGTCCTGTTTTAGCAAGAAAATTACCATTCATTCGACACCAATCATACGGTTGTAAGTAAGCAACGTTCTTGAGGCTAGGCATATTACCGAACTCTGCCCTGTATGTCTATATGCTATTATCAGCCAATACTAGAAGTAAGTATAGCAAATGTAGTGCTCATTATAATGTATTGCTAGCGATACTTGTTGCTAATATTATCAAACGTTTCGTACACCAATGTCATGTCTCAAAATCAAACATGCATTTAAGGACCAGAAGACAACTATGACCTGTGCAAAGAGACAATGGTCCCAAAGCAAGAAAATAAAGCTTAGACCAAGCAATGCCAACACTGTATATGGTGTTTAATTATTGAGAATATATATTATTTTCTAACTCTGATTTAATAAATCCAACTCTTATTCCGGATCTGCGTCACAATCATACAAATCGTACGTGCTTAAGAAACAAATCCAACTCATTTTAAGACCATCCTTCCAGATGTGCAGCGCGGGTAGATTACTCTATTTCCTTATCAACCCTGCCACCAAATGGTTAGGTCATGAGGTGGATGTTACTATGCTTAGAGCTCACCACACACATACCCCATTTGTATATTATGTTGATGGTTAATACATGTGCACATTTTACATGCATTCTTGCGTTGTTCGTTTATCATAGCCCTGTGCGTTGAACCCCAACTCACGGGAAGCGGAAGCGAGGCAAACCACCAGTACTGACCAACCGAGGGTATGCATATTGGACCATAACCAATGGCAACACATCACTGTTCGAGATGTGCTACCAACCTCAGCAACTAAGCACATCTTGACTCTGTGCACAGTGATCGATCACAACTTGTAAATAACCAGACTGGCCTATAGTGACCGACTTAACAAATGGAATAAGAAATTAATACTCCACTATGATTGTAATCAGTTAATGGAGTACACACCTTGCGCGCCTCCCTTGTTTGAACTACTCTCGAACACGTTTTACCGTACTAACACTGTATGTATTCTGGCGTAACATACTTGGTTGTGGAATTCTTTTGAGGCATTTGATGAACTTGCACAGCTTAATCCAAGATACCCACCTCAACACATATGACAATATTGCAAGAATGGAACTTTCCAGTTTATTCATCCATCATATGACGTGATAATTAACTATGTGAGATGTAGAATAACGCCATAATCAATGACGTGTAATTGGTGAAGGACTACGCGTTGTTGTTACTATTTTATAAACATGCTGTTGAATATTTTGAGACTAATTTGACTAGGCGCTGTTGCTGCCATAGGTATCAACACCACCGAGTCAATTATTGTCAACATATTCAACATCTTAACTATATATTTTTCTGGAAATTGAAATTGAAATTCTGGAAATGTCTGTTAAACGAGCTATGCTCCAACCTGATAAAAGCAGAGCTATGTACAATAAGGACTAATAAGAAACTGCGCGTCACAATCAAAATGCGCAATGAATGACGTAGCTAAGTCCGTGATGAACCTTTAAACATCCGTCAGTTGTGCGAACTTTGTGTCTTTCATATTTAATAAACATTTTGTTAAATATTTTAAAATTAATTAGTTTCAAAATATTCAACAACTTACGTGTATAAATACCTTGAAAATGGAATTTCGAGAAATCAGGATTCAAAATACATACATCGACTCCAAAGCGCGCACACCATAGGCGTAGCTTGGCTAAACATGGGCGTGGCATAGCAAAAGGTAGACTCATCCATTACGGTGCATTTGACAAGAACCGGATTATTGCGTAATCCTTGTTAATTACCCACTCTTACTTACGCAATGTGTCACTATAATAACAGCTAACATCCTAACATTGTATAATGGAAAGCCATGTTAGCAACGTAAGTACAGGCATTCAGACCAATGATAGCGATATTTTCTGAATTCATCTGGTGTCGCCGTGATAATTCCGGTTTACGCATGGTAGTCGTAAATCTTAGAAAGACATTCAATAAAGATATCTAAATTGCAAACAATTTCCGTGCAATTGATGTGATAAATTGCCATTGTAGCGAATTGCTTCGCCGCCGCAGATTCTATTCCAAGATAACGTCGCGGCAGAATCTCATTCCTAAATTTGTTTATGACCAAAGTGACGGAGAAGTCTCCTGCATGCAATTGAATCTGAATATAATGGCTAATGTGATTGTAATAAAGTAGGGTAAACTGACAAAGTGAGGAAGACAGAACCGTCCTGATTTTGATTACTCAATCGATGGTGCAAACTATGCCTATGTCAAGATATCCGTCTGAGTAGTGTGGTGGGGATGGGCATTAGACGAGGAATTGTTAAAGAAAGTAAAGTAATGCAATAGTAATGCTGGTACCTTTTCAAAATAAGTAATCATTATCCATAATCACATTTAGCCTCAACATATACAGCGTAATGCGCATCATGTATATTAATCCTTTAATCATCGAATTTGTTCATGAAGATTTCAATTTGCTCTTAGAAAATGTCCATTTGAAGACTAAAAGAAGACTGCTTTTTGATGAGAGTTAAATGGCTAAGCCACACCATGATTGTATCTTCAGATACGTGTGGCATGTGCTCTGGATTGTTCCTTATTGCTCACATGAATTAACCAGCGAACACATTTTCTATCAAGTTAAAATGTTATATAGCTATGCAATTGCGCAGTGGGGAAAAGATACACATTAGCATCGCTTGAAGGCGTTAGAGCTCTAGTTAGCGCCAAACCTAATTACAAAGCCATGCACCCATTAATGCACGCACATGTACATACGCGGAACAGCAATAACACGCGCACGTACGCACACACCTCGCTCGCACGCACACACACACGTACTCACGGACGCACGGGCGCACTCGCGCATGTACGCACTCGCGCACGCACGCATTCAAGCCCGCACGCATAAGCGCTCGCAAGCAAACACACACACGCACGCACGCACGCACGCACGCACGCACGCACGCACGCACGCACGCACGCACGCACGAATGCACGCACGCACGCACGCTCGCACGCACGCAAGCACGCACGCACGCTCGCACGCGCGCACGCGCACGCGCACGCGCACGCGCACGCGCACGCGCACGCGCACGCGCACTATGCGACTAATGTTGTTATTTGTTTCAGCCGAATGCATAATGTTTCTCATAATCTCATAAACATCTGGAAATAATGGTGCATTGCTCTAACGAAAGAGCAACACATCTAAATATGTCAAATAATGTAGCCAATGTTACTGTCTCATAACCTCCAAGCAGTTCCACAGATCTCACATCAATGGACCTTTCCAGAGTATCCACCCATAATAAGACGTCATAATCAACTACGTGGCATGTAGAAGGCTCGTAGTTTGAAACTAATTTGACCGGGCGATGTTGCTGCCATAGGTTACAAAAATTGGTTACAAAATAGTTAACATCTTTCCTGTATGGTTTTCAGGAAATTGATAGTTATGGCATTCATAGATCGATCAATTCCAACACGGCGATGTGTGGGTGGAGATTAGACAGGGATGGGCGGGGCATAGCTAACAATGGAAAGGTCCATTGATTAGATGATTTCAGCTAAAGCCTTCTCTCAGCTGTCACCGTTTGCCTATTTCCCTCCATTTGGCGGGTGTCCAGTTCCGTGTTTGATATTAATCAGTATTGCTCTATCTAACAGTGCCCTTATTTCCCACAAGTGATAGTGATCCGCGACAAGTGTTGTATTAATTTTAAAGAATCCCCTTGTGTCGAGATCTCGGTATCGATATATACTGTTACTATATGTATGGTACAGAGGACTGGAGACTGTTAGCACAATGAACGATACACACAAGAACACACGACGGACCGCACGATTCATAAACAGACATATACCACATACGGACCGGGACACGGGAGCTATACAGCGCACTCCAGGATGGAAATGAATATATACACATACGCCCATAGAGGAGTGCGCAGAGGACCCCAGGTAGGCACACACATGTCAGTCACATCACATGCCTGAAGACATAAATACGCCACGCCCACAGATAAACACGCACGTGAACTTATATACATTGACAGTGGTACCCACCGCCATTGACTTACATACACCACTAAGGATTATATACACACTCGGCTTATACGAAAAAGGATTGTCTAATATAGTGTCTAAGATTTAGTGTCTACGTTTATGATGTTGTACTTAATTTAGTAATACGTATTCCATATAGTGAATGTGTTGGAGCGGATCACGCGAGACTGTTTGTGACCAAGGCGTGTGATTATGGACTGGCGTCACATGTTTGTAATAGACCATTTGTCAGTTGGAGCTTGGCGTTGGGCACGGTCACCTGTGGTTTTGGATAGTTGGTCCCACTCCGTGACGTGAATATCAAACTGTTGATTGTGGCGAATTGTGAACACGAAACAGTGACGGTATCCCAGCGTAAGTTATATATTAATAAAGTAGTAATGTTACTGCAAAAATGCGTATGTGTTATCTCACCAGGCAGATGAAAGCTCTTGGTGCATATGCAAACTAAACGATATGAAATAAGTGTAAAATATAGCCATAAATAATATAAATTATACAAATCCAGCTTTCACCTACATTATGAGATGCTATGTCCGGTAGTCAGTCAGTTAGTCAGACACAAACACCTATTCTGTGGCATATCTAAAAAATCCTACTGAACCGATTTGGCTTAATTTTCACACAACGAAAAACCCCGATGCTGTTCAATAGGATTTCTGGACGTTGGCCGTGATGCAGATAAAAGATCAAATCACTTTTATGATCTTCGAATATCTCAGAAACTTCTGGTCCGATTTGTCTCAAATTTTAGCACAAGAAATGGTCTGACCATACGCCAGGGTTCTTCATACTTTCGGCGTTATCCAACACAATCCGGATAATTCGAAACAATCTTGGAGATCATAGAAGCATAATATGTGGCACACTACGTCTACCGATATTCACACATGTAATGGTTAATAATCGGCTTTCAAAGATAGTCGGCAATGCATCATCTTCCTCCTCCTTCATCTTCTCCACCTCCTCCACCTTCTCAACCTCATCCACCACCTCCTCGACCTCCAGCTAATCTTTGGCCATCTCCCATCGGCTTCCCCTCGCTCATTCTTGTTCCTCCCTTTCTTTATCCTCATCCCCCCCCCCCCCCCCCTCCTCCACCCTTCTCCTCCTCCTCCTCGTCTTCCTCACGCTCCTCCTCCTCCTCCTCATTTTCATCCTATGCCCACCTCACCATCATCGTCATCATCATCATCATCATCATCATCATCATCATCATCATCATCACAGAGTTAATATATGTGTAGATCGCTAAAATTGAAAATGGGAAAACGAGAATGGACCTTTCCATTTTTAGCCCTGCCCCGCCCATCACTAACTAAGCTCCACCCACACCTTGCCGTGTTGGGATTGATCGATCACCAAATGGCCTAGCTATCAATTTCCTGAAAACTATACAGGGACGCTGTTGAATATTTTGTAAGTAATTTGACTGGATGCTGTTGCTGCCTATGGCAGCAACAGCGCCCAGTCAAATTAGTTTCAAAATATTCAACAGAATATTTATTTAAATAGTAAAAGCAAACAGTTTGTACAATTGCATAGACACTCTTCAAATATGCGTTCGTGACGTACTTATGGACGTCATCCGTGACGTCATTCATTATGATGTCATTGTACACATCGCGCAGTCCATTATGACGTCATGTGATGGGTGGGTACTCTGAAAAGGAGAATTGATGTCAGCTATCACGCACATTCATTCCTCCAGTTAAAACATATTCTCTGGTCATGGTAACCCATTCCTGTATATAGCACACGTAGCGTCTCAGATACGTTATACTAACAACAAGGCCATCCTTGTGCAACCGTTATTTGTCGATGGTCAATAGGAACTGAGGTATTTGGCAGCGTATTTTCCTTTTCGCAGGAATGAATAGAGGGGTCTGATCCGTCACTCAAATATGTGTCGTCATAATCAAATACGTCACATGCTAGATAACGCAACGAGCAACATAACGCAGATCCCTCAGGAAAGTGCTGAAATCTGTCACAAAATGTGTATGAAATGTATATCCTTGTTGAATTCATAGCTTAATAAATATTCTGTGTTTAATAACAGCTCACAGTCAAATTAGTTTCAAAATAGTCAACAGCTTACTTGCCTAGCTTCCTTGGAATCTATGTTTTCAGAATTCGGGTTTCTAAGTTGCAAATTGATTACAACACATGTACAATCAGCGGAACTTGCTAGTAATGACCATGGTATATTTAACAATGGATCCAGCCATAGGGAAATATATATATGTAACAGTTGATGAAAATGTACAAACAATACCACAAAACAGATACATGAAATAGACCTTTCCAGTTTGAGCTATGCCCTGCTCCTCTCTAACTAAGCCCTACCCACACTTTGCCAGCGTTGAGATCAATCCCTGAACTCACTGAGTATCAATTTCCAGAAAACTATACAGTTAAGCTTTTGCATATTTTAAAACTAATTTGACAGGGTGCTGTTGTTGCCTATGGCAACATCTTATTAATTGCAAAGACATGCCATTCGTACAACAACTCTTGCCCGTCACCAAGTATGGGTTTGTGGCGTACTTATCCACGTCATTCATGACGTCACTGATTATGACGTCACCCAAACGTCACGTTGTTGATTATGACGTCATAGACAGTTGCATAAACTGAAAAGGCCCATTGGATGCCACTAGATGTGTTGTAAAATGACACACCTTCTTGGCCGATGCCAGATTTGACACAACAAGAATAATGAGAATTTCCATAGCACATGTTCAGTGATCACATAGCATTACACATCAAATTCGCCTTGCAGCTCTTAGGCATAATGTACATAGATTTATACATACTGAAGCGATAGTTTCGCCAATGTGTTCATACCAATTCGACCATGGAGCGGAAAGTAGACAGTTCAAATACAAGTATTGTCAGGAATCTAAATCACAAAACACGTACCCACAAATACAAGTTAACGCGGCGCTTCGATCCAGCTTTTATGAATGTCTCGCGTGTGGGCAGCGAGGTGCGGATTGACAAGCGACTTGATAAGATTGGCTGGTCGTCTCCATACCCCGGTACACGAAGCTATAATCTTATTCAAATATCACCGCATTATATTAACATTGTTCCGAGTTGATTACTGTAAATTTGATTTTACCAGTACACCACATGTCGGGGAGTGATTGCGAATTATGATTCTCACAACGTGTTAAATGATCGGTGTCTCAAGGTCCGGCAATAGCAACTAAGTGAACTATGTTTGCAAAGTAGGTTTATCATTAGCATGGTTTAATATTGCCTAGTACAAGACAGCCACTCGCCATTCTGAATATAATGTTGATGATAATTGTTCATAACGGTTGCTGCTATAGTAGATAACATCGTACAGTGGTGCCATTGTTTAAAGTAAAAACTGTTAGAATTGGAATGCCCCTATATGCTGATAGAATGGGCCAGGAGTTCAAGAATAAACAAGAATAACTTCCTCTAGAAAGGAGCATAGTTACAATCTTGTGTACATATCTAAATATGAGGTAGGGATCAACGGAAAATGAATCTGATTGTACCACACAGGTAAGGATATTTGGTTGCATATTATGTCGCCATGTATAATTCGAAGAGAGTTACCATGCATAATGCCGTACTATTATACAGCGTGCATAAGTACAAGGGAGTCTGGTGTCTTGGTTAACTACCTTGGAGAAGAATGTAACTGGATATTAGAACAGCGTAAATGAATCGCACTGCGCGTGCTGGCGCGCGGCGTGGTGTGTGTGAAGATTCACAAAATTAATTAATAGGACTTATCACAGAGAAGCTACTCGCCATTCTGAACATAGTTTTGTTAATATGCGCTGATACGTGTTGCTGTTATTGTGGATAGCATCGTACGGCAATACCGTACCTTATTGGAAAAGCAGTTTGGAAACAACCAATAGCTGCAATTCAATGCTCTTTAATTCGTGGAATTAACTATTGCTAAAAAATACGTAGCATAGAATTTCCATGATTAGAACTAGTTTTCGGTCTGAATACTCGAATAGTTTTTATAACATGAAGGAATATTCGTATAGCATACGAATATTCGAATATTTATGAAAAATTACAAAATTGTCTTAAATTGGATGAAAAAAAAAATCTTGGTCAAAATGGCTGCTAAAATGTTGTTTGGTGCGACCAATGCAAATGTAATAGATTGACTTTATTTGGTGTTAATTTTACATTAGACCCAATGGGCTTTCGACATCCCCATGACTGGTATAGGAATTACATTATGGATATTTCAACCGTGACTACGCATACAGTTTACATAGAATCACCACTACGTGGGTTCGATGCTATCAGTGACTCCAGAAGATGTATGCTGATTTTGGTGTCAAAAGTAAAAGGTCACGATTACACTTAGCGTCAGTCAGAGTTAGCAGTTTTGATTTTGCCAGCAACAAATACATGTAGGCCTGAACTGTCCAATGACCATATTAGAAGCTTACCTGTATACTTTTCTAGAAATCGAGATTCAGGGAGTACAGAGAGCAATCAATCCGAACACGGGTGAAGCGTGGTTGGAACGTAACTAGGGATGGGCGGGACATACATAAAACTGGATTCCTCTGTTGAATCCGATATCGTGAGTCTCGAGGTTTGTCGCACTGCGCCCATAGCCAACTCCGTGGGAAGACACCATTTTGAGCAGTGTTACTACTAGAAGTAGCAGCTCAATTGTGCCATAGGTCATCTTACAAGAAACACATTTCACAAACGATGTGTTTAGTTATCTCTTAGCGTAACCACCACTTGCCAGATTCAACGCAAACAGCAATCAATAACAGATTATTCTATCTGTGAACATATACGCTGGCGAATATCGAGATTGAGATTTGTAAGATGGCATGATGAAAAATGATGTTAATAGGGGCCAAATTCCAGCATTTACTCATCTTTCCACAAACTAATGCATATGTCAGAACATATCCGATAAATCATATCCGAATTCCTCCTGCAAGACTATCCCCATATTTCAAGTTTGCACGCCAGTTATGTAAACATAATGTCTGCCATAAAGCACGGAAAGGCACCGAATAAAGATAGCTCAATTGCAGACCGTTATCCGAGTGATTTAGTTGATTAATGATCATTATAGCAAATTGCCATCGCCGCCAGACTTTGGTGTACAAGATAACGCTAAGGCATAATCTCACCCCACGCTAGATTATAAACAAATTGACGGAAAATCCATTGCAATACGACTATATTCACAACGTCAGGTATCATGGCAATGGACTGTGTCAGCAGATGAAGACACATTCAAAAAGAGAGTTGGATAATATTCACAGGAGAAACAGTAACGAGTAGTACTTTCTAATACTGTTTCAAGACAGGCTTACAGCCATATTTATATCGCAAGCGGATAGATGAGAAGGTAATTTATCATCTAGCAAAGCATGAGGTTTTATGATCTTCTACCAATTAAGATATTTAACCAGAATGCGTATGTTATTTAAGTAAATTAGGTTAAATAATAACTTGTTAATTATTGGTTAATTTTTATCTAAAATACTATGGGATTGTATTGTAAGATGTGTACGAAGTGTTGGCCTTATCTTGAATCATGACTTCAACGATTGTGTTGTTAAATGAAGTCATTGAGATTAGAAACAATGCTAGATTACAATTCGTGTCTCGCGAGATCTCCTTCGACACGACACCGGAAAAGGGAATTGGTGTGTCATGTGTGGCCATTGGTGTAGTAGTTTAAAGCCCCTCCCCCTCATAAAAAATGGGGAATAAATGGAATTAAATTGTGAAAGGACACGAAAACTACTCTGTTCATACCAGACAATTACAATTGTGTTGTTAAAAGAAGCTGCTAAGATTAGAAGCACTGCTAGTTTTGCCCTGGTTAGCATTCATGCCTCGCGATATCTCCTTGCATATACGATCGGGAAAGTAATCTCGTGTGTCATGGGTGGCCATTGGCGTAGTAATTTACCTACAACCACCACACATAGCTTTCTTTCAGCTGCGATTGTCCATCTATATCTGTTCATCTCCGACTGACGTCTAATTCCTGGGTTAATTCAGGCATTACTAGTGCATCTAGCAGTGCCCTTCTCACGAGTGTCGGACATGATCAGCTTATTCTAATTAAGCTTTATTTCTAAGATAGAAATACAGACAGCTAGTCGATAAATCTCACTTCTACTATCAGTTAAGAGGGTGGTATAAATAGTGAATGCATATCGTCCACTCCGAATGTGGTACCGATTGAAATGATGCAAACGCCCTTGTCTATTTATAATACAATATCAATGCACGCTAGCATTTAACCGTGTTATATTCATGTTGGTAATAACATAACAAAACAGTCTGATTGGAGATCAGCATACTGCCTGTTGCAAGTATGACAGCAATGGTATTAACAACGTTTAACTTATAATCAGCTTAAATTTCAATCATAGCATATAGGCTATTCGGATTGTACTATTGCATCACACCACTTACTTGGCCATGCTGCATGTCAAACTGCATTACAACAGGGAGAAACGAACATTACAAACTCCCACCATTCCGTCTTTTTCGGATCAGAATTCCTAGTTAACCGGATCACCTTGCAGACTCTCCACCTTCACATCTACAAAGCTTATAACCACCACATACGTGATTTTCATAATGACGACGCTATGTATTACTATCCTGATGGTTTGATGCTGCGACAGCATTTACTGATACTAATATAAAGTGAAAAAATTTGCTCACATCTTTTAATGTTATGGAGATATTTCTTGAATTGATGGGCCTGCCTCATTTACTGTCTTTTCTCAGAAGTTCAGGTCACCTTTTGAAATTTTCTCAAAGCAATGAAGGAATCCAGTTTTAGCTATGCCACCACATCACTAGCTGAGCTCCACCCACGCGTTGCATGTGGTGGGTTCAATTATCCCTGAACTCTCTGAGTCCCAGTTTCCAGAACATTACACATGTAAGTTGCTGACTATTTTGAAAATAATTTGACCGAGTGCTGATGTATGTATGATTACTGTATTCTACGGTTGTAGTAGTAGAAACATCATACAGCTGCAATCAGTCCTTCTTCGCATTTGGTCACATTGTAGCATGCTTATCAGATTTTTGCAATGACGTCCTCTCCTGCCTTTGTGTTTGCTGGCTCCGAGTAAGGCGAATTCCAAGGCTCCCTGTGCTGGTGACTCATCTGGCATCCTTAGCACATGGCCAAACATGGACCATCTTTGCTGGCCGACTTGTACATACAGCGGCGACGTATTACACATTTTGTATAGTGCATCGTTGGAAATTATGCTGTCTGGCCATCGGTGTCCAGTAATGGTGCGTAGGTGTTTGCGGTGGCAAGCATCGAGTTTGTCTAGAGCTGCCTTTGGAGCTGCCCAGCTGTTACAGTTATACCGCATCACGGATACGCAGGTTGCATTGTATACCAATAGCCTCTTTATCAAGGGCATCTCTGATCTACGAATCCATAGCTTCCAGCAGGACTGGAAAGCTTTGTTCCCCATGACGCAGCGTGCAGAAATGTCAGCACTACTGCAAAGCAGTGAGCCAGGATTCTACTTTTCCTCCATGGTTCGCCGCCACAAAGTGGATCGTCATTTTCTATAGTTTCATGCTTTGTCGATAGGTATATGTGAGTGAACTCTGTTTTGGATTCATTCATAAGGAGATTCTCACGATTCTACATATTAATATTCAACATCATGTTTATTAAATAGTACAGACATTTAATTCAGACAACGATGTTTAGTTCGTCATCAATTAAGCGTTCGAAGTTATCAACTTGATTTATAACGTTTTGATTATGATGTCATCCTAGACTGTAATCCTTCATTACACTCAAAGATAAAACAAAGGACAAATGCATCATAAAACGAATTAATCAAAAGCGCCATTGATTCCAACATGAACTGGTACATTGTCTACGTCTCAGTTATACTAACAAGTTTGGATGGCTATCCTAGATTTTTTTTAGTTGATACAACTTAAGACACCACAAGCGTTGTTCATTTGGCGTTTGGTGCACATAAATAGGAATCTTTTCCAACAGAAACATAGCTATTTAACTCAAAATGATGTTAAAGATTCGGTGTGTGCGCAATTATATTATTCTGTTCGACCATTGGTCGATGGGGTAAATCATTGCACAATTAGGGAATCCGTACCTTCAACTGTTAATCAATTACTCAGATAAACTTATCGGTAGAAGCAATGCACAGCACGTGGCCAATTGGACCAATCATAATGCATGCTAGATGGCGCTCTATGAATCTAATGGAGTTTGACGGATACGTGTATCAACAGCACCAAAACTAATAGCAAACGTTGACTAAGAAATTTGGATTCAGGATATGATACGTACTAATCTGTCCTATCCTCTTTCAGCAAGATCGTCCCGTCCATGTTATGTTATTAGAGCAGCACGTAGAGCCAGTTGTGGTTAAGAAGAGTTTGTGATTCTGCATCATTGATGACCAACATCACGAACTTGCCATTCAATGCACATTAACATAAACAGCAATGCAGACATGTTTTTGATACATTAAGATAAAAAAATCTCACGCATTAAAATTACTAACAAATTTCTATACAAATAGGTTATAGTCAGGGAACGAAAGTTTAATTTTATGTAAAATACTGACCTCTCTGATATAAAATTTCGGAGTTCGGTTCTTAGTAGATGAACATGTTGTGGATTAGGAAACCGATGTTGGACAGCTTGATTCTCTTGCGCAACATTTTCGTGCCGATTTTAACGGCACTGCGATCAAGATAAAAATTAGCATTTTCGAGCATATATGAAAAATCAATTGACGAAAAAAGAGCACGTATTCTGTTTGTGATGCATAAACTATCTTTCTGATTCAATATCAACTTTAACCCTTTAATGGCTGAATTTGTTAAAAAATTCAAATATTTACTTATTAAATGTCCATGTGCAGGCCAAGAGAAGACTACTTTTGAAAACTTACCACTGGAATAACTGGCTCGGTTATCAAGACCCCTGCAGAGGTCGGTCTTGGCTGGCTTCGTCGTGAAAGTGTTAAGAAACATTACCAGTTCCCCAATATGAAGAAGATGAGAATAATATAATAACACACACCCCTTTTTTGTTTACACGATATCCGATTTCTAACCTTGCAGTCTTATGAGATTAGTCCTGAATCACCAAATTTATACTAAGCCAAACTAATGCATGGTCCTATTGTTTATTAGAAGTGCTTATTATCGGACATTGTCAGATAAGCAATACTGAGAATTCATTTAAAACAAAATGAGCGATAATTCTAGTAATATAAGTGGAATAAAAACATATACCGTAAATACAATGAATCATGGACAACTATTTTCAGTTATGTATACGCTCTTTACATATCCTAGGAGACATAATTAGCTGTAATACTAAAGATTAAAAGAATGAATAATTAATCCTTCAATTGTTAAGATTGGGAAAGGTTTTTGCTTAGCTAATGCCTATGCTCAGGTCAAGAGATATGTATTTTTGACAATTTACCATGCGTGATATGGAGACATATATTCTAACACTTAATTTGCAAAGAGTAATTTTCGTCTTGGCCTGTAAATGGGCATTTATCAAGACCACGGTAGACCTGTCCATTTAATGAGAGAACATGCCATTTCTGTGATGACATCGAAGATTGAAGATGTGTAACATTTCATAATTGTACCCCCCACCCCCCACCCCCACCCCCACCCCCGCCGCGTATTCTGTATTATGCAAAACGTTTATCAAAAAGTATTACTGGAAGCACCCAAGTGCTTATAAGCTAATGCAACTTTTAAATTCAACGAATGGTTTAGTTTTAAGAAAGTTTACTGTTTTTATACATGTGGCTTTCTCAAAGCGTAATGAACTCACAGAATAAGCATTTTCTCCAGAGCCAAGGCGAGACTATGTTGAGGTTTTTTATTTGGATTTGGCTAACCCAATGGAGGGATCCATTTAAGCTATGCTCATCCATTTTAGCTAAGCGTTTTTCATTTTATATGTGTTGAAATCGATTCAACTATGTGAAACAGAAATATCTAGAATCAAATGTTCAAGCTAAATACATAACTAAATACATAGGTGTTAGGCTTTTGGAAACCGATTGACTGGGCGATATTTTCCCCAAGTAAGGCTAGTTTCAAAATGGTCAACATAATGTTCATTTAATTGTATTTTCTTTTTATCAAAATATTCAATTCGTGCATGTGATGTTAGTTAGTGAAGGACTATACCACGTTTAAGTCAATCTGATTATGACGCCACCAAGCGTGTGACGTAATATATTATGATGTCAGATATTTTAAGTATCAGGTGGGATCCCTCTATAGTGATACTTATATGAATGTACTTGCCGTTTAGATCTGTATTGGACGATATGTCAAAGCTTTGCTTTGAATAATAGATTTCTTTCTGTAAGGTGGTAAATATGATGCAAATACGACGTGTTGGAATTGATGTTACCACTCTTAACCATGAATTCCTAGAATCTAATCTCACAGTAATTATACAGATGAGCAGTTGGGAATTTTGGGATTAAGTTGACTGAGCCCTGTTGCTACATAGGCAGCAACAGATCCTGGTTAATTTAGTCGAAAATACTTAATGTTTCGTATATTGTAGATTCGCCAAAGACATGCAATTCGTATATTAACGACGGAGCATTACGGCATTTACATTTTTTATGACGTCAAATATTTGGGTAACAGATCGGATCTATCCATTATCCGCACAGTCGTACACAGCATATAGTTTCATTGAAATACAAGGAAAGTACTCATTCTGCTAGGAGAAATTTGCTAGTTGTACTTTCATAATTTGATCACATTATTTAATTAAATTTTGTTAATCTAAGGTATCCGCCAAGCATGTATATTGTATAATGTACACAGTCAAAGGCCCACGGCCTATTGTGAATAAATTATCTATCTATCTATCTTGTCCCTGAAATGGTCACTCACTAGTTTATAAAATTGTAGGCCTATGGTAATACTATATAAATAACTGTGTATGCAGATTATATACTGTACACATAAACTAATGTACAATATTTTGAATGGTTGCTTAATTTTAAATGCCGTAGGTTGGTGTTAAATAAAGAAAGGTCATTGCGGACAGGAATTATAAAGCAATTACCATTTAGTGTAGTAAAAGTTAAGAAAAGATTTAGCATACATAGTAACACATAATAAGATAGCACATCAATATTCATTTTCTGATGGTAAATATTAAACAGGCATAAGTCTTGTACAATTTCCCGATTTTACGAGGTAGGTACACTGCTACATGCTACAAAGCACGGAAAATATGCTTCTTAAAAAAAGCAACGTTGCAGATTTAGATTTATTACATTTACATTGACCCGGCAAATTCATACTAGGCTTTGCTGGAAGGGACATCATGACAGGTACAAGTTTATCACCGATTGTGTTGCGGCCAAATTTTGTGCGTCATTGTAATGAAGCCTGGTTCAATTGAGCTCATATGTACGATGCTATTTGATACAAGACTCGCAATAAATGAAATTGAAATGCATCTTCATGTGCTGGCAGTATCCTTAAATCTTATTTGGTTGTTACAAATATATGCTGACGAAGTATGTTCGGGCAACCAGTACTACTTCGAGTAAAGAGATTGCCAATGTATTCCTTAGCTTAAATTGTTAATGTTCCTGTCACTGTCAAAGTACTATCATTACCAAATGATGCAAAATGAGCCGCCTCTTCTACCATACTTAGGGCAACTAAATTCCCTAAGTTTGATGAGATCATGTACAGGAAAGTAAGTTTCATATCTCTGAATCCAAATTTCCTTTACAGTTTAAACGGCAAATGTAATACAGACATAGTATGATTATCTTAGTATTGCATGTTGCATATACAACAGCCCATGTATGTCTAAACTGATTCTTGCAATATGTCAGGTAAGCCACAATCATTGTGTCTGCTTCTTCACCCTCTCTACACAACAGCTCAATAAATTGCTTGCCATATAACAATGTAACAATGCCTCCTTCATATTTGGTCATTCTGCCTAGAATCACAGTCATGCCATCTGGAAAAGAATCCACATTGTCGATCTATGACAGTACTTCACGTGTTCGAAACAGGGGCAGTGTGTCCTTTGTCTTTGCCCATTCTGCCTAGAATAATAATCATGTCATCTGGAAGAGAATCCACATTTTCTGACACCGAGTTGACAATAAGGTCTTGCAAATTGGCTTTGTCTTGGGGGGAATCATACCGCGCACCTACACTGTTGACACATCCACAATTGCTGGGTTTCAACCTGAGAATCGAAGATCACCGAATGTTCTCGAACCTATGTGCTGGAGTCTGTTGATAAAGCCATTACATCTATAATTTTAGACCCAGCTTCTGCTACCAGAGCTGTCAGAAATCAGGCTTCTAAGCCTTGAGCATTATATATTCTTGTTGAGGTATTGGGTCAATGTCAAACAATGATGTTGGGAAATCTGTCAATTCATGTGAAAACACAACCTTTCTGGTACTGCCCCAATGCTTTGGAAAAAGCGAAGTGCCCATGTAACTGAACTTTCGTCTTGATAGATTTTGATAAGACTTTGCTTCTTGGATGCGCAACTCTTCTTCCTGGACGAAAAGGTAATCAACTTTGGTGATTATATCTTTTTACTGGAACCTTTCTCCTATGTAATTTTCATTGGATTCCCACGTGCTACTTCTATCAGGTCAATGGTTGCAGCCTTCTCCCATATAACTGTTTTCATTAGATCACATAGTTATTGCCGCAGAATGGATTTAACATTTTCTATGATAAGATTTGATTTTTTAGCTGACTTCTGTTCCTTTAGTGCCTTTTTGATCGAGTACCCATGGTGACTTGCAGAATGTTCATCTAACTTCACCATTGTCAGACCACTTTGCAACACGTTGGCCGGAAACGGGTGGTCTTCACATACGTCTTTCTAGCAGCTAGAGCCTGGTATATTTCCTTGAATAATAATGTATTTCCTTCCTTTGTGTATGTTCCAGTGCCATGTATGTCCACAAATAATTTAATTTACCATCTAATTCACCTTTCCAGAGTACCCACCCATCATATGACGTCATAATGAACTGCGTGATGTGTACAATGACATCATAATGAATGACGTCGATAAGTACGTCACGAACGCATATTTGAAGACGGTCTATGCGTTGTTGTACAAATTGTTTACTTTTACTATTTAATAAATATTATGTTGAATATTTTGAAACTAATTTGACTGGCCCCTGTTGCTGCCATAGGCAGCAACAGCACCCAGTAAAATTAGTTACAAATATTCAACAGCTTCCCTGTATGGTTTTCAGAAAATTGATAGCTAGGGAATATGGGGATGATCAATCCCAACACGGCGGGGTGTGGGTGGAGTTTAGCTAGTGATGGGCGGGCATAGCTCAAAATGGAAAGGTCCATTCATGTAAAGTAAACTTATCTTTTAGGAATTTCACATGAACCGCGGAGGGGGGGATGTGGGGGTGGGGGGGGGTTGGGGGGGCGGTCAGGGAGATTGTGCATGTCCTTGAGATAGAGAAGCAAAAACACCATGTTCTTAATAGTACGGCTTTGTGCAATGTATGGTAAACTATTGTGGCCTTCTTGAATTTGCTAATTCCACTGTTATGCCCTCTCTCTCTCTCTCTCTCTCTCTCTCTCTCTCTCTCTCTTTCTCTCTCTCTCTCTCCCTGTTTCTGACTTGATGTGCCGCTTCTAAGATATGAACCATATCGATGTACGTTACCCAGGACCTTGCTGCCACACCTAAGGTTTCCATGAATTTGTACCAGAAAGGAACCATTGCCTGTACCTTTACATTTACCTGTCTGCGGTCTCATCTGACTATTTCAGATTTTTTATTCTTTAATGCATAACATACATTGTTCAGTTGTTGAGTTTCAGGTTGCGCATTAGATGTTCTGATTCTAACCAGATTTCACATGCAATCCACTATCCACAGTAGATGAATCATCGCTTATCAAGGAATGGCATCTGAGCATCTTATAACAATGCCTTCTACTAATGACCTTGTTTGCAGTGCCTCGTTTACCAAAGCCACTTTCAGCAAAGTTGCCTTCAATGCCAATATCATGCATGGGAAATCCTACAATACTCTTAAAGCAATCTGCGTCATGAAAACAACCACGTATAATAGCCAGATTGGGATACCCTTGTCAACGTTTTCTTCTGTCTTTAACGACAACATAAATGGTTTACTTGAGCTGTCGGCGTCGTCTGCAACAGCACCGTCGACGACGTCGTCATCGTCGTCGGCGGTGTCGTCGGCGGCGGCAGCGGAGACGGTAGCAGCGGCCGCGGCGGCGGCACCACCACCACCACGACCACCACCAAGTATAATAACCAGATTAGGATACCCTTGTCAACGTTTGGTTGTGCCTTTCACGACGACGTAAATGGTTTTCTTGAGCTGTCGGCGTCGTCGTCGGCGGCGGCAGCAGCGGCGGCGACGACAAAACCACCACAATTTCCACCAGCACCATCGTTCTCGCCGCCGTCATTGTTAGCACCCCCTACCACACTCCTCCCCTCTCCCATATATCATGAACTGACATTGCTTCTCTCTAATACTCTAAGATTGTATGATTTTTCACTACTATCATCTCATTTTGAGATACTGGTTTGTGTTTTGAGATATAGCTATCAGGTATGTATTTGCAAACGAGCCCATGTGCCAGAACACGATATTCTTAGGATACTTCCTGAACTGTAAGGGATTAAACAACGAGTGCAGCCAACGTGGTGTGAGAATGAACCTTTGCCCATAGCTGGCAGTTATTTTAGAGAATGGAATAGACAAGGTAGAGAATGAACTGGCAGCCAGTTCAACTGACGATGATAGCTGGAATGAAGATGATAAATCAAACTCGGATAGTAGCAATGACTAATTAAGAGATGATATCTTCAAATGCAAGTAGCAGCCATGCTCTTTACACCATAATTGCATTTTTTCTGCTACTTTCAAAAAGAACATTCTGATAGTTGCTCTCTTAACAGTTCTCCATCACAACAATACACAGGTGTCCGATTTTAAGAACTGGGCAAAATTGCTTGACCGCTGGTGGTCTCATTATTCAATGATCTGCGCGTAGCATACATGCATGCAATTGTAGGGCTCATAACACTGAATATCTTAGTCATTAATCTCGATCATGTAGATGTGATGTTCTGCTCATTTCCTTTTTTCAGTACATTTGTATCTACTTAAAAAGGGACGCTCTGTCAGTTGTCATAGTAATAACATTCACATTGACCCTTTGGATTTGTCACATGAATTCCGCAACAGGTTGACATCAAAATAGTTTTTATTATCACATTGTCTGTCACAACAAACAAAATTTGTCCGATTTTAGTCCGACTTTTTGTTTGATCTCTCGTGTCCTAAGTATACGACTGATTTGCATATAACATGTATGAAATAATAGAGGCCAACATAAGGGGTATTTTTATGGTTAGCCATTACGCTCAACGACGTAGCTGTCATGCTAGCCTCGTTTCATTTTTCAGTGCCACATAATTGCATTTTTCCGTTGGTCATTCTGCCAGTTGTTAACATCAGAATAGTGTTTTATTAGCACTTTGTCAATCACAACAATATATTATTGTCAAATTGATTTTGATATAACGTATATAAAATAGTAGAGGATAAAGAGATTTTTATATAACGTATATAAAATAGTAGAGGATAAAGAGAATTTGATATAACGTATATAAAATAGTAGAGGATAAAGAGATTTTGATATAACGTATATAAAATAGTAGAGGATCATAAAACCATCAATGTGTGTGGTCAGTTGATAGTCTACTCTGATTGTACCAAAGGTTATCTCCATTTGTATTACCCATATCCCTTAAGATAGTCGTCTTCGCTGATGCATATAACATGCTGATAAAATCTCAACGATTTATTAGTGCAAGCGTATTATGAAATCCAACAGTGATTTCCTTATACTCACTGACTATTAATCCAAAATACATTTAATACAGATGTCAATCATAACATAGCAATTTCAATGATACCGCATTAGATTTTTTCCCAACATGTTCAATAAATTAGAATGAATGGCTGAGTGATTGAGTGAATGGCGAAATGGTTTAATGTTCAACAAACATTCAGCTTTGTCAACCGGTGTAATTTCCATAGCGCAGAAATGTAACGTGATATTTCAAATACAAAACCAGCTCATGTTTAAGACAATACTACTCATTACTGCGCCCGACTAGTGTCTTTGGCCAAGTATATATGTCCTATAAAATATGATCGACCTCCGTACTAATTGTAATCATCTCTTACGCTAACTCTAAACAAGCAACTCCCTTCAACCAAAGTGGTATCAGATTTATTGCTGCTATTCTCGTAGATTCTGTTTCCAGAAATACGTACATTCGAGTGCCTAGAATGATGATGAATGGGCCACAGTGAGGTAACACTATTGGGAATACACACCACCAGTTCCAGTCAATTTGTGTAGTTGTAAGATGGGAAGTTAAACAATATTTCCGGTGAAAGAGGATTGTTTGTCCTCTGGATTGTGGTATGGTCAAGAAGTACTTAAAGCTGGATGGATGACCTCGCAGAATGGACCTCTCCATTGTTAGCTATGCCCCGCCCATCACTAGCTAAGTTCCACCCACACCTCGCCGTGTTGGGATTGATCGATCGCCCAATGTTCCGTATGGAAATCTCCTGAAAACTATGGCAGCAACAGCGCCCAGTCAATTAGTTTCAAAATATTCAACGGCATATTTATTAAATAGTAAAAGCGAACAATTTGTACAACAACGCATAGACCGTCTTCAAATATGCGTTCGTGACGTACTTATCGACGTCATTCATGACGTCATTCATTATGTTGTCATTGTACACATCACGCAGTTCATTATGACGTTATATGATGGGTGGGGACTCTGGAAAGGTGAACAGCTTGTCTCCGTACCCCGCTTGGAGGGAAAATTGAAAAGGTAAAAACGCATTCTAAGATGACTGTTGGAGTTATATCCTAGCTATAACCTAAGGGAGCTAACGATTTTAATTAAGGAGAAGACACGGTGATCAAAAGTAAAGACGAACGTATTATAGCTGTAGGATATTTCTACTAGTACAGCCGAAGAACACAGTAAGCATACATACATACATACACATCCTTGTGGATGTACGTAGTCAAAGACAGGGTTCATAGAGATACTGCTTGGTATCGATGAAATACAGACAAACGGATGGATGGACGGCTGGATATAGTGAAAAGAAAAGGATGAGGGGACAAATGAAAAAACAATCTTCCCCCCCCCACCAGCTACCACGCCCCCCCCAAAACCCGCTGCATGAGCGTGGGTACAGGACATTATAATTATGAAAGCGCTTACATTTACTAACAAACACTGAAAATACTCAAACATTCTCAACGTAATCTAAGAAAGTGTCAGTGGATATTTGTGAAATTTCGCCATGCACAGCATGTAGTAAAGTTCATGTAGCTGTACTAGTGAAAAGAAGCAATGCAATCATAGGTCTAGCAATGGATCCTGTAAATACATGGCGGAATAATATCTACATACCTGGTTATATCAAGGGGGTCGGTATAAACAGGTATTGTAGGCAACTTCAAAATGTTCTCACTAAAGACATGCACTCAAACATGAGATACTTTCTGGAGTGTGTGGTGACGGTTCCAAAAAAACTAGCAATATTTGAATCGCACTGTGTTTACCCTTTACCCTTCAAGTGTGTTAGAGAAAATTATATATTTATTATAAAAAAATGTCCATTTGCAGACCAAGAGAACATTTTTTAATATGTACCACTGTAATGTCTGGCTCGATAACCGAGCCAACCATTTTAGTGATAAATTTTCCAAAAATTGTCTTCTCTTGGTATGCAAATGGACATTTGCAAACACCACTGCAGAGGCCTTATTTGGCCGACTTAAATGTTAAAGGTTTAAATAGCAACTGTCTCGTGAAAGCAATGTAGCATGAGTGTGTTGTCGGTTCTATAGCGAGGCATCTGCTTATTGTCACGCTAAATCCTGCTTCAATTGTTCGTTCATGGTTTTGTCTGGATTTGGCGTCAGATAAACCAGTATGACAGAAGCATCTGACAAAATAACAAAATTGTCCATTAGGCGGACCGACTGTTTATGCTACAATGCATCTGAAACAGAATCCATCGAACGGCTTACGTAACACTAACGAATAACACATTAACGCAACATTCTGGGGTGATTGTCAAAAGGCACTTAGGTTGTGAAATTGTGTATCAAACGGTTCAATTGCATTGCAGATTCTGGCCATACCATGATTTTGGGCTGAGCTTTATGGACGTTTTATTATTATCATCACAGAAATGCATTATTTTATGTTTATTAAAGCTCTCGTGTTCCATTAAATATAGCCACATTTGCACAAGATATGAGATGCTTGTTCAATTTACTCAGCAAACAATGCTACGCGGCGTGCAATGCTACCAAGCATGCAATGCCCCGACTCCATAATCGTTGGAACTATTGGACGCCATATTCGTTGAGTCTATTGTCTGCACAAGCCAGGATTTCTCAAACAAAACCAATCTGCTTGCACATGCAAATAGTCATTTGTCCTCCAGCTCTGGAAGCGTAAGCGTGCACGTAGGGCGTATTCACGGCAGTACATTCGACAGTCTGTATTTCAATACTGTTCAGAGAAACTGTGTCAATGTCCAGGAGAAAATAGGAGGTAGCTTTTATATACATTGCCATTTGCGTGAAAGTTGGTGCTATCAATGACAGCACCAACATTCAGTCATTGTTGTCAAATAATTAGTATGTAATGCAATTACTACCTGCTATATATTTGATAAAAATGTTATTGAAAACTGTTGCTGCACCAGCTTTCAGTCTATGCATTCTAAAATTATCATCATAAATTTCAGTCAGCACTTGCTACGGATTTGAAGAGCAATTTTATTAAGTTGCTGCTGACTAAGGCAACAACAACGTTATCAAATTGTTGCCCATAGAATCACATGGCGAGTAGTATTACTATTTAAGTAGTGTGAGTGTATGGCCAGAATACGCTTTGCCCGCACGAAGGAAATATTTCGCCTAGCTACTGCGTGTACGCCTCTGTTCAACCAATGCATTTCCAACAAATGCACAAATCTGTCAACGAAACATACACGCCCTTTGCTAAGCATTCATTCTTGGCGAGAACGCGTATATAGGCCTAAGCTCATTGTACGTAGACAATAATATATTGATTGCACGGTGTGTGGATAATAATTCTACAATGTTGTTGGTGCCTTAGAATCCAACAACTTAGTCAAATTGCTATTCAAATCCGTAACGAGAGTCGACTACAAATGTTGATGATTATTTTAGAATATAGAGACTGAAAGCTGTTGTAGCAACATTTTTTATGCAAATTAGTATCAAATCTGTACCAGGTAGTAATCGCATTACCTAATACATATTTTGACAATAATTTTACTGAATGTTGTTGCTGTCATTGATAGCAATAACCTTCACGCAAATTAATGTCAAAATATATATAAAAGCTTTCCCTAATTTTCTTCTGGAAATTGAAAGACTTGCGCTGAATGGTAATGGAATGCAATTTGCCGAATGTATTGCCGTGAATACGCCCAACGTGTACGCTTACGCTTCGAGAGCTAGAAGACAAATGACTATTTGCACGTGCGGGCGAGTTGGTTTTGTTTGAGAAATCATGGCTTGTGCAGACAATAGACTAAACGAATATGGCGTCCAATGGTTACAACGATTATGGAGTCAGGAAAGTGCATGCTGGTTAGCGTTGCATGCTGGCTAGCATAGCATGCTGGGTAAATTGAACAGAAATCAGCAGGCATCTCATATCTCGTGCAAATGATCCTGTATTTAACGGGGCACGATAACTTTAAATAATAGACTTACAATTCGTGTAACAGCGCTTAATCTGCCATTAATTAAGCGTTCGTGAATGACTTACGCCATCCTAGACGCCCATGTCTAACTATTTCCTGCCCACTTTTTCACGAGTTCAATTTGATTTGAAACTTTGAAACGCAGGTACCCACAATAGAAAGTTCAAGGTAACTATTCATGTAAGCTCTTGACTATTTTGAGTAATATGACTGCGTGCTAAAGCTACCTACATCAGCAACAGCTCTCGTTTAAATTAATTTCTAGCTATTCACCAGAGTGCGTATTACCCTGTAAATTCAGCACAGACCTACAATTCAGACATTTAGCACTTTCGCAACGCCAGACCTACGACATGATTGTGACTGTAACGTCATCATTCTAACAAATGACATATTTGATCTTGACGCCAGACACCCGAGTGACTCTCTATTACGTAGGCCTAGACGTACACAACTAGGACATTGATTGGTTCCAGGTTATCCATTCATCATATGACGCCATAATTAACTACGTGACGTGTAGGATGACGTCATAATCAATGATGTTATGAATGACGTAGATAGGTACATCGCTAACTCTTTAATGAAGACCGTCCAAGCGTTGTTGTACGAATTAAGCTAGGATTCCATTAACGCGTATGCGTATGCGTATGCGTATCCGTATCCGTATGCGTATGCGTATGCGTATCCAAATGAGTGATTCCATGTGTACGTATGCGTTTGCGTATGCGTATCCGAAAGTAGTGATTTTATCCAATCAATAGGACTTTTTTTTTTTAAATCCGATGCTAACGCAGTCGGACACGCCTCACGGAGGAACTCCTTCAAAAGAGGCTTGCAAACCCCCATAAAAAATCGGGTGAAATAGCAGGCTTTATTAATAGTATATGAATAACAATACAAACTTAACATATCGAAACAGTGCAAGCTAAAATACTCTATTACCACATACCACACCCATGGCATAACTACATAGAAAAAAACTCAATAAAGAGCTGATAACATAATATAATTCAACATAGCCATTACTATTTGCACACCGGTCATGAATCGGCTCAATGGCATCAATGAGTGGCATTAACTTACTGCTAATTATTAATGAGTCGCTAAGTAGATCATATGTAGTTTAACGTAACACAGGGTATAGTATTGGGCCCAAATGGCGAGTGCAGCTTGCCAACTAGTCGCGAGGTAACTCGTCAATAAGTAACAAAAGGTCACTCATTAACGCCAGTTGGCCGATTCTTAAATACCGAGCAGGCGTAGTAGCCTTTATGTCGTAAAATGCTCAAAGCAAAGGTATACACACTATGACTACATAGATGGCGCTCTGGGTTCACATTTTAAATTTACTTCATTGTAAGTTTTGTAAATTACCCTGGAACAAATACACCTACAGTAAACATTTATAACAGGATGTTAATTGTATATGTCTAAGATGTCATACTCTGTTAACCTAATGAACTCGAAGGTCGGATCACCTCCAGAATATTGACGCGATGCTCAATTGATATTTAAATATACCGATTCCCAAGGCTAGGTTATTCGTCAAAACTATCATCTCCTAAGACATTAAAATTTTAAAATTAACTCAATTAAATAAAATAAAATAGCGTATATCAATATATAACAAGCAGCGAGTGTGCTAGCTTATACAAGTTCTGCTTCTGCTATGTTTAGATATCCATGTTCAATTGATACTTGGCCAGTTTTGCACCATATATCTTTAAATCTACCTTCTTTTCCATGTTCCACTAGCCTGTAAAATTCACAATGAATGCAGTTTATCAACAATGATCGAAATATAGCTTGTTTGGCTCTTTGGTGGTTGTTTCCTGTTTTATCTCTTGCCTCTGAACACCGATGCTTCCAAATGGCCCACACTCCCACAGATAACAGGGTTACTAACACTTTTTTCTCCTTGCTATTAATGATTCGTCCAATAGTTGAGCAAGCTTTGAACATAATTGTTTTAGCCATTAATTTCACATATTTGATTCCAAATTTAGCAAGGAGCATATTGATATATACCCAAAAGCCTGTAGCTATACAACACTGTGTAAACAGATGGTCTATTGTTTCCTTCTCGGTATTACATCATAAACACCGGTCTGCACTTGCTATTTTGCACATATAAGTCAGATGGCCGACCATTAGCCTTCGATGGGGGTAATCGCCATGCCAGGTCCCATGCGTTTGCTGGTAGACAAGGTAGATGTATTGTTTCCCACGCATTTTCCCAGTTCTTTGGCGTGCATCCTAAAGTGTTCCAATGCCTAACTGCAACAGGAGTCTGTCTCCGACTTTGCATTAGCATTCCATACCAGGCTCTAGATGCCATGTTGTATTTTATATGCTCTGACTTAAAAACTAATGTTGGTTGCAACATATCTCTGTTGCCACGTGCTTTCGGCACTTTGAACCATTCACCAGGTATTGCATTCTTTATTCTAAGAAATAAGCGTTGGGCCTCAATATGCCTCATTGATGTTGCTCTTGCTACATCCTGCATCGCAATCCATTTGCGAGAATTTGGATTAACTAAATCACGTAAATATTGAATGCCATTTTTGGCCATAGAGGGCAAATATAATACAGCATCATTATCACGAATCAACTCGTTGCCCCAAAGACGTTGCTCTAAGGCATCTTCCCAATAACTGGGCTGTGGCATTGATCGTGTAAATATCTTTAAAGCTTCGAGCTGTTCTTTATATACGTTTGGAATCTTCTGATAGTTAGGTGGCAGTTTATTGCACAAAAAACCATTCTACTGGAAATGGATATACGTACCTTTGTAGAAGTGTCCTTGCAACACTTGACCAAGCTGAGTTTGAAGTGAGTAACTTATTCAAGAATTTCAGTTTTAGCGAAGCACACTTTGCTAAAACATTAACCAAATCCAGGCCTCCATCATGCTTTTCATTGGTGAGGACTGACTGCAATACTAAATGGGCTTTGTCCTCCCATAAGAAGGACAAAAGTAACATGTTGATCTTTTACTCTACTGATTTGGGCATATGAACTACATCAGCGGTATACCACAGTCCAGATAAAATTAAATTATTAAGGACAAATGTCCTGCCAAATACGGTTAGGCGACGTCGTTTCCAATTTACAAATGCACACTTTAGCTTGGATAGCCTTTCTTCCCACTTTATTATTATATCCTGTTCTCTACTTAAGTAAATACCCAAACTCTTCATGACATCTGACCAGTTAATATCCATAACATTGTCAGTTCTTACGCATATGTTAGTATTTACCCAATGCAGTTTAATTACAGCTCACCATACGTAAATGCCACGTTAACATTCTATGGATAATTGTGTAACCTCTGTCCAAATAAGATAGGGAGATCAAACCCGCGCTCGCAATTCGTTTCTGGAATTGGGAAAACCAAGCCCTTAAAGACATACAGTTAGACGATCGGTTATTTAAATTCAGCCTTCATGTGTTAAGCACGCACTTAAGGTGCAAGAAAACATCAGCAATTATAGAGCAATTGATGGATGATACAGCTAGAGAAAATAGCGGCATCTTGCAAAGGGAAGATACCGTTGATGGGATAGGGAGGAATATAAAACTAAATGCCGACCATGTGACAGCTATTCAAGAAAAGACGGGTCAGCAAAGATCGAGTATTATAATACCATCTAATAGCAATGCAAATAGACAAGCTAATGTAGGGGTCGTTAGATGCGCACCAACAAAGTCTGCTTCTAGACATACCGGTAGTCTCAACACGTCCGAAGTTTCGCCAGAGAGGTGTACTGAAAATCTAAATGGAACTGAGATATCTAGCACGTCATTAACACACAAAGATCAGGATAATCAAGGGAAGACTTTTTTAGAAGTGGTCATTGGAGAACCAACTTCCAGATAGCACCATTTAACATCAGGACTATATCTTCAAACTATCTTTATTTAAACCAGCTGGCCAACCAAAATGGCATCATATGTATTCAGGAACACTGGCTCTATGCTTTTGAGTCCTCAGTAATTGGATCGTATCATGCAAATTGGATTTTTCACGTAAAATGTGTAGATGATGACATGCCAGTAACCCCAAACCAGAAACCCAGCGGTTATGGCGGAACTTGAATTTTGTGGAACAATCGGTTAGATAGTGCAATCACCACACTACCAGATGGAACACCTCTCCTCAGTTGTGTAAAGTTAGGTTCTACCCCGCCGACTTATTTAATCAGCATATACGCACCATCAAATGACTCTAGAGCAAGCGATGAAGAATTTAGGGAACTACTAAGCGATTTACATGAACCTCTGGCGAAGCACAGCGTCTACAGTATCACTTGTGTGTGGGGACTTTATTGCATCTCTTACCAGCAGGAATCCAGATGTTAGAGATCTGCTATTTAAGAACTTTTGCAAGACCACGAACCTGCACTTAACAGACCAGAGTAGGACCCAAACTGTCTCCCACTGTAATGGCCGCGATAGCTCACAAATTGACTATATACTCGCCACCGATCGGGATATAATATCAAGATACACCATAGCTGAATGTGAATCAAGTATACACATATCAGATCATGTCCCAGTCTCGGTCTCTACATCAATTACATATAATATTTAAGCACAAAGGCCAGTCGAGCTCAAAGTAGTACCTAGACTACAGGGGGCCGAGCTAATGTGTAGGATTGCGAAGCGGAGATCACTGAAGAACTACCAAAATGTCATTATCATTGGATACACTAGAAGCCTTCTCTCATATCACTGAGATCCTGAAAACATCGGCCTCAAATCATGTACCCCATACAATGCCACGCATAGCTCACAATAAAAAGGCAGCGGTCTGGAACCATACATTGGCTGACATGCCAAAAGCAAGCAAAGAAGCTATGGGGTAATGGAGATTAGCAGGCAGACTAAATAATCCTGCGGTTAAACACCGAAAATGGTATAAGTATCTCTTTCGGAATGAACAATATGCAGTAAAGGCTACAGTTAGAGACAGTCTGTACGAAAAAATAATAAATGCAAATGTCCAACAACTATTCTTCCAGCTTGTACGGCGACAGCGCCAATCCAGTAGCACACAATTTACAGAAAAGCGTATCGTGGATGGCAAGCAGTATGAGGGCCAATATCTACGGAAAGGATGGGCAAGCTATTTTGAGACCCTTGGCGTGCCACTGACAGACACTAACTTCAATGAAGAACATCGCCAACTTGTATTCTCTGACAGAGAAACCATAGAGTTCCTGTGTAACAGGCAGGAAATAACAACAACTTTATTTAACAAAGAAGAGGTTGCAAATGCGATCCAGCAAATGCCCAATAGGAAAATAGCAGGATTAGACAGCATTACTTCAGAGCACATCGAATATGTCGGCTACGAACTATTCCTTCAGGAGCACAGGGCAAAAGCCTATTACAAAACGGGTTTACATCAGGAACCTCACCTTTAGTATCAGCCACAGTATTAGCAGAAGCCATTTGTAACACTCGCAGACAACAAAAATGAACTATGTGTAGCCTACCTAGATAACCAGAAAGCTTTCGATGTAGTATGGCACCAGAGCCTACTGAGAAGACTATATTCAGCTGGGATAGACGGTACTCTTATGGAAAATCGCTAATTCAATCTACAGTGGCATGCAGGCTGTAATGAAGTGGCGTGGCGAATGCTCAAGAAACACTACGATCCAACAAGGTGTCCTGCAAGGAGGGATCGCATCACCTCAATTATTTCTACTAATGGAAAATGAACTGCTTCTAGACCTTGCAAGTAGAGGTATTGGATACCATATAGGCAGCACCTACCTCGGCGTGATAACTGTTGCAGATGCCAAAGCCATATTAGCTGACAACACAAGAGAACTACACTTGATATACGTGGTGACTATGGACAAAGGGAGAGATATCTTATTAGCGGAGCTAAAAGCAAAGTTGAGACATTCAGTAGTACTTCTACACCTATATTACATTCCTTTGAGTTAAACGATGAGCCATTGGAGTCTGTCAACTTGGCATGGAACGTGTGATGAAAGGCGCCGGCATAGCTGTGAATGTCATTGGAAAATTACGGGCGACTGCGTATGCTCTCTCATGGGCCCAGGTTTCCATGGTGTAAAAGGTATCAATCCTATCATTAGCGCTAAAATGTTGAACATTTATGTCCTTCCTCGAGGTGTATACGGGATAGAAGCTCAAAAACTCAGAGCGAGATGCCTGGTCGATATCGAAGTATGCGGGAGGAAAATACTAAAGGCCATCCAAGGACTCCCAACCAACTTGGCAAATAGTGTAACATATATTCTCTTAGGAGAAATTCTGGTAGAAGCTCACATACATGTACATGCACGGATTTTTCCCCTGCTAGGCCAGCTGCTGAGAAGAAACAACTCGGTAGAAAGAAACGTAGCAGTGAGACAATGTGCTTTGAAAAGTATCAACAGCTACAGCTGTTTTATCGATGTCGCAAAAATACTGCATACATACAGCTTACGTACTATACACGAAGCAGTGCTTAATCCCGGTCGCAAAGCGGAATGGGCAGACCTCATTAGAAAAAACCCATACACAACCTTTGGATACAAGCAATTATAGAAGAAGCTGAACAGGAGAAATCACTCAGATTCTTAGGCTTTAATAACTACCCGACTGGGAATCCACACCCGGTATGGACAACAGGAGATAATACACCCCATGATGTCAGAAGAGCGACAGTTAAGGCACGGCTTCTAGCAGGATGCTATATCCTTCAGTCTAAAAGAGCTCGGTTCAACCAGTTAAAAAACGCTACATGCCCATTGTGCTCCACTGAACGAGAAGATCGGCTACACTTCATAGTCAGATGTACGCAGCAACAAGACTGGCATCAACCATACATACAACAGCTAAAAAAACCACCTTTTTGAGCTACATGGAGCGGCAAATGTCTAAGTAGAGCGTGCTGACCAGCAAAAACTCCTATTACGATGCATTCTAGACATAAATAAACTAGACCCTAAACTGAACCCCAAATTGTTGACCTGTGTCGAGACGACATCGAGACACCTACGCTTCGCCCTTCGAACAGCATGCTCTGTCTTTTTAGGGTCAGAGCAAAGCAGCGACTGCAGGGGGAGAGAGACAGATAGAGAGAGAGAGAGAGAGAGAGAGAGATAGAGAGGGGGAGGGAGGGAGGGAGGGAGGGAGGGAGGGAGGGAGGGAGAGAGAGAGAGAGAGAGAGAGAGAGAGAGAATGTACTGAGAGTACAGTACTCCTGGATAGAGGAGGAAAATCCATGAACCAACGAACCAACCTGGGCCACTATTCTCTTATATATTAAAAAATTCAAGAGTAGCCCGACTTTACACGTCTTGCCGATTCTTAAGCAAACACATGATTTCTACAGATTAGCTTTCCTAGTACGGCCAGGTTTAATATTGCTGAATTGAAATTAGTTGTTGTGCCTATTAAAGCATCGAATCGCAATTACTTGTCAAGGAATTAGAAGAAAATTGTGCATCTGAGGAAATGCATAGTCAACAATGGGATGACCCGATTGTTAATCATTGCATTTGTGTGGTATCAGTTTTCTGAAGAACACTTTCTAGACGTGAGTGTCTAACTGACCAGCCTTCTCACGCCCTCTTGTCAGTCAATAAACGTGAGAATTGATTTGCAAAATGTAGAAACAGACAGATTCTGCCATTTCTATGAATAAGCTCATCTCTATGTTGATGAGCTATAGTATTGAACTCAAGAATATGATATCAAAATATAAAAACACACTTGTTAGTTGACCTGCCAATCAGATATCGCAGGTACAACACGTATGGGGCAAAGCCAGCTGGTTTATATATGGCTTTGGTAAATTTACGCTTAAATACACATCCTGGTACATACCCACACACACATGCACGCAGACTCAAGTCCGATACCATATTTCGCGCTACTATTAGGTTATTTTACATTTTTAGTCCAATATGAATTGCTATTGTACGAGTCCACGTTGTGTCGATATCAGATTTTTCAAGACAACGTGGACGAGTACAATAGTAATCCATATTGGACTCAACAATGTAAAATTACCTATTTAGTATGCCCCTATCACACTTATCAGCAAATAAACACTAAATATCAAAACAAATTTACTTTAATTTCAATATCATGTGAAACATTTTCATGAGAAAACGTCGACTAGATATCCATTCTTCTTGAGGTAAAGTCGCTGACAACCATTTGACGTCATTTTGTGTTTTCTTTTTTATATTTTCTGGCACTTGCTGATCAACAAATGTATCGGTATCGCCTTCAAACATCATCTTGTAACTATTAATAACGAAAGCGTGTATTTGTAGCGGACGAACGTTATCAATGTAATAGAAATTACCTCCTGTGACAACGCCATATGAAGAAATCAATGCAGAAAGAGTTATCGTTCTTTTACGTCCAATACAGGTTTTAAGCGGCGTC
The DNA here is from genome assembly GCA_034401795.1 of Chaetoderma sp. LZ-2023a. NCBI lineage: Eukaryota > Metazoa > Mollusca > Caudofoveata > Chaetodermatida > Chaetodermatidae > Chaetoderma > Chaetoderma sp. LZ-2023a. Next base: position 132,475,536 of record CM067371.1, on the reverse strand, counting down.
CAATACGGATTTTATCGTCCATACGGGTTTTTCATCATCCAATATGGACAAATTATTGGATGGTCACGTGGTACAATTGGAAGCATTTCATTGGATAACCACACGCAGGTGTATAATAAATTACGTTAATAAATGGACTCATTAAAATATTGAAAACTGTTAACAATGAGTGTTTACCAAACATTCAACTTGTTTGGAGGACCCGCATTTTGGAGCACATAATGTTTGTTCTTTCTACCGCATATCATGATGAAGCAACATGTCGCTTAAAGAAAATGTCCAAAATCTTTCTAACCAAAATTTAAAAGTTGTATATGGTCGAAAGCAAATGATCAATAGGTGTTATCTCCATATCGGTGTTGTATCAGATCAGCAAATATAATGACGTATTTGCTGAAGAGCCACGTGGCTAGACGTATTCTTCACATTGATCATCTTACACATACTCACTTGTCGATCTAAAGACGTGGGAATTGATCAATTAAATGTATCAGACTAAGTTAGGATCTGGCACCAACTGAATCTTGTAGGAATACAATTATCATCCTGACACAGCATTGGGTATGTATTCAGTGGTCATTCAACGACAGTGCTATAGCGACTCGATCCAAATGTGAAGATGCACCTGTATCTTATTTTACACTCGGACAGACCAGAGATTACACATTCTCTATAATGTAAGGAAAACTACAGCTAGAAATTCATGAATCCATTTCCTCAGTCAATAATATGACGCCATAATCAAACTAACTGACGTGTAGGATTGCGTCATAATCATTACGTCATGGATGACGCGATTTCGTCTTCAATGCTTCACAGTCCATCAGGTTATATGAATCTTTACTATTTAAGAAACCCACTGTTGAATGTTTGGAAACTAATTTGGCTGGGCGCTGTTGCTACCACTGGCAGCAAGAGCGCCAACTCAAATTAGATTCAAAACATTCGCCGGCTTAGGTGTAGGTTTATGGAAATGTATAGACATGGAGTTCAGGGATCGATCGACCTCAAAACGAGCGTAGCGTGCGTGGAGCTTAACTAGGGATGGGCGGGGCATAGCTAAAACTGGAAAGTTCCGTTATTTTCAATGCATTTGTTGATGCGTATGCCATCATCATCACCTAGTGATATTGGTTTCAAAATAGCTATGCTCAATATCTGTCTTGGAAATACTAATTCAAGGGTTAACCCTTTATTGGCTAAATCTAGTCAGGAATATCAAAATATTTGCTTATTAAAATATTCATTGGCAGGACAAGAAAAGATTATTTTTTAAAACGAGAAAGTCACTCCAGTGTTAATTTATTTTTAAAATAGTCGTCTCTTGGCCTGCGAATGGTTATGGACTGCCTTAGCCAGAAATTGGTTAAAATATGGCTAAAGCCTCATGCTTACTCCAGCAAAATCATTCCAAATAGAAATTCTGGAAAATGTATACATCTATTTCTCAGTCAAGATGGAGAAATCCTTTTTAGCGATGACACATATTAACCATGTCACAGGAGCTGTAACTACCATTGAATAGTGCATTTGCCAGTAGGCATTCATTTCCCATCTGCCAACTCACACGCATTTGTGTCTCCATGCTCGTTAATTGATATCCATATTTCACCTTGAGTAGCTTATTTACTTGATCCATCAATTTCCGGCCTTGCAGGAGGCGAAGGGGAATATACATATTCACAATTTGTATAGCGATAGAGAATGGGATCCATAAAATTAACCATTTACCATTTAAAGATGAACACGTGACGAGATAAATTCCGCGTGACGTAGGGACTATGGTATTTACTATCTTGGAATCAATCTGACTGGTACGAGTCTAAGCCTAATTACTGTCAAGATGTCCTCTTTTTATGGTGGCCTTGAAATGTAGATCGTGGGATTTCAATATTCAAACTGCTAATCATGTAAACCTGAATAGCCAAATTTGAAAACTCGGACCTGATACATAGCATGATGAATATTTTGAAACTAATTTGACTAACAGCTTTTGTAGCAATTGGTTCCTTTCAAATTAGCTTTAAAAATAGTGAACCGGGTACCTGTACCATAGTACCGTGGGCCAGTTTCGCAAAATACCTATTACGTTTGATAACTTAAGCAATACAAATTAGCTCAGCTTAGCAAAAAAATTACTTCATACCCTCTTTTGCTTAGAAAACTCTTAGGCAATGGAATCGAACGAGACACGACGAGGCGTTGGATACAAGCATATACATTGATGTACATCCGAGTTTTACCACTGCTCTGATAAACAGGCGCATTTGCTTAGGGGAAGTTTATACTACATAATTTATGTCGGTCATCACCCAGTTTTCATTACAGCCGTTTTTATGCTGTAGGATTGTTATAAAATCGGAGCGGTCATAATAAAATAAATATAACACATACCCACAGTCCCCAAAGCTACCGGATGACGTTTGCCAATGCGTTGGCTATTATAACTGAGTCAAGATAACACTAAATTCTGAATAAACAATATTGTTTTTCTCAGCGTTTCTGCACTCTGTTTATAATAAATATCACTACATGTATCTGTGTCTAGTTCTTCTTGTATGGTTGACACCGCCCCACCCCCTTCAACCCCCCCCCCCCCAAACCCACCACCACCACCAGCATTCTTATCGCCTTGCCCACTCTACTTCCGGGTTTCTCTTGCAACCCGGTGGTGTTGAAAATAGGGATAGCCAAAATTTGGTAACCAGTCAATTGGCAAATTCCAATAGTTTACAAAATCTTACAAGATTTGCCAATTAATTCACTATTGTAGTTTAGCTAAAACCCGCCTCACAGGACACTATACGATCCACGATATGTCAAGATTACCTACGATGCCATAAGTCAAGATATAGTATGATGGTCAGAAGCAACCGTGTTGTATCATATCGTAGAATCTCTATAACACAAATCACATACGTTACGATCCTGTACAATTTCTACAGTAATTTCAAGCATTTTAACACGGATCTTGGCATAGATGCTTCTGTGTCGGAGCATGTTGAATAGAACACATGTTTGCTCTGCTGTATGGCTATTATAATACTAATTCTAAGTATAAGAAACAGGAGGCTGCTGGAACCTGCCAGGAAACCCCGCAGATGGGTGAAATCGTGGTTGCTGCGTAGTCAACAATATGGTTCTTGTGAATCAATGATTATTTTATTTCAAAAACCAGATTTACCAGGTTACAAAGCAAGAATGCGTTATTTTGATGTTGAAAATGGTGTTGCTGTTGCCTATATATGAATAACCGTTATCAGGAAAAATAACATTTGACCGGGTCTAGATTTGCTAGAATAAATTAAACGATGCTCCGTTATTAGCTTCATTTGTATTACTACTATTGGTGCAGACTCCTCCAGTAAATCCATATTATAAACATTGGGAAAGGAAGTATGTGTTGCACATGCGTAGCGTCTATGTTGATAAGGAAGGCTTTTCCTTCATGCACAACGCATATGCCGGCAGAGAAGTCTATTTTGTGCATACTCAACGCCTATGACGGTAAGGGAGTCTGTTTTGTGCATACACAACGCCTATGACGGTAAGGAAGTCTGTTTTGTGCATACGCAACGCCTATGACGGTAAGGAAGTCAGTTTTGCGCATACGCAACCCCTATGACGGTAAGAAAGTCAGTTTTGAGCATAGACAACGCCTATGACGGTAAGGAAGTCTGTTCTACACATGTACACTCGCTATGACGACAAGGAAGCCTGTTTCCCTGATACCCAGCGCCTATAACAATAAAGAAGTCTGGTTTGCGCATGTGTAACGTCTATGACAATAAGAAAGTATGTTCTGCACTATCACAGCGCCTATGATGATCTACGCTTCCATCCAATTTTTCACGACACATTGTCGTAGGATGAGAACATATCGAACATGCCCACAATTCTGCACTTGTCTCAAGTTTCCATACTATACGCTCTGATTTCGAAAAATGTTGTTGTATTGTATCATACGTATCCTCAAACGGTACGATGTCGCAAGCTATATGGTTGCATCGTACTGAGTCCTGCGACATCATAGCGAAATCTTGCGTGCGAGGCTGGATCAACGCGCATGTTGTCAGACTATTATTATAGCCGCCGATTTACAGTTTATCTAATGAAAATATATCATTGTTATTTATTTATTTTGTGATCAGAAATCTATTTCACAAGCAACAGGTTGACAGAAATACAATTTGCGTACGATGGTGTTGTCCCAGGGCGGTGGCTCTAATCGGGTACCAGTGATGTTCATGGTGGTGGGGGTGGGGGCGAAGTGCCAGGCGGTGGAGTCGGTTAAGAATGGGCTGGTGATTTGCGGGTTCTCTCCACTTAAGCCTCGAAAAACGTTCAATGTGTAGTTTCTCCAAAAGGGCATCTTCTGCATTTCTTGCGGTAAATATTACCTTTAGCTGCCTATGATTATATCGTATTATTGTCTTATTATTATTATCAACTCACCACCAACCCCCCCCCCCCCAACCCCCCCCCCCCCCCACCCCCACCCCACCCCCACCAACACACGCCACAGCTGGGCGGGGGTGGGGTGGAGGGATTATTTTAATAAACATTGGGATTTTGAAACAGTACTTAGCGATATTTAAACTGTATTTTGTCATTGACTTTTATACCAAATCGCTGGAAACTTGACACACACACACACCACACACACACACACACACACACACACACACACACACACACACACACATATTGCCTATGACGTCACTGTGTTAATCGCAGTTTTCCCCACCAAAACATTCCGTTTTAGACGCTTTCCATCAAAACTTCGCTTCTCTTTAGCTCTCAGGTTAAAGATTCGAATGAAAGCATGATTGCTTCAATTGGCGTGATGGAGATACGGAGTTTATAGAATCATAGACATGTGCGCGGGAAAAAATAACTTCTAAATTACAAGATACCATACAGCGTATGCGTTTATGATTAGCCTACAATCGCCCTTTTCAGAACCGACTGTTTCTAGGCTTTACAAGAAATCTTGGTCTTGCCTGACACGCATACACATATCTCCGAGTTAACCCACCCCAAAATAAAATCCTAGATCCTTCATTGACTCCCTACCCCCCCCCCCCCCCCCCGAATACTTGACGTAGCTAGAGACTGGCTGGATATTCACGCGATCACATCGACGTGTTTTCGCGGAACCGTTCCCCATCTTAAATCGTGCCCGAGATGTTCATATAAATACAGCATCCGAGCTATTAAAAAACGCTGACTACTGTTCACGTCGGGAATATCATTGATGCCATTCTCTATTTCAAAATTCATTGTCAATCAGTAAAAAATATAGTACAATATGCTACGTATTAGCAAGGGAATAACGGCTATAGCAATTGGAGTGACTGACTATATTACATATGCACACATGAAATACAATCTTTCCCCTGCATGGGCGTGGGTACAAGACAGTATAGGAAAGCGATTACATTTAATAGCAAAACTCAAACATTCTCAGCGTAATTTAAGAAAGTGTCAGTGGATATTTGTGAAATATCGCCATGCACAGCATGTAGTAAAATTCATGTAGCTGTACTAGTGAAAAGAAAAATGCAGCCATAAGTCTAGCAATGGGGTCCTGTAAATACGTGACGGAATAATATCAAGATGGCCTGTTTATGACAAGGGGGTCGATATAAACAGGTATTGTAGGCAACTTCAAAATGTCCTCACTAAAGACACGTGGTCGCTTAATGCACTCACACATGAGATACTTTCTGGGAGTGCGTGGTGATGGGTCCCAAAAACTGGCAATATTTGAATCACCCTTCAAGTGTGTTAAAGAAATTTATATAGTTATTATAAAAACCAGGTCAAGAATACTTTTGAAAATGTATCACTGGAATCGCTGGCTCGATAACCGAGCCAGTCATTCTAGTGATAAATCTTCAAAAATAGTTTTCTCTTGGTATGCAAATGGACATTTGCAAACACCACTGCAGAGGCCTTATTTGGCCGACTTAAATGTTAAAGGTTTAAATAGCAACTGTCTCGTGAAAGCAATGTAGCATGAGTGTGTTGTCGGATCTATAGCGAGGCATCTGCTTATTATCACGCTAAATCCTGCTTCAATTGTTCATTCTTGGTTCTGTATGGAATTTGGCGTCAGATAAAACGGAATGACAGAAGTATCTGACAATATAAAAAAAATTGTCCATTGCGCTGAATTGACTGTTTATGGAATACCGCATCTGAAACAGAGTCCATCGAACGGCTTACGTTACACGAACGAATAAAATATTAACGCAACATTCTGAGGTGATTGTCAAAAGGCACTTAGGTTGTGAAATTATATATCAGCCGAGTCAACGATCGGTTGAGCTTTATGGAAGTTTTAGTATTATCAACACAGAAATGCATTATTTTTAGCAATGTTACACAACAACAAGAGAGGTTAGAGACAGCCTGGCATTCACCACACTAAATGCTGCCGATCGGGTTTTTAGTGCCAGTATACATGCTTCATATCCTTAGGCTAAGCACTTTCTTATCCTCAGATAACTAGAACTGTTATATATTTACAATCACCATTTTACTTGATTTAAGCACAGTACACGGGCTTATGCGCGAACACCTGTGTAACCGCTGTTAATATAATAGTGCACTAATAATTGGATTGTTATATACCACGCCTGGGCAGACCCAATATGCGTTTAGTATCCTCACAGACTTGTACATAGAAACTGACCTGGCTGGACGAGAGCACCCCAATGGAGGATTCAGTTTTAACTATACCCTGCCCATCTTTAGCGAACCTCCAGCCACCCTTCGCCTGTGTTGGGATTGATCGATTCCTGCACTTCCTGACCATCAATTTAAGAAACTATACATGCAGGTAAGCTGCTGAATATTTAAAAAAAGCTAATGTGAGTGGATGCTATTGCTTCGCTATCAAATTAGTTTCAAAATATTCAACATAACGTTTATTAAATAGTAAAAACATAAAATTCGTACAACAACGCTTAGTCGGCCATCAACTAAGCGCTCACATTATAACAAGTGACATATCTGATCAGCACGTCAGCACTTGTGTACCAGATCCACTCTCTCCATCACGTATACGTACAGAATCAGGACAATGGACCTTACCAGTTTATCCATTCATCAGCTGACGTCATATGACGTCATAATCAACTATGTGACGTGTATGATGATGTCATGATCAACGACGCCGTCAATGACGTAGATAAGTGCGTCACGTAATTTATTATTAAGAATCGGAACAATTATGCAAATACTATAGTTCATTTTGTTTAAATTATACAAAAGCATCATTTACTGTGCTGTGACCCTTCCCCATTTACCAGTTTCTTTTCCTCAGAAATACCTATGCACACTAAACATGTCAACTATATTTGCTAAACAATGCAAGTATTTAACCATCTTTTAAATTAACTGGGTTCTTTCGGTATGCAATGAGGTTTCAGATTAAGAGAACAGTGAAATCATTGTACCATGTGTATCATTTCAGAATAACACACTTCTGCGTAACTGATTAGATTATGTTGGACATGGAAGACGTCGCGATATTGTGAATCTACAAATCTGTAGTAAGAAAGCTGCTATATTTCTTCATCTTTGAAAAATAAATGTTCTACAACGTATAGCGGTGCTGATCCGCAGCCATTGATATGGATATCCAATGGTCTGCCAATCTGCATGAGTCCGTCACACCTTCCATACTATCGATGTGAATGTGGGGTGGGTGGGTGAGTATGAATGTTTGCAAAGTTATCTAGTGTATGTTTGTAGTATTGTGTACCAATGTCTATGCCTTCTTCACGTGGAATATTTGTGTATAGTGATCTAATGTCCATAGTAGGCGGAGTGTATCTTTGTCCATTGTGATGTGTATATGTTGGTTGAATGATGTTGTGTCTCGGAGTAAGTTAGGGACATCTTTCTCAGCTTCTGCAAATAGATAATCCGTGGACACAATGGGTCTACCTGATGGTGGGATCTTGCCTTTGTGTATCTTGGGATTAATATATAGTCGTGGGGTTCCAACCTTGAATTCAGTTTATTTATCTATGTGTGTCACTAGTAATTGCACCTGTGATGAGCAATTGGTCGATGTATGCATCAATTGTTTCTTTGTATTCTAAGGTGAGGTGGTGGTCTATTTTGGAGTGGTATGTTTCATCTGTGACTTGTCATTCTACTTCTGTTATGTAGTCAGATGTATTGAGGATAACAATGGCCGAACCATTGTCTGCTGGTCTAATCACAATATCTTTGTGTTCTGCCTGTTGTTTATCAGGTATTCGCCTACCTGATGTAAATGCCTGGATCAGCCAAACTCTCTCATGCACGCACAGACACACAGGCTGGCAATAACACTACTCCTACTTTCTAACGCACAACAAAAGAGATTTGACAGGTAAAGGCAGATTGGCAGGCATGCGTAGATTTTCTATGTGCCTGGATTTGCACCACCATGAGATGTTCATTCTCGTGACAGAATACTAATTTAGATTGTGTTCACATCCATAACATGGCCTCATTTGTCACAATACCCTTTTGTCTAATGCATTTTTCAGACCCTTTAGACTGTTTCACAACATTACCACGAAATCTGCATGGATTAGGCATTGACAGTCATTCTATGCAACACCACATTATGGCTTACAAAAATGGCTGTTAAATCGTGCACACATAAATTGAATAATATATGTCTAAGTGTACCCCGCCCACTCCACCACACCTCTGTATCATACGCACACACGCATGCTCGTATGCACGCACGTGCAATAACATTAACATATTTACCAATACAGACCTTTAGCTCCAGAATGTAATCAGCTCTTCTGATTTTGTTTCTTTAAATTTATTATTATGAGTTTGGATAAATGGTCTTAGTGCATACTATTTTATCCTTCTCTACCTTGGAAGGTCCGCTTTGAGATAACACACAATGAATGAATGAATGAGTGCATGAATGAATGAATTTATTTACACCCGTACCTCTTTACAAGGTATAGGGGGATGTGGATGTGTATGACTGATGGCCATCAAAGACTACGTTTAATTTTATTGTGTTTATACAATGGCGTAATCCAGTTCATCGATCAATCTTATGCCACTATACTCAACTGCGTCCGATGTAGGCTGACATCATACTCCAGACCTGTTTCAAGAAATAAGATCAGTTTTATTTTCAGGCAACATGTTGCACTGTGTCTGCTTTTATACCTAGGCTTGGGATAATATGACTGTAGCGATTGTGTGGGTCAAAATGTCATGTTAGAAATGATGGTGCTCCACCTTGACAGTGAATTAAACATTCATATTTTACAAAGGGGATATAAAAGATGGATTTCTAGTCGACAAAGCCAGCAACATACGAAATACTAGACCTATATACGAGTTGCACAGATGTCGTTATGGCATTAAATCTGATCATTATGAGAATATGGTCTTAAAGAATCGCAGATTGATGACATTGTTAAATATCCTATGATGAACCGCGTGTATATGGAATCAATTACACCTATACATAACCTATATACTGTATTTCTTGCGCATACGGATATTTTATGACGCATACATACATGTGTATTTCTTGCTTTAACTGTTTTCGTACACATACTATTGCTGTTCTCAGACATGTATTCTTGTTAATATTTACCAAATGCATTTTAATTACAGGTCATGTATATGTCAAGTCAACATTATAAGCGCGTTTCTGCAACCTCTGTCCAAATAAGATAAGGAGATCAAAACCGCGATCAGCCTTGCTGTTTCTGGGATTTGAAAACCCAATACTCTATAGCCATACCGCTAGACGAGCAGGTATTTTAAATTCAGCCTTCGCAATGTAAAGCGCACACTGAAGATTTCCCATATGCCACTGTTCTCTTATATTCAAGATTCAAAAGTATTGCAACATTACATATCTTGCTGATTCTTAAAGAAATATATATATTTTTCACAGATTATGTCTAACAATGATGAATTAAAATTAGTGGTTGTGCTTATTAAAGCATCGCATCTCAAATAGTTGTTAAGGAATCATAGAAAGTTGTGCACCTGAGGGAATGGATAGGCAACAAAGTGATTGCTCGATTTTAATCATTGCATTTACGTGGTCGTAGTTTTCTGAAGAGCCCTGCCTAATACCTACCAGCCTGCTCACACCCTCATGTCAGACAATGAAAGTAAGAATTGATTTGTAATATGTGGATAAAAACACATATTCTGGCATTTCTTTGAACATGTTCACATCTGCCTTGATGCACTATAGTAAGAAACTCAAGAATATGATATCCATTGGGATTCTATAATGGCATCATCTTCGCAGTAGGGATCACGTGAGAAGCGGTCGCGCGCCCAGAAGTAAGTCCTTAACGAGCTCATTACCACGTGTGTGCACACAGGGTAGGGTAAGCAACTGGCTTGAAAGGCCTCCACATTGGGAGGGACGTGATCCATACTGCGAAGATGATGACATTATAGAATCCCAATCCAACATCAACGTAAGTCTCGTTTAATTGGGGGATTCTACTACGTCATCATCTCGCAGAGTAATCACGTGAGATGTTAAAGCTCCACACGTGGCAATAGCTATCACAGCCTGAATTAGTCCTGGGCACGCCAGGAATAATGATTGCATAATACGGCTATTTCTATATTCTAGATGATTAGATCTAGTTATTTTCAACCGCTTTCTTGTCTGTTAAGAATATGTTGCTTATAGAAAATCAGTCTAATTACAGGATAAGCCCTACGTGGCTTATGTTGAGTATATTGGATATACAGCTAGCAATAAATGTATACTGGATATTTTAATAGCAATATGTTACTATTAAATGGTAAATGGTAACGTATATAAGCCCTACCATTGGCTCTACTCATTGCATGTCTAGCAATACGTGTAGGGATACACATTTTATATGCTGAATTGATGGTTAATAATATTAACCTTTGAGCTTTTTATGTGTCTATAAACATTTAGTCTGAATCTTTCCAAAAATAGCCAGACCGATCGTGGCAATTAGAATTATCAGCAATACGAAGTGCTTTGTTATAAAGGTCTAGCAATATGCAGGAGTTACAGCACGATTTTAAGATTACTAGCAAATGATTGTCATATCTGGATACTGCGCTTGTACTAACAGACCTTGTTTTATAACCTGAAAACACAGTAATATCCATACCATGGAGGATAAATATCCTCAATGCCCATACCTACTTCCAACAAAAGGTGTCCACATGAACTGACAGCTGCTTTTGATACGTGACTGTGACAAAGCTAATTAATAATTCTGTCGAATTAGTTAAAGTACGAATTCTGTTCAAATATGCTTTAAGATGTGATGACACACAAAGAGTATGCTTTTGTGGGAAATCTGGAAGTACTAGCCAAGGCTGAGAAAGCGCCGGCCTGGCTGATTTACCAAATTTGAAATGTAAAAATTATCTGTTGCTCTGAATACTCATAAAATTAATATCCATGAAGTGGATAGTAGGCCCCTATGACATCACTCACACGTAATTAACTCAAACAGAAAGACTAGTTTTAAGGTTTATGATTTCAATGTCAACTTGTCTATGCCAGGCAAGGGTTGCAGACGCCTGAGTACTAGATCACAGGTAAATGAACAGTGCAAAAATGACGGCCTTGATTGGCCCTGGCCACAAGCGGATGGTTTCCTATAGTAATGTTCGCAGTACTAACCCAAATGATAAGGCAGACCTGGCAGTGTTAACCCACCCCGACACGAGTAATTGATGTATCTAACGCATAGTTAGAGAGTGGTGAAAAGTGTGTCGCCTATTGCAAAAACAAATTCGCCGGCCAATATATGTGACGCGCTACTTCCGGATAGACCGCCTCCATGCCGCTCAGGTGATGTGACAAGCTTGTTCCGAAATGTAGCTGATTTGCAAAGTTTTCCTGACAAATAATACCAAGCGGTCATTTTTAATCTGTTGCTCAAAGGAAGCTGATAGCGATCGCCGTTGCGACCACTTCACACACCCACCACCACCCCCGTCCTGTTTGTATGGGGGGGGGGGCGTATCATGAGAGAACGGGATAGGAGAGAATGTGAGGCACGCGAATCAGTTCCTAGCGTATCTGCGGGCAATACCACCGATCTTGCCAGCGTGGCGCTATAATTAATTATTATTCAGAGCGCGTGTTCGAATTCCATTTTCAGCAACACTTTTCAGCAGGCTTAAAAGAGGGAACATAGCAGGCCTATAATATACTAACGGCAGTCCATGATGACGTGAAGACAGCAATAGCATACACATCCGTATCGGCTCTCCAATCAACATAAGGGTTAAATTCAAATGAGAGGGTTAATTTCAGGCTGGTTCCGCAGAGCTGTAATTCTATAAAATATGGTGGAGTCTAATTGCCACCCTGTCTGATCATCAAAAAGTCCACATTCGCGGGTTGGCACTTAATGAGGTGTACCTGCAATGTGAATAGCCTACATGTTACGTAAATGGCCGGATAAATATGCTACAGCACATCCAGATAGCTTTAGCTACTTCATCACATTTTTCTGAATGACATACTCCCTTTTCAATTCACATAGCAGACGGGTTGGCGCGTTATCAGATTGTACTTTAATATTAAAGTTAGTGATATCATTGTACAATAATTTCAAGCCTTGAAATGCGGCTTTGTGTTCTAACATGTTAATATGGTTGTTTATCAAGGTAACTCCACTGGTTACCACCAGCTTTTGTATTACCCCCTACAACACTCCAGCCATAATTGGATACGCCAGTAATTAGTACACGTCAGTTGTGAGGCCATGGCAAATAGCAATTTTAGTATTATCTAAATTATCTAATGCCAATGATTGCGTCATTTGACAACGTCATTTCTGGTTAATATTTCCCCTAGCGCATTTGAGTACATGAAATGTGTCAATTCCAATTTTGCGACAATACAAATAGCCATTTATAGCGCCCAATAAACATGAAATAAATAAGCCGATAAGTTCAGCATCTCTTTAAATAGAAACGCAACCACGTGATATGATGTCATGGTATTTATCATAGTTTCGCGCTTTTTAGTAACTACAATAGTCATTTTCGGTTTTAGCAACAAATTCAAAGTTTTCGAGGACATGGATGCTGCCATCAATGTTCGACTGATATTCTTCTACTGAGCTCGTTTGAGCAATAGGATATGTATGGATGGCAAAATAGTGGCATCATTGAGGAGCAAATTTCCTGGAATAGAAAATGTAGGTTTAATTAATTTTGTAAAAACTCTAGGCCCGGATGAGCGGCCGCTAGGGAAGCAAGTGAACTTGTGCATATTGCCTTCCATTGCGAATCGGAGATATGTTTGATGATAGTGACCGAATAATATGCGCTTGTTAGATCACTATAGCTCATAAAACAATTTTGACTTATTACACTTGTAAAATTCTGAAATGTAGACACGTTAAAGTGGTGATATTTCATGTACATTTTCGGTTCAGATAAATTTAATATCATGCGATGTGAGCTCTGGATTCGAGCGCAGAATTAAAGATCGATTACACAAACTGCCGCCGCACAAACTTCTTATCACTAAACACGTTCACTTACGCCTTTACGTAAGAGAACGAGTTTTCGATGACGTTGTCACCTTTTCAGATAGTTGTATGTGCGCAGTCGCGCATGTACACATCTGCTTAAAAGGTGGTTACATATTAAACTCATTTGAGCCACCGGCCACAGTATTAAAGATCCACGACCATTTGGTATAAGCTGATGTATTCTACCAACAGTAAAATGAGTTTCATTAAATTTACCTTGGTATGAATCTGAGCTGGCTACTTGTTGAACCGTTTGCGGGCCTTTCAAACTGATCAATTGGTGAATTGCATGGTCTTACAAATTGTTAACGTTAGCGTCGGTTACCAGAGGTCCCGAGGCCAACCACTTATATATACGTCATCACCGAAGAGATCTGATGTCACTGGGTTCTGAGTCGAGCGCATGAGACCTTCACGCCTGCGCATATTAATTTCATAATCTGCATTGCTGATCAGAGTAATTCCGCCTACAAGCGTTTTCAATACTTCTTATCTGACCAGTTCATCTGGCTAACATTCGACTTTCGCTACCATCAGCGCAGAATTCGTAGCTTGTAGCACATGCCTAAGCCCTATTACAAGCCTTCTTTGGACTTGTTTGCACTCGTATGTCCGCTGACCATGTGTTATGCCATTTTTGACTATACCACATTATTAATGGAATACCATCCAATACGTAGCGGTTCTTTGGTTTAGAATTTAGGCTTAATTTATCCTACAGTTTTTCATCCGACATTTTCGATTTTAATACGTTGTTCACAATATCAGCCAACTTCACATGTATTGAACAAGATGTATTTTCTTCCATATCTAGATAGGACGCAGTGTCACCCAGTACATTAGAATGTCGAGCGTGTGAGACACTTAGCAGCCTATCTGCGCATCTGATCAAATGTTGCATCTGCAACAAGTTGTCATCGCCTGAATCCTCAGCTTTGTCATCATAATTGTAAGTGGAGCTGCCCCCCGTATTATCACGCTCATCAGCTGTTGGCCTAACGTTCAAAATAGGCTGCCCAGACCATGTTAGCCATAGCATATTTTCGCTTAGCAACGATACAGTTTACTGTCTAGCGCTGATAGACGAGGTTCCATTCTCCACTCAGTTCAGGCGGCTGACTCGCCAGATAATTTTCCAATTAAGTGGGGCTGGAGTCTTATTGACACCAACTGTGGCTTTGGGTTTAACTTAACTACGAGGTATAGCTGAGCATGCGAGCGTCGCGCTTACATTTTGCTACTATCATTGGTAGCCTGAATAGCTGATAGACTTTCATACAGGGAGCTTTTAAATATGGCAGTCGCATCCGACAAATGTCCGTCTGTACTCGCCATTTGCTTTTGAGAATAATCCTTCTATCCACACAGAGGCTAGTGTTGTTAGCAATAGACAATCGGTTAAACAAACTAAAAATAACAGTTTTACACTAATTACGAACTGAACTGGTCTAAATATTCAAAATTAAAACACAAATTAATAACTGTATATACATTCTGACTGATCACTCTGGGAACTACAATCGCACTGACTTCTGGGCGCTCGACCGCTTCTCACGTGATCACTCTGCGAGATGATGACGGAGTAGAATAAATATTCAACTTGGTTGGAGGAAGCCCATTTGGAGCACATACTTTGTGTTCTTTCTACAATGATGAAGCAACATGTCGCGGAGTGAAAATGCCCAACATCTCTCTAACAAAAAAAGCGAAAGGTGTATAGTTTCGAAATCGAGATAATCAATTGTTGTTAGCTCTGTATTGCTGTTGCATCCCACCACCAAATACATTGAGTTATTTCCCGAAGAGCCACATGGCTAGACGTGTTATTCGCATTGATCAGGATACAGATACTCACTTGTCGATCTAAAGACATGAGAATTGATTAATTAAATGTATCAGACTCAGTTAGGATCTGGCACCAACTGCAACGTATAGGAATAACACTATTATCCTGACACAACAGTGGCTTGTTGTGTCCCAACAGCAAATATATTGAGCCATTTCCCAAAGAGCCACATGGCTAGCCGCCTTCTTCACATTGATCAGGTTACAGATACTCACTTGCCGATCTAAAGAGGTGGGAATTGATTAATTAAATGTATCAGACGCAGTTAGGATCTGGCACCAACTGTGTATATTGTAGGAATAAAATGATCACCCTGACACAGCATTGGCTATGTATTCAGTGATCATTCAACAACATGAGTATAGGGAATCGAGCCAGATGTGAAGATGCTCATGTATCTGTTTTTACCCTCGGACAGACCGGAGATCACACATTCTATATAATGTAAGGCATATTATGTTAAACAGCTCGCAATTCATGAATCCATTTCCCAGTCAATCATATGACGACATAGTCAACTATGTGACGTGTAGCACGACGTCGTGATCATTACGGCATGAATGATTCGATTTAGTCCGTCTTAAACACGTAATAGATTGCCAGGCTGTATGAATTGTATGTCTCTACTATTTAATAAACATGCTTTTGAATATTTTGAAACTAATCTGATCGGGCGAATGACAGCAACGGCAATAAGTCAAATTAGCTTTAAAATATCAACAGTTTACCTGCGTAGTTTTCTAGAAATTGATTGCCAGGGAGTTCAAGGACCGATCAATCCCAACACGAGCGGTGCGTGGGTGGAGCTTAAGTAGGGATGGACATGGCATAAGTAAAACTTGAAAGGACCATTAATTTGAGTGGCATATGTTGGGGCACGTGATATCATGATCTAATGTTATTAGTTTCAAAGTAGCTATGCTCAATATCTATCTTGCAATAGAGAAAATGAATTTTCAAGGGTTAAATCTGTAAAGGCAAAGTTTTGTCAGGAATATCAAAATATTTATTTATTAAAAATGTCCATTTGCAGGCCAAGAGAAGACTTTTTTAATCTACCACTAGAATGACCGGCTCGGTTACCAAGACCGGCATTCCAGTGGTAATTTATTTTAAAAATAAGCTTCGTTTTGCCTGCAAATGGACATTCCGCAAGGCTACTACATAGGCTGGTTATGGCCGGCTTCGTTACGAAAGGCTTAAACACAAATATTGAGGCTTATGTTTCAGTTGGGAAGTACTGGTTCATTTATCTGGTAAGTAATGCAGTTAAATGTGTTAGAATATGGCTATATCCTCATTCTTACTCCAGCAAAATCATTCCGAATGAAAATTCTCGAAAATATAAAAATTGATTTTTATGCCACGATGTAGAAAGCCTTTTAAAAATGGCACGTATTAGCAATGCCACCGGAGCTGTAACTGCCATTGAATAGTGTATTTGCCACCACGCATTCATTTCCCATCTATTAACTCACACGCATTTTCATAACCATGCTTGTTAATTGATATCCATATTTCATCTTAAGTGGCTTATTTACTTGATCCATTAGTTCTCGGCCTTGCATTAGGAGATGGGAACTATAAATAGGCACTCATGGTATAGTGATAGCGAATGTGATCATCAGAATGAACCATTTACCATTTGAAGAGGAACGCATGATAAGATAAATGCCACGTGATGTAGGGACTATCGTATTTCATATCTTCAAATCAATCTGACTGGAACAATTTGCTGCCGAAGACATCACCAACTCTCAGTCGAAT
The DNA here is from genome assembly GCA_034401795.1 of Chaetoderma sp. LZ-2023a. NCBI lineage: Eukaryota > Metazoa > Mollusca > Caudofoveata > Chaetodermatida > Chaetodermatidae > Chaetoderma > Chaetoderma sp. LZ-2023a. The sequence continues at coordinate 132,458,364 of CM067371.1, read as the reverse complement.
TACTGTCAAAATGTGCTCTTTTTCTGGTGACCTTGAAATGTAGATCATGGGAAGTTCAAACTGCTAATCATGTAAACCTGAATGGCCAAATTTGACAACTCGGTCATGATACATAGCTTGATGTACCATAGTATTACCTTGGGCCGGTTTCGCAAAACTTCTTACGTTTGATAAGCAAAGTAAATTTGCTCAGCTGCGCAAAAAGACTTAAGGCATTTCGAGAAACATGCTAAGCTCTTAACCACGTTTTCTTAGCTTAGAAAACTCTAAGGCAATGGAATCGCAGGAGAAAGGATGAGGACTTGTGTACAAGCATATACATTGATAAACAGGTGCGTTTGGTTAGAGGAAGCGTTTACTATATAATATATGTTGGTCATCACCCAGATGTCAATACACCAGTTCTTTATGTTGTAGGATTGTTATAAGATCTTAGAGGTCGTTGTGACGTAATAAATATTAAATCACATACTCACAGTCCCCACAGGTATTTGATGCCTTTTGCCAATTCGTTGGCTATTATCACTGGGTCAATATAACAACGAATTGTAAATAACCAATATTGTTTTTCTCAGAGTTTCTGCACTCTATTTATAATAAATATCAGTGTGCCAGTGTCCACTTGATCTGGCAAGGATTACCCTAGTGCTCTGATCGCTTTGCCAACTCTACTTCCAGAGTTCTCTTGCAAACTGGTGGTTGTGGTGAAAATATGGAGTGCCAATATTTGGTAACTAGGCAAGTGGCAAGTTCCAACAGTTTACAATATCATACAAGATTAGCAAATTAATGCATTATTTTAGTTTAGCTAAATCCTGCATCACAGGGCACGATGCGATCCACGAATGCCAAGATTACATACGATGAGATAATGCAAGATATCATTTGAAGGTCGGAATCCCTCGTGTCGTGTCATATCGTATACAATCACATACGTTATGATTCTGTACAATTCATATGGTAATCGTAGACACATTTGTATTGGGAAATCATGACATTCGAAGCATATCCATCACGGATCTTGACGTGGACGCCCCTGTTTTGGGATCTGCTATATAGAACATACGTTTGCTCTACTGTATGGCTATTGCAACAAGTATTCTAGGGCATAGAATTATTTACTATAATACATTAAATGATGTTCAGTTTAGCTACATTTGTATTATTACTTTTGGTGCAGAATACTCCTGTATATCCATATCATAAACATTGGAAAAAGGAAGTATGTTTTGCGCATGCGCAGTGTCTATGATGATAAGGAAGTATTTTCCCCGCATGCACAACGCTGACGACGATAATGAAGCTTGTTTGCGCATTTACAACGCCTATGACGATAAGACACTATGTCTTGCGCATGCACAACGCCTATGCTGATAAGGAAGTATATTTTACGCTTACACAATGCCTATGATGATCTACGATTTCCTATGATTCGTCACGGCACGACGTCGTAGGATGAAAAAATATTGAACGAGTCCAAAACTTTGCGCTGGCCCCAAGTTTCCATACGATGCGATTTGATTCCCAACACTCATGTGATATTGCATCAGGGGTATCCTCACACTATATGATGTCGATTTCGCAAGATGTACTGTCTTGCGATATCGTAGAAAGATTGTGCCATGTGAGGTGTGAGGTAGGTTTAATGAGCCTGTTGTCAGACTAGTTTTGTAAGCATGGATTGTCACCTCATTTAATGAAAATGTGTTATTGTTATTTATTTATTTTGTGGTCAAAAATATTTCGAGAGCAACAGCTTTACAGAAACGCATTTTTCGTCCATGGTGTTGTACCAGGGCTGTGGCTTAAAACCTGGTACGAGTCGTGGTACTGGAGTTAGATGGGGAGGTGGGGTGGGGTGGGGTGAGGGGGAGGGGGCGGGTGTAAAGCATCAGACTGCGGAGTGTGGACCGAATTGGGTGCAGATTTTGGGATTATCCCCACCCAGCCCCGAAAAATTAATGTCTAGGTTCTTCCACAGCTCATCTTCTGCATTTCTTGCGGTAAATATTATCTTCAGCTGCCTATGAATATATGGTACTATTATCTTGTTATCCTTATCACCCTGCCTCACCCAATGCCACCACACCCCACCCCACCCACACAGCTGGACAGGGGTGGGTGGAGGTGTTATTTTCATAAACATGAGAATTTTCAAATAGTACTTAGCGATATTTAAACTGTATTTTCTCATTGACGTTTAAACCAAATGGCTGGAAACGTGCCATATAGTACCTATTGCCTAGGGTCTCAGTCAGTGTGTTAATCGTAGTTTTCACTGCCAACACATTCCATTTTAGAAGCTTTCCAACAAAATTCCGTTTCTCTTTAGCTCGCAGCTGAAATATTCGAACGAAAACAGGATTGACTCAATGGACGAGATAGAGAAACTGAGTCGATAGAATAACAGAAATGTACCCGAACAAAATTACCTGTAAATTACAAGATACCGTACAAGCATATGCGTTTATGATTAATTTTCTAAATCTATGCAATTTATCAGTAATAAATATAGTAAAATATGTTATGTATTAGGACAGGAATAACAGCAATAGCATGTGGAGGGACTAACTAGAGTATAATGACTTAACATACAATCTCCATATGACCTTTAATGAACACCAACGCCATGTCAAATTTGCATTAAGTTTAATATCAACTAATATCCAGTCTCTAGATCAAACAGCTGGTGTCAAAATGTCAGACAGGACAGAGGATTTCAGGTTGTCCATCAATCATATGACGCCATACCCAAGTACATGACGTGTAGTATGCCATCATACTCAATTACGTCATGAATGGCGTAACTAAGTTGGTCACAAACGCCTAATTAAAGACAGACTAAGCGTTGTTTCACGAATTCTATATTTTTACTATTTATTTTGGATATTTTAAAGTTAATTTCACTGGGCACAGTCAAATTAGTTTCAAAATACTCAACAGCTTACCTATATAGTTTTCTTGAAATTGAGACTCAGGGAGTGCATGGATCAATCGAGGCAGACACGGGCGAAGCGTGGGTGGAGCTTAACTATGGATGGGCGGGGCATAGCCAAAACTGGATTCCTCCATTGAATACGATAGTGCGTGTCTCCAGAGTTGCCACAATGCGTCTATACCCAATCCCCATTGGAAGATACTATATTGAGCAGCATCCATTCCCATCCCCACTGGAAGTCACTTTTTTAGCAGCGTCCATTCCCATCCCCAATTGAAAGACACTATTTCAAGCAGCATCCATTCCCATCCCATTGGAAGACACTATTTTGAACAACGTCCATTCCCATCCCCCATTGGAAGACACTATTTTGAGCAGCGTCCATACCCATCCCCATTGGGAGACACAATTTTGAGCAGCGTCCATTCCCATCCCCATTGGAAGACACTAGACACTATCCTGAGCAGCGTCCATTCCCATCCCCAATTGGAAGACACTATTTTGAGCAGCGTCCATTCCCATCCCCATTGGAAGACACTATGTTGAGCAGTGTCTACTCCCATCCCCATTGGAAGACACTATTTTGAGCAGCGTCCATCCCCATCCCCATTGGAAGACACTATTTTGAGCAGCGTCCATTCCTATCCCCATTGGAAGACACTATTTTGGCCAGCGTCCATTCCCAGCCCCATTGGAAGACACTATTTTGAGCAGCGTCCATTTCCATCCCCATTGGAAGACACTATTTTGAGCAGCGCCCATTCCCAACCCCATTGGAAGACACTATTTTGAGCAGTGTTACTACTAGAAGTAGCAGCTCAATTATGTCTTAGGCTGTAATACAAGAAACAGATTTCACAAACGATATGTTTATTTATGTCTTAGGGTATCCATCACTTGCCCGATTCACCGCAAACAGCAATCAATAATAGATCACTCTATCCGCGAATATATACGATGGCGAATGGCGAAAGTGAGATTTGTAACATGGCATGATGAAAAATGAAGTTAATAGGAGCAAAATCCCAACAATTAATCATCTTTCCATAAACTAATGCATGTTTCAGAACAGATACGATATATCATATCCGAATTCCTCCTGCAAGAAAATCCTTATATTTCAAGTTTGCACGTCATTTATGTAAACAGAATGTCTGCCATAAAGTGGGGAAAGGCATCAAATAGAAATGGCTCAATTGCAGACTTTTCTGCGCTCGATTGAAGTGATTACTGGTCATCATAACAAATTGCGTTCCCCACCAGACCCTGCTGTATGAGACAATGCCGAGGCGCAATATGACTAAATCCGATACAGAGAATTCACAACATTAGGTTTTATGCCAATGGAGTGAGTCAGAAGATGAAGAAACGTTGAAGAATAGCGTGGGATAATATTCACGTGGTGAAACCGCAACGAGTAGTAATTCGTCGCAATGTTTCAAGACACGCTAGTAGTACAATAACGACTATAACGCCACGTTTTCCCGATAACAATGACGTCCAGCCGCTCACGTATCCGAGAATCTGCATCACTGTGGAATGTTCTATTATTTTGAATTAGTTAACCCTTAAAAGTTTAAAGTTGTGTATTTTACGTTTAAATGTAGTGGCGGTACGCCCCCCTCAGTGGTTATCTACCGTTGTAAAAATAATAAGAGAGTAATGTAAAAGAATAGAGTTTAAGAGGTGGTCTGATAATGGAGGTTGTAGGAGTATGAGGTTGAGGATGTATGAGGAATTACGGTATTGATGTATATTTTGAAAATAATTTGACTGTTTCGTCGATAACGTTATTAGTAAACTGTTGAATATTTAGAGACTGCCTGTAAGCTGTTACTGTCTTAGCAACAGCTACCGGACAGATTAGTAACAAAATTGAGTTTAAGAGGTGGTCTGATAATGGAGGTTGTAGGAGTATGAGGTTGAGGATGTATGAGGAATTACGGTATTGATGTATATTTTGAAAATAATTTGACTGTTTCATCGCTAACGTCATTAGTAAACTGTAGAATATTTGGAGACTGCCTGTAAGCTGTTACTGTCTTAGCAACAGCTACCAGACAGATTAGCAACAAAATATTAAAAATAATCTTGTATTAATGGTATGTTCGGTTGGAAAGGTTACCAAGACTTGGTGGTGATGGATTGGATTGTATCCTTGGTTAAAAAAGTTAACCCTTTCACCGATGAATATATATCTCATTTTCATCGATACCATAGAGGAAAACTGTTGAATATTTTGAAATTAATTTGACGTCGTTAACGTTATTAGAAAACTATTTTTGTTGAATATTTTGATTGACTTGTAACCGTCATTACGTACAAATTGTTTTTAAATACTTAATATTTCAAGTGCAATAATGTTTCAGAGGTGGTCTGATAAGGGAGGACGTAGGATGAGGAGGAGGGAGTATGAGGTTGAGGAGGGGTTAGGAATTACGTCAATGCTCGTTATTGTATATTTTGAAAATAATCTGACTGTTTCGTCGCTTACGTTAATTATTAGTAAACTATTTTGTTGAATATTTTGAAAACGTTTTGACTGCTGGCTTAACTGACATTATGCGCAAATTGTTTTTAAATACTTAATATTTCATTTGCAATAATGTCAGTCGTTTTAGATTTTGTGGTTGCACGATGATTAAAAATGTAGTCATTATGTCTCTGAGTGCTCCATGCATTTGTAGAATGGTATGTCGAGCGTACGAGTGATAAAACGATTATTTGTTGCATATGATTTAACCATTACTGTCGCAATAGCCGTGGGATCGGTCCTTAATCGAGTTACAAACACGGCGCGTGTTAATAATGAAAGAATGTTAAAGTACCAAGATCAATCTTTAATCGAGATACAAACATGTCATGTGTTAAGGAATACTATAAGAATGTACCACCCGTCTCGTTCTAAGCACGGGATATTACAATGTCCTCGCCGAGAGTTTTTAAAAAATCGATGATAAAGCGGTCACCCGCTCACCGGCTATTGTTGTTTACCTACGCTTAAAGATTTGGCAATTAAGAGCAACATTACAAGCGTAGTAGCATAATCATACATGGCCATTTACTACAAATATAATAAATATATCCTTTTGGCTACCGAGCAGTGATACGTTATAACCATGTTTCTTACTATATAATTCAGTCCTGCCCTAAGCGACCACCTCGTGTTGCACCATTACATGGATGCTAGAGACTTTCTTAACCCTTTTAACCCTCGAATTTCTTCAAGAAAATGTCCATTTTCTTCATATTCATATTTGTAGTACAAGAGAAGACTATTTTTGAAAATTTATCATCGGAATGACTGGCACTGCAGGCTATCCATTTGTCTAGTCATTGCGCCGGCAAACACCCACCACCATCCACCATCATCATCACCAACACCCACTACCACCACCACAAACACTACGACCTACAACCAACACCATGCATTAACCCCACCACCACCACCCATGCACCCGCCAACCGATAGTGAATTTCTTCATATTCATACTTGCATCCTTAGAGAAGGCTATTTTTGAAGTTTTATCATCGGAATGACTGCCACTGTAGGCTATCCATTTGTCTAGTCATTGCGCCAGTAAACCCCCCACCAACCACCATCATCATTGCCAACACCCACCACCACCACCACCACCACCGCCACCACCACCACCACCACCACCACCACCACCACCACCACCACCACGACCACCACTACGACCTACACCCAACACCATGCATTAACCCCAACCACCACCACCCACGCACCCGCCAACCCGTAGCAAATTTCTTCATATTCATACTTGCATCCTTAGAGAAGGCTATTTTTGAAAATTAATCGTCGGAATGACTGGCACTGTAGGCTATCCATTTGTCTAGTCATTGCGCCAGTAAACACCCCCCCACTAACCACCATCATCATCACCAACACCCACCACCAACAACACCACCACCTCCACCACTACGACCTACACCCAACAACATGCATTAACCCCACCAACACCACCCATGCACCCGCCAACCCATAGTGAATTTCTTCATATTCATACATGCATCTTTAGAGAAGGCTATTTTTGAAAATTTATCACCAGAATGACTGACTCTGACAGCTGTCCATTTGTCTAGACATTGTGGTCGGAATGTGTGAGAGCGCTGTGTTTGAAAAAATGGCATATTGGTTGGAGAGGGTGTGTCAATGAGGATTTAATAAAGGTCTCGCTCGTATGCACATGTGCTAATATGCGATACTGCTAGTTATACATTGTACCCTTGTGCGTGCGTGCATGCCCGGGTGTGCGCCCTTGTGCGCATGCATGCGCCAGAAGACTATTTTTGAAAAGTTGTCATCGGAATGACTGGCTCTGCTGGCTATCCATTTGTCTAGACATTGCGACGGCAAACACCACCCACCAACCACCTACCACCTCCACCCCATCATCATCACCAACAACTAACACCATCACGACGAGCATCAACACCACCACCTTCAACACCACTGCCACTAGCACCACCACCAGTACCGACGTCCACCACCAACCACTAGGCACCACCACCACCACTGCATGTTGCTGATTGTGACTGCTTGTTGTGGATTGCGACCTCTTGTTGTGGATTGCGTTTGCATGTTGTGGATTGCGGGCGCATAATGCGGATTGCGCACACATGATGCGGATCTGCGGGCGTGTGTTGTGGATGGCAACAAGTATATGTACATGCCTGAACATGCATACACGCCAAAATGTATGCATACATGTGCGGACGCATGCGGTCTGCATGCTGTGACTTTGCGGGGGGGGGGGTGTTGCAGATTGCGGGCCCATGATGCCGATTTGCGGGTGCGTGTTGTGGATTGCAACAAGTATATGTACATGCCTGAACACGCATACATGCCAAAATGTAAGCATACATGTGCGAACGCATGCGGTCCGCATGTTGTGAATTTGCGGCCGTATGTTGCAGATTGCGCGCGCATGATACGGATTTGCGGGCGTATGTTGCGGATTGCGGTTGCATGATGTGGATTGCGGGCGCATGTTGCGGATTTGTGGGCGCATATTGCGGATTTGCGGCTGCAGTACATATAATCCTATAAATGGTGCAAATTCAATCCCTTTTCTCATTCCAGTTTAAACATAGCAAAGTGGTTGGTCGTGTAACTGCAGAGTAGTTAGGCAGTCGGATTTCTTTGAAGAACCTTGTAACTTGAATACTTGCTAGATTTATCCTATAATCAATATGCCGAGACATAAATGTTTTGAATGTGCTTCAACTTTTAATAGGTCAAATGACCTGAAGCGGCATAAGATCCGATTCCATAACGATGAAGATAGCAAAAATCTAGACAGTGAAGGTGAAGAAATGACAGAGATGAATAGTGATGATGATGAGGCATCGGAGTCGGAGAGTGAAGCCGGTAATGACTAAGCAGAGACTGAGAGTGAAAATGAAGGTGAAGATGAAAAAGAAGCCATAGGCAATGAGGAACTATTTACCATATTCCAAAATATTAAGCAGGTCTTAGACGCTGAACAATCAGGTTTAGAAGATGAGGATGGTGAAGTGGACACAGACCCAAATGGTGTAGGCAATGCGCCTATTTCCGTATATGCTGATGCTTTAGTTACAAAGTGTATAGACATAATGCTCCAGTCGAGAAGATTACAGAACTCTACGCTCATTAAAATAATTCGTCAGGAAATTAAAGATTTTATTGACGAGGGGTACGCATACGATGAAGCAGTCTTCTCAGCTATTCGAAAAAGAGAGTTTATGATCAAGAAGTACATAAGGAACCAACTAGATACTGCGGATAATGATGATGATTCTTTCGGTGATAGATGTTATCCATAAGGAATCAGTCATCGATAAAATGGATCTCCATAACATTGACTATTTATTTATGCTACAGCAACTATACGCTTTATCATATGTAATATTTACTTCAATGTAAAAATATGGATACAATTAAAACATTGGTTCTGTATGCGCGTGTTGATTTGATGAGTGTAGCTGTCCAGCCAGGTCCCCCCACATCCATCAATATACAAATCGGAGTGCTGTTGTACTTAGTGGCGGTGGCGGTGGGGTTGGCGGTTGATGAAAATAGGTGTTGTGGTGGATGATGGGGTGGGGTTAATGCTTGGTGGTGGGTGTTGGCGCTTAGTGGGTGGTGGTGCTGGTGGTGATAGATGTATGGTGATGGTGATGGTGATGGTGATGGTGATGGTGGTGGTGATGGTGATGATGGTCGGTATTGGTAGTAGGTGGTTGTGGCCACAATGTCCAGACAATGGTTATCCGACTATATTATTTTTGTTGTCGGGGTCTCATTGACTAGGTACTCATAATGCATTCATACTGTGTGTACCCGGACATGGTAATTTTTCCTAGTTTTATTACCTTTAACTGGCTGACTGGCGAGGTGTTTCAGACATTCCAGGGATCTACTTCCTAGCAAAATATTTTGGAATCGATTTGAGCAAAATTTTATGCAGACAGTCAAATTATTTTCAAAATATTCACTAAATATCATGGAAATGATTTGATAGAAAGTTGTTGCTAACCCTGCAGTCAAATTATTTTCAAAATATTCGTACAACGCACATTGCCGAACTTGTAAACAAGTATGGTAGTATACCTCATCCCTCGTGCCAGGCAGCACCGCGCTAGAATACCTCATCCCTCCTCCTCCTCACTCGTTCGACCTCAGTTATGCGACCACCCCTACACTCATTCCAGGGATGTTATTTTCTGATTTTTCAAACCTATATCATGGCGCATTGGTAGTTTAAGCGAATAATTTTGATACTAATTTGACATAGGAAGCTACAATTCGCACTAGCACCTTCGTGCGCACAAACTCTTAAAAAAGTGCTGTTCAATTCCGCTTAGTTTCAAAATACTTTTTTACTACAACCATGAGGGACCGCATCAACCACCTAATACGTTAAACGATACAAGGGTGCTCGTCATTATTCGTCAACGATGACGACGGTGGAGATTGTTCCCACCATTTTTATAACAATTTTTAAAATTTAATAATTAAATGACTGACGCTTCAAAGACCACTCCTTAAATACGAGATGTGTGATTATTATTATCTATATAATATTATGCATACAACATCGCTTGGCTTAGCTATATATCACCCACATAGAGATGTACTTTGCTCTCTTTTAAAGAATTAAATGACTGGTAGGAAGCCGCTTAGTTTCATGTTTGAGGGTTTTAGATGAATGTTAACGCGTTTGCATACACATTGAAGGATTAAAAGCGAATCATAGATGCTTTAAGCACAATAAGGAGGTGGTCAGAGAAAACATATTTCCCTGGATACTTTTTTAACACGCACAGATTTGTATGCGCATAAACCATTTAACAAACTGATCCATCGCATCTAGCCCATGAACATATCCACGATTTTCGCCTGCATGTATGTGTCATTATATGGGGGCCAGTATGCGACAGTTTTTGATAGGATGCTAGTCATCTAACGCGATATTCCTTACATGTTTTGTAGTAGAGCGATGTAGTATAAATGTAAATGTTAATGTACATTCGGCTAAAATGTGTTGCGGATTTGCGGGCGCGTGTTGCGGATGGCAACACGTATATGCACATGCCTGAACACGCATACACGCCAAAATGCATGCATACACATGCGGCCACATGCGGGCGCGTGTTGTGGATTTGCGTGCTCGTGTTATGGATGTTGACTTGTTAACTTGTTGCGGATGGCAACAAGTATATGCACATGCCTGATCATGCATACATGCCAAAATGCATGCGTACATGTGCGGCCGCCTGCGGGCGCGTGTAGCGGATTTGCGGGCTCATGTTGCGGATGGCAACAAGTATATGCGCATGCCTGAACACGCATACATGCCAAAATGAATGCGTACATTTGCGGCCGCATGCAGGCCGCGTGTTGCGGCTTTGCGGATCTGCGGCCGCAGTACATATATTCCTATAAACGGTACAAATTCAATCCATTTTCTCATTCCAGTTTAAACATCGCAAAGTGGTTGGATGTCTAACTGCAGAGTAGTTAGGTAGCCTTAGGCAGTCAGATTTCATCTCACGTGATAATCCTTATGTTTTATTTATTTTGTAGTAGAGCGATGTGGTATAAATGTAAATGTTTTTAATGTACATTTGGCTAAAATGGCCAGCAGTACAAACTTTGACGGATCAGACACTGGGTATGTGCGATGTCATTGGTGTTCCATCGACATCCGCGACACCATATGCCGACTGTCGAAACATGAAAGGTTCTGTAGGTGTATGATCAAGAAAACAGAACCTAAAGAGATGGTGTACACCTGCAAGGAGTGCTATTGTCTATTACCAATCACACAGTATCTGCATGGGTGTCCTGTAATCGGTGATACTCTGACTGATATACAAAAAGCAAACATGACGCAGTTTGTTACCAAACTGACAACCGCGCCTGTGCGGATCTGCGAAGACTGAGACCTATCTCAAAACACGGAACTTTTCAGGGCCCACAAATCATTTGAAAGTGAACTCTTTATCTGTTCAATAAATAAAATAATGTAATAAAGTTTTTACACACAACAACCTGCTTCACACATGCATACGCAAGCACACATTCTGATCCGTCAAAAGTGGTCAATTGATGCTACTGTTCTAAATGACCATCTGTACGCTAATGTTCGCGGACGATTAATGCATTGCCATTGACCAGGAACGCATTTTGTTCATATCTTTGAAAAATTTATAATTAAATGACTGCCATTTTAAAGACATAAATACGATAGATAACACTATCTATATAATAGCATAGGAAAACTTACTGTGTACGTGTCTGATTTTTAAAAATTAAATGACTGGGGAACACATTTTGCTCATATTTTAGAAATTTTAATAATTAAATGACTTCCACTTTAAAGAATCGCTTTAAATACGTAAGATAAATTATATATATATATATATATATATATATATATATATATATATATATATATATATATATATATATATATATATATATTATATTTATGTATATATATATATATATATATATATATATATATATATATATATATATATATATATATATATATATATATATATAACGTAGATCACTATAACCCGTGTAACGCAATGCTCTGATTTTTTTTTTAAATGACTGGGAGTTTGTTCATATTTAAAAAAAATTTAATAATTAAATGATTGACGCTTTAGAGACATAAATATGGTAGATAAAACTATCTATATAATATTATACAACATCAATCGTCAACGATGACCATTTCCATAACAATTTTGAAAATTGAATAAATAAATGACTGCCATTTTTTTAAAATGGCTTAAACCAAGGAGGGTGTTAATGGTGACTAAACCGCCAGCGGCTTACAATCAATTATTTTCAAAATAATCATACAGAGATATCGCGCAAGATGTTGTCTCGGCGAATACGCTAGCAAATACGTCAGCCATCCTCCTCATCCCTCGCGACACCTCTACGAGCCACCACCTGCATTTTTTTCTTAAAGGACCACCAGCCGAATAAAGGCACGCTCATGCGCGGAGAACAATGCCGAGCAGAGGGTGGCCGAGATAGTATTCCTCCCTCCTCCTTCGACCTTCGTTATCAGACCACCCCTCTCTTACCTAACATCGTCTAATAAGAAATTAAAATTTACATAGTAAAATCGTTTTCAAAATATTAAGCAACCAATCAATTTATTCAGCAACCAACCAACATATTCAGCAACTGAGTATCATAATATTCAGCGACCAATTATCAAAATATTCAGCTCCCACTCAAATTATCAAAATATTCAGCAACAAATTATCAAAATATACGTACATCGTGCATACCTTGTAAACAAGTACGCTAGCATCGCCCTCATAATCATCCAGCAATATCAACTGAGGAGGAATGCTATATCATTCTGCCTCAACTGACACAGACAATCAAATTATTTACAAAATATTCGTACATAGAGCATTGCCTTGTAAACAAGTACGCTAGACCCTCAAAACCAACTTCTACTGAGCAAGAACGCTAGCCTCATCTACCTCATACTCCTCACCATACGACCTCCCTTATCAGACCACCTCTTAAACTCCTTCCTCATATTATCAGAACACCACTTAAACTCTATTATTTTTTACCTTACTTACCACAATGAAACGTCTGACAAACAGGATTATGAAGAAAAAAATTATCATATTTAATGTATAGGCTAATTATTTATGTACTACGTTTTCTTTTTAATTATCGTGAATAAATGTCGCTAATATTTATCATAAGAAAAATACACGTGTCAATAAAAAATACATTTATTTTGTAAAAATATGTTATTATTTCTTCGTGTTCCCTTCTCACCCCTCACCCATCCCCAATTATCGCTATTTTGATATAAAAAAAATTAATGGTACACTAGGCACGCGAGGCGTACCACAATGATCCAAAGATCCGTAATTAATCGTATTCACATCGTGACAATAACAAAATGCGGACATATTTGAATACAGAGGAAACCATATGACGTGCTCTGTAATTGAACCCTGCGTATCAATTCCAGTTTTCTATAACTGGAATGTCATTCAAACATGGTGCGATAGTAATGTTTTGTAAACCGATGATGTTAAGCGGTGGAGAAAAAACACGTGACCGATATAAGGGCGTGTTCAGATTGGAAAGATAGTTTTACTGACAGCTCATATTTTAGCTATAAAAGCGAAATGCGTGCGACTAGTAAGGAATACAGTTTTTTTAATTTGTCGCAACACGTAAAATGGAATCTCAATTATGCGATCGATGGAGAATGATAGGTTCTATGCCTATTAATTGCGGTTGCATCGAATGGAACCAATATAAAGAGGTTCCAGTACGGCAACCATTTGCAATGTCATTGCGTGAAATCCGTAACCGCTGGAGAGAATATCTAGCGGATCCGGACGAATGCAATTACAACAAATGGTTGCATGCGAAGTACCAACTTCGTAATGTTGTTGTATGTGGGTGTGGTGCAAACAAACCAGAAGTTATCGTTTGCATTAATTGAGATAAAAATATTTACGTTAGCAAAATAAAAAATAAAAAATAGGCCTCTTTTTAAGGGGCTACCAAAAAACCAAAATTATGTTACATACACCCACACACAAACGGGTACATAACAAGACGCACACACGCAGGCACGACGTACACGCATAGGGGACAGGGAACATGGGTGACAAGGGGCATCTGCGTAGAACCACGCGCGCGTCGTCATGCGCGTATCGTAACATGCGTGAGGGTATGGGCAGTACGTGCGTGTGTTGGTGCATCAGGTGCGTGCGTGTGTGTGGGTACGTATGCGAAAAAAAGTAGGACACCCTTGTGGATGATGGATCAGTAACAGATTTCCAATGATACAGACGCATTCAACCACATATTCCACCATGGGCGAAGCCTTTCGTCGTGATACATACCAACGACATTATTAGTTCACGAGGAAACAGGCATTGACACAATCTAAGATCGCATGACCTTAAAGCGAATGAAGTGGACATGTTTAATGTTAATATGAGTAATGCGCGAACACACCATAAATATGCATAAAGCACTCGCGCACCAAAACGTGATGTTCTAATAATTACCCAAGGGAATTAGTACATATGTCCACTCGGCTAAGAACTAGGAAACGATACGATATTGTATCCAATGCACAAAGCTGTACGCATTCGCAACTACAAAGTAAAATATCCTAGCGAGTAGGCGATAATTCAATAGTAATTTTGAATATTTCTAAAAACCACGTAGTGTGAGACTTGAGGTACTAACACGTTCCTTCATTATTAACACATGTAATGTGTGTATCTCGATTCAAGCTTGATCTCACGGCTATTCAAAACGTATGGTTAAATCATACGCAACAAACAATCTTTTAGCATAAGTACGCTCTACATACAATTCTATAAACGGAACCCTCAGAGATATAATGACCACGTTTTACTCATCGTATCTAAAACAAAAGTATTTAAAAAACAATTTGTGCGTAATGACGGTTAAAAGTCAATCAAAATATTCAACAAAAATAGTTTTTCTAATAACGTTAACGCGGTCAATTTAATTTCAAAATATTCAACAGTTTTCCTGTATGGTATCGATGAAAATGAGATATATATTCATCTGTGAAAGGGTTAACTTCTTTTTAACCCAGGATACAATCCAATCCATCACCACCAAGTCTTGATAACCTTTCCAACCGAACATACCATTAATACAAGATTATTTTTAATATTTTGTTGCTAATCTGTCTGGTAGCTGTTGCTAAGACAGTAACAGCTTACAGGCAGTCTCTAAATATTCTACAGTTTACTAATGACGTTAGCGACGAAACAGTCAAATTATTTTCAAAATATACAGCAATACCGTAATTCCTCATACATCCTCAACCTCCTCCTCCTCCTCCTCCTCCTACGACCTCCATTATCAGACCACCTCTTAAACTCAATTTTGTTACTAATCTGTCCGGTAGCTGATGATAAGACAGTAACAGCTTACAGGCAGTCTCTAAATATTCAACAGTTTACTAATAACGTTATCGACGAAACAGTCAAATTATTTTCAAAATATACATCAATACCGTAATTCCTCATACATCCTCAACCTCATACCCCTACGACCTCCATTATCAGACCACCTCTTAAACTCTATTCTTTTACATTACTCTCTTATTATTTTTACAACGGTAGATAACTACGGAGGGGGGGGGGGTGCACCGCCACTACATTTAAACGTAAAATACACAATTTTTAAACTTTTAAGGGTTAACTAATTCAAAATAATAGAACATTCCAGATTGAGGCAGAATCTCAAATACGTGTGTGGGTGGATGTCATTGTTATCGAGAAAACGTGGCGTTAGAGTCGTCATTGTTCTCTAGAATGCGTGTACCGCTGGACGCCATTGTTCTCAATATTCCATTCCGCAAGCTTTTCTTTTGTTCTCATGAAAAACCCATTGTTCTCGAAGACCCCCTGCTGGGAAGAACAATAACGCTCAGCCCCACCCTATACTACTTACGCTTACAGCCATATTTATATCAGATGCGAAGGCAATCTATTATAAAACATGAGGTTTTATGTTCTTCTAAAAGTAATATTATTAAAAAGAATGTGTTGATTTCTTGAAATATACATATGCTTATGTCATTTAAGTTAAATAATAACGTATCAATTATTGATTAATTTTTACCCCATCTAGTATGAGATAGTATTGTGAGATCTGTATGAAGTGTGGGCCTTATCTTGAATCATGAATTCCACGAGTGTGTGTTAAATGAAACCATTGAGAATAGGAACGATGCTAGCTTTTATCCCTGTTTAACATTTGTGTCTCGTAATACTAAATTGGGAACGGAAACTAAAATGCCATGGGTGGTTATCGGCGTAGGAATTTACACCCCACCCCACCCCACCCCACCACAAATGGTGTATAAAAAGAAATGAAATGCGAAAGGACAGGAAAACTACTGTGCTCATACCAGATAATACCATTCCACGTAAAACACGATGATATAAAGCCCACAATCTTCTGTTTGAGAATAGTTAACAGAAAACAACCCCATTCGGCAAGAAGCCACGGCTATGCTTTTAGATTGCATGTTTACATGGCGTAGGAACCGAAGCGATTACCCGAATACTCGAGGTTTCGAGTATTTAAATTGCAGTGCGCTATTCTCCACACCGCATCTCCCGTTAATTCTACGATTACTAAATCAGAAATCAGCGAACCCTCTCTCAATATATTTATTATTGTATGTGGAGATAATCCCTCAAAATTGTGATGAAATATGCTTATTAAAATAGATTAAAAGTTTACAGTTGGTAGGTTCGCCTCCCTCTGGCTCAGTATAACTATCACACTTATTGTGATAGGGTTGGGTACCCGAGTATTCGTTTTGCTTCACTTGACCTATTGTCAGAATGCGTGTTATCTTGGAAGAAGGTTATTCCGTATGTTGCTGGTGAAATATGTTCGACCGTCATCCGGCCAATGTATTTAGGAGATATGAATAGAAGAAATACCATGACACATAAAACTGCGTAAAATATCAAATATAGTTTTATATTTCCATCAACGTAATCAGTATCTGGTATGGGTATGTGTGATTGCATGCTATTGTTGTAATGCAATGTAAAATAGACAACTGTTTCGTAATACGTAATTACGTCACAAGGCGCATATATGGATAGAAGACCGTAGGTCATTTTCAGTATTTTCGCAGGAAGAAAAGTATATGCTCTTTGCCGAGTCTGGAAATCGTGTGCTCCTTGCTTGACAGTCAATGATACGCTCTCAATGTTGTGACACGAAGATTTTGAGGGCATCGTGTCTGCTTGAATGATGGCCAGATTGCCTGAACTAATTTGACAAATGTGACCAGCCTTGGCTATTTTGCATCACGAAGCTATTGTGAGAACGGCACCATGTTTCGTAATATGGAAATAGCATTCTGATTCTCTGTCGATGGTGAATCCGTGATTAGGATATGTAGCATATCAACACAGACGTAACGGTTCTGTTCAATGTACAAATCCGCCCTACATCGAGGTGAATGTCAGTCTGTCATATGGTGAACGGCCAAAGACGTCATATCTTTGAACTATCGGCGTATGTTTGGATACACACAGTAAATATAGTAAAATCAACCTACAGTCAGTTTGTTTGGGCCTAAGAGAAATAAGTCACCTTCCAGTATAATGTTGCATCGGTGCGTCAGAGTTTTCCCTCATGTAGACGTCCTGTTCTGTACACGAGGTACAGATCATCACGATGGAGTTGTTGATTGTTCCTCGGCGTATCCCATTCATTGTAAGTGGGAGTCGGATGCTCTGATGAGTACAAACGCTGGTCTCTTGGATCAGAGGATGCTCACATGCCATTGAGGTCGTGCAGGACTTCCTGCGCACATCATAGTTCGCGACCACCATTGCATCCTTGCTATTCGTAAGCCCTGAGTGCCGTAAATACAGGGTGACACTTGTTTAAGTTGTTTTAGTTGTGATGTAGTTCGGCGCAATCTGATATGCTGCCGAAGGCTGATTTATGTCAGCTAAGCCGATTGTTGTCTGGTTGGTTTGGTGAGAATTATAGGAATCCTAGCCGATAAATACCTCACCTACGCGTACTTATCCTAACGGAATAATAGAGTAATATGTACAGTTGTCGACGTGATAGCATCATTATAGTTACAGCAAATGAGAGTGCCTTGAAAGAAGATATTATTATGAAAAGCTAATTACTATTATTACGCATTGCCACCTAAGCCAATGTAGTGGTGAATGTCGAAGGATTTCTCGCTTACGTAATAGACACCAAGAAGTTATTCCTAGTGTAAAAGCGTGTGAATACAAAGCCAAACTTTAGGAACATAATTAGGTCAAATTGTGGGCCAATCTCTATCCCACACAATTATATAATTATAAAATCTTCAAAGTAATTAAGGATAACACCTACGCTCTTGATGCGCTGCTCAACTAGGAACACCTAAGACAGTTCATAGCAAATTTGATCAAAATCCACACTGTACCAAATTTAATCATGATTGGTGAAGAAATATTGTTGAACTTATTCGACCCTCTTCGGCTCCAGTATGGATCGCCCTGGTAACTTTGTACTCGCAGTCTGTTTGTTGGATCAGTTCACCGGTCGAGTCCTGCACTAGTACTGCTTGAGTTAACACGGGAATTAGACGTCCGTCAAAGAGGAACAAATATAGACAGACAATGGCATCCGAAAGAGAGCTATAGCTGAATATATCTAATCAAATGTTGTTAAGTCAGAGTACGTTCTCTGTGATATTTGTATAACATGGGAAGAGTGTACAACTTAGGTGATGTTATTTATAATATGTTTGCATTTTCACTTGATGCATTGACAACATGATTGTCATTTGTTGATGGAAATATTTAAAGAAATTACATTTGAACATATAACTACGCGAGCTATGTCGCAAGATCTTTCTTCTGTGATTGGAGATGTTGGCGTGTGTACATTTGAGAGCAGCTTCATAGTTGCAAGGATACGTATGTGTCCGCTTAATAAGAATGTGATTTGTGTGTCAGATTTATCTAGCAATAATTAATAAGAATCTTAATTATCTACATTAGATCTGAAGTAATTACACAGCTAAGTCCATACTAACTCATCTACTCTAGGAATGGACCCAGCCTCTAACATATAACAAGCAATTTTATTTCTCTGTGGATATTTCACAGTTGAGCTGATCTCGATGGTAGTCTATCGTCTATTGAACAGTACTAGCGCATCGTGCCCTTCTCACACGTGTCAGCTGGTCAACTTATTCTAATTAAACTATATTTCTAAGATAAAATTACAGACAGATAATCGATACATCTCACTTCTTCTATCAGTTAAGAGGGTGATATTAATGGGGAATGCACATCTCCCGCTCCAAATGTGTTACCGATAGAAATGACATGTCGATGCAAATGTCGTTGTCTATTAATAATACAACTCTGGTTATTAATGCCAACTGATATTTAACAATGTTATATTCATGTCGGTAATAACATACCGAGACAGTCTGAGTAGAAATGATCGTACTGCTCGTTGCAAGTAGGATAACAAAATTATTAATAACGTGTAACAGTCATAACAGCTTAAATTACAGTAATAGAATATGGGCTATTTGGATTGTACCATTGCATCACACCCCTTACTTAGCCATGGTGCACGTGAACGTACATTACAACAGGGAGAAACGGGCATTGCAAACTCTCATGATAGGGTCCTTTTCGGATTTCTTTTCCAGAACAAGGTTTATGATTCCTAGTTAACTGGATCACAATGCAGACTAATTCATCTACTGCGTTTCTCAGATGCTCAGGTCCATGATGATTGTTCCGCTCACATTTTGAAATATGTCCAAATCAATGGAGGAATCCAGTGTTATTTATGACCCCGTCCATCTCTAACTAAGCTCGACCCACGCCTTCTCCATGTTGGGATCAATCGAACCATAGACTCTCTGACTCTCAATTTCCAGTAAACTGCAGTGGTAAGTTGCTGAATGTTTTGAAACTAATTTGACTGGGTGTTATTGCTGCATATGGGCGCAACATCTCCCAGTCAAATTAGTTTCAAAATATTTAACAGCATATTTTGTAAATAGTGAAGACTTACAATTCGTACAACAACGTGTAGTCCGTCATCAATTACGCGTTCCTAACGAACTTATCCACCACATTTTTGATGTCATCCTACATGCAACTTAGTTGATTATGACGTCATATGATTGCCCAAGAATCTAGATAGATCCATCATAGTCCAAAACTCAATACAAGACAAATGCAACATAAGACGAATTAGTCAAAAGCAGCATTGCCTGCACCGTGGACTGGTATATTGTCTACCTCTCACTTATTCTAACTACGTTTATCGTGTCTATCCTAGATTTCGTCTAGTTGAATAATGTGTACCTCATTTGACTGGGATATGTTGCTTCCATAGGCAGCATCAGCACCCACTCAAACAGTTTCAAAATATTCAACAGCTCACCTGTATAGTTTCTGGACATTGACAGGCAGGAAGTTCGGGGATGGATCGATCCCAACATGAGCGAGGTGCGGGTGGAGGGTAACTATGGCTGGGCATAGATAGAATTGGAAAGGTCCGTCACCACACCACGTATACACATAGCATGTGCAGTTATGTCGTTCAATATAATGTTTCTTATATCTACATCATCATTGCATCTAATTTTAGAAATTCATTTATTAAAAGCGACCAATCCAATAGCTAACATCAATCTTATGCATGGCCTACATATAACAATAAGGCTAGTAACTAATCAGTTGCATGTCTATTTATCTAGTTGAACGTTTGTTGTTTGAAGTCGGATCACTATTAAACATTTTACATATATGTGCGAGTCACCTACTCAACCGTTATATAATTATGTGATGTGCGATGGTCGGCTGGCAGTTGTTTGGATTTATGCTTTTATTAATCTCGAAAGACGCTTGGGTCGCGTGTCCATCATATGACAGGTTGGTGGAATAATACGAGAAATTGTATTATTGTATTTTTAGCTTAAACATTTAAATTTGAACAAACCGTAAATTTATCAGTACTTCAAATACATTTTATCGAAAAGGGGCCATGATCCATTCAGCTTGCAGCTTGTGGAAAGCTGATAAGCCATCAATCCTGAGTTCTGTTTTTTAAACAGCCGTACATGCCTTGCTCATGTGGAAGGCGTATCCAACCTTTTTACCCAAATACGCATCTTACATTCAATGTTGTAGTAGCAGAATTAACAAAAGATAACAATAAATAGCAATAACACCAATAGGTTTTTTGTTCGATTTGAAAAAGAAATTAACATAGATTTAATATTCAGCATACATTTTCCTTTCATACTTCATAAATAAGAGAGACTTCCGTTGGTTAAGCGTAGGGCACTTCTGGCCGATTAGCACATACGTCGCTATATGTGAGCCAATGCATAACTGGTTGGCGATTACTCACCAACTGTTCTCCGACTAGATTATGACTAATTGGACATCTGGCCAGTATGTGTGAGCCGCCTGGCAATATTTGGCAATATCACAACACACTTCGTCAACACCACGCATTCTCGTTCATTCAGTGGTCTATGCTTATCCATATCTGTCCATCATTGGGGAACGTCTATTTCATACGCTTGGGATCAATCAGTATTATAGTGTCTAGCAGTCTCTTTCAGAGAAGTGGCAGGTTATTCTAATTATAGTTCATCTCTATGCCTGAAACACAGCCACATAATCGATGAATCTCACTTCTGATATTGGTGAGGAGACTTATATTAAAGTTTGATGAGGTTAGTATGTTCAAGGAGATCACCAACGAAAATCAGATTTCCATAAAAACAGCCACATATAAGAGTTTATAACTTACTGTAAAAATTAAAAAGAAGTTGGCAGATTTTCACAAACTCAATCATTGTTAATATTTCAGTTAAATTAATTAATTTTGACATGCCATCAAATTCACTGTATGACGTCATCGTGAGAATCGTCAAACACGTGGATTCTGATTACGCCACGTCTGTTGTCAGATTAGAGGAAACCCGCATAGAAAACAATTAGTATGCTGGACGGCAGCCAATATTCAGGTTGTGATTTCACAAACACTAGAGTTTCTATTACATCTCATTTATATGGTGGAGCTTGAATCGGCTCTTGTGAGCGATCAATGGATCTTTCCATTTTTATCTATGCCCCGCCCATCACTAGATAAGCTCCACCCACACCTCGCCGTGTTGGGATTGATCGATCCCCAAATGCCCTAGCTATCAATTTTCTGAAAACTATACAGGAAAGCTGTTTGTAACTCATTTGACTAGGTGCTGCTGCTGCCTATGGCAGCAACAGCGCCCAGTCAAATTAGTTTCAAAATATTCAACATAATATTTATTAAATAGTAAAAGCAAACAATTTGTACAACAATGTATAGCCCGTCTTCAAATATGCGTTCGTGCCGTACTTATCGACGTCATTCATGGCGTCATTCATTATGATGTCATTGTACACAGCACGCAGTTCATTATGACGTCATATGATGGGTGGGTACTCTGGAAAGGTGAATTACTAACAACAAATTATTGTTCACGCGATGACGTCATACCATTGCACTCATTCTCTAGATGGCGTCACTCAGTTATTTTTATGACAAATTGATTATAATTCATTCTGTGACGAAATTTATTATTAAGGATGTCAAATAAAGTGCATATAATACATATTATTTTGTGAAAATTATACAAAAGCATCATTTACCGTGCGTTGACCTTTCTCTCTTTGTTGCCATCCAAGACAATGTTTAATGTATTGTATTTATGGAAGAATCCAGTTTATCGCTCAATCATATGCCATCACAATCACGTAGGCTGGCGTCATACTCCATTACGCCATGAACAACGTAATTAAGTGAGGCACGCAGGTTACTCAACATGTTGCATGGGTGCATGGCAAAATGATTCATGTTGCGTGTGTTGCGCGACGAGTTTCAAGAAATACGGTCGATTCTATTTTCAAGCAACATGTTGCACAGTTTCATACCTGGTTTTGTACCAATAGGATTGCAGCGAATTTGTGAACCGAAATCTTTGATAGGTCATATTGGAACTGATGTCGTTCCAACTTAAAGATAAAATGTAAATTCATATTTTATTTAGGGGGGTATAAAAATGGATTTCAAGTGGACAACGCAAGCAACATAGGAACTACCTGAACGTTAAGAGTTACGCAGATGTATTTATGACATTCAAATGTGAACATCATAAGAGCAGCGACCTGACGAATCGCAGTATTGAAGACATTGTTAAATATCCTATGACAAAGCACATGCATATGGAAGAACTTACATCTATACTGAAGCCAGATAATTTATTTCTTGCACATACGGACAATGTACCTCGCATACGGACACACGTACATGTGGGTATCCACCGTTTTCGTGCAAATATGTGAATTAATATTACCGTAATTAGACATGTATTCTTGTTAATATTTACCAAAAGCATTTTAATTACTGCTCATCTACCATATATATGTGTCATGTCAACATTCTAAGAGTGATTGTGTAACCTCCGCCCTATTAAGATAAGGAGAACAAACCCGCTCTCAGCGTTCCCGTTTCTGGGATTGGGAAAACCAAGACCCTATAGCCATACAGCTAGATGATCGGTTATTTTTAATTCAGCCTTCATGTGCTAAGCGCAGACTGAAGATTTCATATATGCCACACTACTCTTATATTCAAGATTCAAGAGCAGTCCGACGTTACATGTATTGCCGCTTCTTAAGTAAACACATGTTTTCCACGGAGTATGTCTCCTAGTACGGTCACACTTAATATTATTGAATAGAAATTAGTTGTTGTGTCTATTAAAGCATCGCATCTCAAATAGTTGATAAGGAATCATGGAAAGTTATGTACGTGAGGAAATGGATAGGCAACAATGTGATTGCTATATTGTTAATCATTGCATTTATATGATATGGTAGTAGTGTTCTGAAGAGTACTCTCTGAACGACTCTGAGTGTCTAACTGACGCTCGTGCTCACCCTTTTGTCAGACAATGAAAGTGGGAAATGATTTGCAAAATGTAGACAAAGACAGATTCTGGCATTTCTATGAATAATCTCACCTCTATGTTGATGACCTATAGCAATGACCTCAAGAATTTGATATCAACGTTTTAATAAAACCCTTGCTAGTTGACCATTCAATCAGATGTCGCAGGTACAACACATACGGCGCAATAACGTCTGCATTGTATATGTCTTTGCTAGATTTACACTTAAATACACATTCTGGAGCACACACGCACGCACTCAGACTCAAATTCAATATCCTCTTTCACATACGTACTACGTTAATAAATAGACTCATTAAAAGTATTAAAAACTGTTAATAATGAGTGTTTACTAAACATTCAACGTGTTTGGAGGAAGCGCATGTTGGAGCACACAATGTTTGTTCTTTCTACTCCATATCATGACGAAGCAACATGTTGCTGAATGAAAATGCCCAAAATTTCTCTAACGAAAATATTGCAGTTGTATAGGGTCGAAAGCGAGATAATCAATAGTTGCTATACCCGTATTGTTGTTGTGTCCCAACAGCAAATATATTGAGCCATTTCCTAAAGAGCCACATGGCTAGCCGCCTTCTTCACACTGATCAAGTTACAGATACTCACTTGCCGATCTAAAGAGGTGAGAATTGATTAATTAAATGTATCAGACTCAGTTAGGATCTGGCACCAACTGAATATTGTAGGAATAAAATCATCACCCTGGCACAGGATTGGCTATGTATTCAGTGACCATTCACCAGCATGATTATAGGGAATCGATCCAAATGTGAAGATGCTCATTTATCTCGTTTTACCATCGGACAGAGCAGAGATTACAAATTCTCTATAATGTAAGGAATATTATGTTGAACCGCTTGCAATTCATGCATCAATTTCTCAGGCAATCATATGACGGCATAATCAACTAAGTCACGTGTAGTATGACGTAATCATTACGGCATGGATCATTAGATTTGGTCCGTGTTAAATGCTTAATACCCTGTCTTTAGTATTTAATAAACATGCTGTTGAATAATTTGTAACTAATTTGACTGGGCGAATTGCAGCAACATATTGCTTAGCTTAGCTGCATAGCGTTCTGGAAATTGATAGTCAGGTAGTTCAGGGATCGATCGATCCCAACACGAGCGACGCATGGGTGGAGCTTAACTAGGGATGGGCATGGCATAACTAAACAGGAAAGGACCATTCATTTGAGTGGCATATGTTGTTGCGTATGACATCATCATGCCCAAGTGATATTAGTTTCAAAATAGCTATGCTCAATCTCTATTTTGAAATAGGGAAGGTGAATTTTCAAGGGTTAATCTTTTAATGGCAAAATCTTGTCAGGAATATCAAAATATTTGTTTAATAAAAATGCCCATTTGCAGGCCAAGAGAAGACTATTTTTTAAATCTGCCACTAGAATCACCGGCTCGGTTATCGGTGGTAAATTATTTAAAAAATAGTCTCCGCTGGGCCTGCAAAAGGACATTCCTCAAGACCACTGCAGAGGTCGGTTATGGCCGGCTTCGTTGCAAAAGGAGTAGTATATCCGGAGTCAAAATGATACCACTTCAAAAATGATGCCACCGTAGACCGACAATCGCCGCCGCGTATACCGACAATCGCCGATTATTAATCTACGTCTGAGTCAAAATGATACCACCTCAAAATAGATATGGGGTAGATATGAGGCAAAAGTTATCTACGTCGCGGCCCGTCCTGGTAGAAATGTTTTCGAACAAATCTACGTCGCGGCCCTCTCTACGCAAGGCAGGCCCCTACTGGGCAGCCAATCGGCAATCCGTGGCCCCACAGCTATCTACGTCCCGCCTCGTTTTCTACGTCGTGGCGCATCTCGGTAGATAACTTTTGCCCCAATTATTTATCATGGCGCATTCCGGTAGATAACTATTTGACCCAATTATTTATCGTGGCGTGTTACGGTAGATAGCTTTTTTCCAGCTACACCGAGCCTTATATACAAGAAGGTATCCTGACTATACATGAAGAGTTAAAGTGAACAGAGTGAACGCCTCGAGAAATATATGTGCCAGATCGAGCCCTGCTCCATCCGGTTCGATAGTAATCTTCATCCTCCCAGGGGCAGGGGCTATCTGCTTCACTTTGCCGCCGGCTAAGAAACGTAGTGCTAGGACTATATGAGTCGTTTGCGGGCTAGTGAGTCCCACTCGCTGAAGCAGTTTAACAGCACCCTTGGCTTTGGTGGTATGTGACACCCCATCTACCCGTAGGATGCCCTCCTGGAGGTTAACAACTTCTTCTGGGTCATCGAATGGACGCCGCAGCAGGAGCTTTCCACCTGTAACCCCAATCCGGTGACCCACCCTCGTTAGGGAGACACCTTCACCTATCTAGGTGAGGAAGGATGATCCCCGATTGTAGAGATTTCGAACTTTCCCATCCCTTTTCACAACAGTGGAGAGGGGAGTAACCTCTATGCCAATAACTGCGGGAGGTCTATATAGGGGCAACCATGTTTGCCAGTTACCCGCCGGTCCAGCGCGGTACCACACTTCATTCTTCTCAAACATGAACTGCAGGTGTTTTGCCAGGGTCAATAGCAGACCCTCATGTGTCATCGGCGGGACATTGCTCGAATAGGGTTTGACCAGATGAAAGCCGAGGTCGTCATTTAGGGTGTTGATGTCTGCCACCTCTGTATCCGAAACCGCAATCAACGGCTCGAGGATGTACTTCTTCTTCGGGAAATCGTACCGAAACACGATCTTGTGGCCATCTATGTTGCGGCCCAGACACCCTTTCGACACATCCTTGAGGTCTGTGAGCATATCCACCCCATCACCATCAATGGGGTTGAGGGAGAATGCCTTTGAGCTTGCTTCGTACTATGGGGCGTATGACTTGCCATCACTCTCTTCTACCTTGGCAGCATCAACTGCGTACACATTTGCGAGGTCAGCAAGACCAGTCGAGTGAGCAAATATGGGTTCCATAGAACACATATAGGAGGGGTTTAAACGAGACATATAACCATGCCGATTGTCCGACTGCTGCTCTCCAGTGGTGAACATAATCTCACCCTCTCTAGAGGGGGGACGGGTGGTACAGTACCATGTAGAATGGGTCCTCGTCGAGATGCCTCAGCGGGGCACAACATACATACACGCCGATGTGCTACATCAACCTCCGGGCAGTACACACAGCAGCTCAATGGTAGAAGTCGGCCGGGACGTGATAGAGTATCTTCCAAGTGCCAACAGCAACCTATGGAAAGCTATCAGTCCTAGCCTGTTCACACCTGTAACTCACCTGTTGGCTGCCCCTCCATTAACATATACGCCAGCACGGATGGGATATTGGACGCCCATTTAGAGTTTACACTCTTATTACTCATTGACCTGACGACAACATGATATCATACCAGCAATATCTGGCCTTGGCCGGGATAATGAACCAGATAGAGGATTGCCCCTTCTTAACCCCTGCACAGATAAAGGGCTTACATGAACAGATACCCGCACAACAACAGATCTGTCAACAAGAGGCAGAGCGCCTACAGCGGAAGAACTAGTATCAACAGAACTCGCACAGGGCAAGAAGGCACAGGGAAAATTTCCGATACTGGCAGGCCCTCCTGGAGGAGGGTAAGCGGGATGCAGGAGTCTTGACAGACGACGATCACCAGATGTCTTCACATACGACGATGAGCCAGGTGTCTTCTCAGACGAGGATGAGCCAGAGGTCATACAGTGGGAAGAGGAGATGGCAAGGAAGTATAAGATCAAGAAAGCCATCCAGCGGCAGACCTACTATCTTGGTGATAAGGTGAAGTTCCAGATGTCACGTCTCAGAACGCTACTGGCACCCGACATAGTGCTGGATGACCACGTTCTAAGAGACAGCTGTCTCAAGACCAAAAAGCTGGCACGGTTAGCCAGGCTCTCCACAATGAACCCTTCTATGACTCATAAGCAGGTGATGCAGGTGGTGCAGGTTTAATCTCTATGTATACTATGGTAAAGTCAGACTGGTGGAAGCAACCAGAGCTATACCCCTACCTGACTGCTGACGAGGGCGGTACCCTCCACGGCTGGCGACTCCAGCAGATAGATACCATCAGGCAGAATCTCGTCCATGAGGCAGAAAAGTACGGCAGAACGCGCAGTCGATAAAAGACAGCCTACAACGTCCTCGCGCATACAACCACTGCTGCGGGTGTGATTGGAGCCAGTGCTGGTGTGGCAGCAGTGGCCACTCTCGCTACAGGGGTGGGTGCCCTCGTCGCCATCCCGCTGGGTGGCATGACACTAGCCACCACTGTCTTGGCCACATGCTTGGGGGTGGGGCAGCGGCAGATCACAAGGAGGTTGGCGAAGCATGCTAAGTACGTGACACTAGCACAGAGTATGCTACAGGCTATCGACGAGTCTGTCAGCAAAGCTCTCGAGGATGGCCAGGTCACCGATGAAGAGTACTGCCATATATGGAAGGTCCAAGACCTGTACCGCACTGAGAAACCTAAAGTGCGACAGCAATACCTCAAAGGCTCCAGCGTGCGGGTTGATATGGAGGAGCTAAAAAACGAGATGTTGCGGCGAGGTCACCTCGCCTTTCTCTGGAGTCGAGACGACTACAAATAATGTCCATGTCCAGTAACGTGGCGGCGAATGTGGCATTGGTGAAGATGACAGGGGGAAATGAGATTCTTCCTGCCGCCACTGCGGCTGTCCTCGCTACCGTGGTGAGTGGGGTGGCCGGCCACTGTCTCGGAATAACTTACCCCATCCCAAAGATCGCCCTCAGTGGTGCCGCCTACACTGCCGCTGCCAAGATCATGGGTGAACGTGTTACACTAATGGAGGCCGCGGTTCTAGGGCTAGCAGCGAGTGCAATGGCTGAGATCAGCGTCTACGTTTAACCACTCTGAATAGTGAGAGATGGATGACGAGACCCCCGAAACATATGAAACATGGCATGCCGAAGGGCAGTGTGTAGCCCATAGCCGAGCACGCGGCCTCAGGATTGCCAATGCCCAGGAATGGTGGACCTCCCACAAGGCGTGCCCCTGCAGAGAGGGCAAGTACCATGAGCACTGCTACCTCTACCCTTGGCCGACTGTGTGGTCCTCCTATGCCCAACTATTTCACTGGCGGTTTGACTAGTAGGTTTAAGCCATCTGTATATGACTATGACTCTGTCACTAACAGACCTAGAAAGCAAAGAGTTAGCCGATCTTGCTCACTTGGGCGAGGCACGCCTTGGTTCAGAGAACATTGTTGCCCCTATCTCCTTCCTAGACTTCGATGAGAAGGGAGACCCGCGGAGATCCGAGGTACCATCCCAGCCCGAGATCTCATCGGGAACACTGATACAGTAGGACAATCAGCCATTAACAAGGCCAATACTGTATACAAGGGGATGGGCATCAAAGAGAGGTCAACGATGCGAGGTATGCTCGGAGTCGACGAGGCTGGTGCCATCAAGGTTATGGCTGAGTCCTATGCACAAGACCTGGTTAAGGATCTCCTGAAACCACGGAGCTCTTTCCAACAAGACGGAGAGAATCTCAGGGTAGGCACCATCGGCCTGAGCAATATCACTGTCGATGGCAAAAAAGGTGCTACCGCCAGCCTCCAGCTACCAGAGGTGAAGAAGTCAGTGTTCTTTGGTTTGCCGTTTAAGCTCACATAATAGCAATGACTTCCCATGCATGTATCGTACAGATACTGGGTGTACTAGACACTGTGGGTGCTAACACAGGCCCTCTACGCTATCTTCTCAGCTGCTGCTGGGATTTCATGCTTGACGCCTCCATAGCATCCTTCGTATCCGCCGGAGGTACAACGCTACCCACACAGCAGGCGCAAAAGCTGGTGCAGGAAGTACTACCGTTTAGTCTCCCAGATATAGACGAGTCTACCGCCGACGAAGTGTTAACCACCCCCCCCCCACCCCCCGCGCGCATGTCTGTACTATTCGACAGTAGGCCGGCCGTTGCTGGCCAGGTGGTGCTGATCATTGCGCCGTCAGACCACGGGAAAAACATCTTGCTGCGGGCTCTCCTGGCCGAACATCTACACTCTCAATACATCCTTCTGGTGTCTGACTCCGCCGCTGAGGCAGTTGACAGTAATGATCAATGGTACAATGGTCCAATCACCAAGACGCAGAACCTGCAAGCCCTGACGGAGAAGCTGCTGGCAGCCTGACTGACAGAACCACTTGTTATAGTTATTGATGACCCTGCAATGGACCAGAAGACAGTCACCTACCTCAGCAACATCATCAGGCGCATCCGGCACACAAAGATAACTGTCTTCATCCTCTTTCAAAAGTACACCCGCGAGATCTCCCCGTACATCCGCCACAATGCCCGGTTGCTATACTTCAGCTCCAAGTGTGGACGTGCCCTGCTCAAGACCATATACGAGAGCCTAACCATCAAGGAGCCCAAAGGGGACTTTATCGCAGCTGTACAGAGGGCAGCTGAGCTGTACCGCTTCATCTTCAACAAGAAGGAGACAGGTGAGCTGTCAGACTTCAAGCCCTCACTGGAAAAGGCGCAGACCTTCACCTACAAGCTGGATCCAGCCAGGAAACTAGCCTGCTCTACGCGTCATCGCTGACAGACTGTCGGCCGCAACTTTTTTCGTTCATCAGAAGTCTGAGGAACTTCGTCGGAAGCCTGAGAAACATCGTCAGAAGCTTGAGGAACTTCGTCAAAAGCTTGAGGAACTTCGTCAGAATCTTGAGGAACTTCGTCAGAAGCTTGAGGAACTTCGTCAGAAGCCTGGAGGAACTTCGTTAGAAGCCTGAGGAACTTCGTCAGAAGCTCGAGGAACTTCGTCAGAAGCTCGAGGAACTTCGTCAGAAGCTCGAGGAACTTCGTCAGAAGCTTGAGGAACCTCGTCAGAAGCCTTGAGGAACTTCGTCAGAAGCCTGGAGGAACTTCGTCAGAAGCCTGAGGAACTTCGTCAGAAGCTTGAGGAACTTCGTCAGAAGCTCGAGAAACTTCGTCAGAAGCTTGAGGAACTTCGTCAGTTTCGTCAGAAGCATGTTGCTGAAACTCTATCCACTGAGGGTCAGATGGTAGGACTCTCTTCTTCTGGAACTTCTCATGGAAGACCCACTTTTTCTATGCGCGATGAGCATCTGACTTGCAAGCGGTTTTGATGAGGTAGTCTTGGTAGTTATCTGGGAATTTCAGAAATGCTGAGAGATTCCTGTCCAATCTCCTACGCCCTCTTTCATTGAAGATATGCTCAACAGCCTCCTTGCGGCCAACAGTGAACCCCTCTTGAGTACCTTTTGCATGACCAGAGTCATGGCTCTCCGATACAGCGGCACTGACCTCCTGCCTGAAGTAGTTATTTGCTCCAGACTGGAGGCTATCCAGCATCTCTCGCTCTTCCTGGATATGGAGGCTAAATACGGCAGCCCACCTCCCGACCATTAGTAGATCTTTGGGGTCGACCCTCGCCTTTTGGAGAGCGAGAATAACAGGACTGATGGTTTGGCCCACAGGTAGGTTTAGTGCCCTACCCTGGGTGCTGTCAAACTTCTGGTAGAGTATCCGAGTCAGGAGTTCTTTTTTTGTACTACGAGCTGGCGCTTCTTCCTCTATGGCGGCCAGTATCTCCGCCTCCGTCGGCGGTGTAACCATGACTCGCTCGTGGATAATGTTGATGTCACGAAGCAGGCCTCGGACCCTGTCACAGTGGGAGAGTGCACGCCGTGGGTGTCGTACCGACTGTCGTGCCGACTTTTCCTGCTGCCTATAGATAATCTGCTGGAGAACTTTACCAAACATGGCAGCCGTTTAACCCCTCTATATACCCAGAGCTTAAACATGCTGCAGTATGTGCAACATCCAGGTGGGGCCGTTGAACCTGTGACATCGCAACGCACTGATCCTCGGAAGGACTGCCTGATGGTCATTCGACCCAGTATACATGATGAGAACCCGTTGTCCGCTGCTGGGAAGTACATTGACTTTGCAATCTCGGCACAGATCGACGAGCTCAAGAGCATGACACTCGAGTTCAAGCTTAACAGCACAATAGAACAGACGGTAGAACTCCTGCAGGTTCTGAACAGGTGGGAGATTGTGCAGAGCAAGAGCACCGTGGACACCACCTATGTGAACGATGAGTGCCGAGTCATAGGTCCGCTGGCTCGTGAACCAACCTTCTATGCAAAGGGAAAGGGGTACTACGCTGTGAGGTGCAATGAGGGATTCACGGAATTCGATTTAGAGGCAGGTGTCGAGAAGCCTGTGGCAGTTCCACTCTTCACCCTCCTCGAGAACACACATGTGAATCCGGCTGCCATGCAGGATAGGCTGTTCCTCCGGGTGTACACTGAGCAGCTCGCAGATGTGCTGATGAATGCTCCAAGACTTCATGTCTGACATGACGAGAATGACCAGGAACTGAAGCAAACAGGTTCCAAACAGCGGATCGTGCATGTAGAGCGAGAACACCAGCAGGTCCAAACCACAGCTAACCAATGGGTAGAGCTGACATTGCATCATGTTGCATCGGACTGTGTCGCTGTTGCGATCCAGGTTCAGAAGGGAGGAGTCGTCCAGGAGGTGGATAAACTAGACGACTTCAAGCCTGTGGTTGCTGGGACCAATGTTCTTGGTGAGGTACGTGAGCTGGCTGACTGCCAACTCTACAGACAGAAAACTAAGTCATATGCACTTCTGCGACTAACCAGTGGAAGCGATGACATCGAGTCGGCACTCGAGGGCCGTCACCACATCGGGGGCAGGAACATCCCACCTAATCAGGGCAACCGGCTCAGCTTCAACATCGGAAACCTCATAGCTGGGACTTGCTCATTAGGTGTGACGGTACTTTACTTTGCCTATGCTAAGGTATGCATGTCAAACACATCAGGTATTCAGCTTGAGCGTGCATAGAGAACGACTCCTTTCGTCACAGCTGCAGCTGCCACCACTACTATAAGCTCCGCTGTCTTCTGACCTGTCGATGGTTCATAGTCGAGCGTTGGCTGAGATATCTTTACAGCCTCGTAGTACTCATCGAGACTCTCATCTGCCTCTTTGAGGCTCTGGTTGGCCTGAGCTCGGAGTTGTCGTCGGCGTGCCTCCCTCTGGCGCATATGCTCGAGTGCTTTTCTGTACTCAAACTTCTCCTTAGACAGCTTCTCCATCGCCTGGTTATGACGCTCACGCTCGACCTCTGCCGCTTTCTTGTTGGCGAAGCTGAGTCCCCAGTTCGCTAAGGCAAACACGCTCGCATTCAAGATTGCGGAGGCCATGCTATAGACTACAGTTTAAAGCTACTATATAGCTGTCCCCAGCGACGGATATATATGAACCAGAGGCGTATGAAGATCCAGTCGAGGATATAGATGACGAGGACTATGATGGGGAGGATTATGATGCAGACGACTACGATGTAGCGGAGACCGCGGGTGATGATGTAGAGCCTGAATCCCGCAAGCTAATACACAGAGTGAAAGGAATCTATCACACTTACGTAAAATGTTCTATCGATCAGCTGGCAGCAGTTGGGGCTCTGATCGCTCTGTTCACAATGAAGGCGGGCGAGACGGTCCACAAGATCGCCAACAATGCTCCCCATGGTGTGGAGAAGATTTCTGAAGCCATACCAGCCATCGCCTCAGGAGTAGGTACGTTCTTCGGAGTCGCAGGCCCTTGGCTACCGTATGTTGTCATAGCACTTGCGGCCATTTGGGCCGCCGAACATTTAAGCCGTACTATATAAGGATGGCGTCTCTGTACGATCTGGTCAAGACACTTAACTTCTGAGGGTTTGTCGATAAGCTACCATTCAGCGAGGATCCAGCAGAGAGTAGACCCCGGTGTACGGAGGTGTTTGAGGAGGTCTTCAGTGATAGTCGAATGCATAACGGCCGTCTGCTCATCTGTGTAGAGTTCGCCCAGGCTGTGCGTGACAGGACGGGAGTAGACGTCAGTGATAGAATCCGGGGGCTTATCAACCATCTTTCTTGAGGAACTCTACTATCAGCCCGGTGTATATTACCATGAGCCCCACCAACTACTCGAGGCTGTACGTCGCAAGGGCCACAACTTGACATTGGAGACAGTTAGCCAGTGGCTCAGCCGCAGGCGATGTGGCAGCTATACAGACCTCGTCCATGGCACATCAGGTATGCCCAATTCGATGAAACTGTCCCGAATAGAGTTCACCAGGCAGATGTTCTATTCCTTCCACACGACACAGTTGGTCGATGTCGCCAGTAGGTACAAGGCTGCAGCACCACTCACAGACAAATCGGCTGGCCATGTGGCCCAGGCATTCCAGGGTGTCTACGAGGATCCGGAAAATCCCCTCCAGTGGCTAGAATTGTTGCAGGTGGATGAGGGTAAGGAGTTCGGAGGTGAGATTGCGGCCCTCATGAGGAAACATGGTGTGGTGATTAGACGAGGTGAAGTTGGTCACCACTGTGCCCAGGCAATCGTCGAGCGGTGGAATCGGATACTAGCAGAAAGACGGTTTGCACACCAATATGCCCAGTAGATGGAACAGGCTGGAGAGCGGTCCAGGGTGTTGGTGAAGGTTTGCCCATGGTGGTAGAGCGATCCAATACTGAGGTAACTCAGTTAACTGGTAAGAAGCCAGTAGAGGCTATCCAACGATCCTCTGGTGCCTAACCTTACGGAGGAGCAAACAAGGAACAGGTGTGCCTTCCATCTTATGCTCTGGTTCGGTACCTGTATGAACCTGGTGGGTTGGAAGGTGGGCGACGGCATGCAACAGATCCTAACTGGTCGCTAGATGTCCACACACTTGGCAGGTATGTCGAGATGGAGGGGCAGCCTACTCTGTACTATCTGGCACGCTCAGAGAGTTGTCCCAAACGTCCATTTGTTCGGGAGGAGCTTCAGGTGGTCCCTCCAGACACACAGCTGCCACCGTCGCCAGGTGTCTAAGCCTGAGGGATATGGTACTCGATTGGTTCGGTATGGACACCATCTGGCAACACATGCCGCTTACTGTAGTAGACTGAGAGACCGAGTTTTTCCTGTTCATACGTCACCATTCCCTGGTTGCGCATGCGTAGGCCTCGGTTTGCAGCTCTGTCCACGCTACCGTTTAGGGCACTGAGGAACCTCTGCGAAGAGACATCATTCTGACGCTTAGACATACCTTTGGCTGAGCAGTTCACCTTCCCAGCGAGGCTCGCCACGTAGTAGCATGTGGAACAGAGAGCGATACCATGGTTGCCTTCGAACTCGAGCTTGAACAGTCCCGGAGTCCGTCCAGACCACTTGTCCCAAGCTAGCCACTCCCGCTTATGAGCCTCATACTCTGCTCGCATCTCAGGGCGAATGACTTCGTCGAGGCTGGAGGCAGCTATTGCGATGTACGCAGAGTCTGTGTCCATCTGGAGGTACTCGAAGCTGTCATGAGGCACATAGTGATCCAGGAAGTCGTAGTAGAACTCAAGCATCCGCAGCTTCGCGAGCTCGTATACGGCTATCCCCACCTGGAAGGGGCGACGAATGGTGATTTTGGCCTTGTGACTCTGGAGCTCGTAGTGCTCGCCGATCTCCTCGGAGGGCTCTATCCACTACTCGTTCATCCTTGGTGAAGTTCGTGTTGCTGTGACACTCTAGAGCCTCGATGAGCTTGCCGTAAGCACTGTTGCCTAGTAGCTTGAACAGATCTGCCAAGAGCACTTTGCTCTTATCAACATCTCCTGTACGACGAGCATCGGTAACATTGTTCACAAACCATTCAAAGAGTCTCTGCAGCTTGTAGTCTATTGTCCGGTAGACAGCTGTAATCTCTAGCCCATGGGCGAGGTACCACTTGAGTGCCGGTGCATACAAGAGCTTCCTCTTGGCTGAGAATGCGCCGACTAGTTTACTGGTTGTGGGACGTTTCCTACCTGTTTTCACTAGGTATGTGAACATCTCAACAGATACTGCCTCAGCTGGAATCTCTCTGTTGTGGAAGAGGGGTGCCTTAGGAACCTCTATGTCCACTTCAGCGAAACCGAACCAGTGGTCAG
Organism: Chaetoderma sp. LZ-2023a; assembly: GCA_034401795.1. Classification (NCBI taxonomy): domain Eukaryota; kingdom Metazoa; phylum Mollusca; class Caudofoveata; order Chaetodermatida; family Chaetodermatidae; genus Chaetoderma; species Chaetoderma sp. LZ-2023a. Next base: position 132,422,313 of record CM067371.1, on the reverse strand, counting down.
CCAGCAGATCCTTCTAAAATCGTGCTATGTCGCTAGCACTGGATCACTGCCATACTGTCGCCTTACCACATGGCATCTCTTTAGCCATCGTAGACAAGTACAGAGCATTTGCGTCGTATCCGAGTAGACGTTGGCAGACACGCTCACTCTGGCGGATGCATGTCACACCTGCCTCGTGGTATCTGGTGATGACGTTTCTGGGCCCTCCAACAACCGCATCATTCAGCATCTCGTAGGCCTCCTTGCCCAGAGAGTAGAGGCTAACATCCGGCATGTGCTGAGCGGTTCCACGTAGGAGGTACTGCAGTGACACCCCTGGGATAGACAACGCATCTTTGAGGATGTCTAGTTCTCGTTCTGTATAGAACTCACGCATCCGCTCTAGGGCTTCGATGAATGGACTGACATCCAGGTTGTTGTAGTATCGCAGCCAGTCGGCGAATGTCCGCATTCCGTGCTTGCTGAATGTCTGTTTGCACTTTTTCCACTCCGATAGCTTCAGGAGGTAGCCATCATTGAGCTTAGACCACCACGCTGGGTAGTCGGGGGAGTCCGGGATAATTAAGCCTCTCGGGTGTGTCGAACCATTCATATGGGAACCAGCTCTTCTGCTGTGTACACCCATAGGCTTTAATCCATGCCTCGTAGGAGACTCCTGGGTCAAGGTAGTTCAAGACATCGAGAAACCTAAGCTCGGGGGGGGGGTGATGAGGAACATTGTCTGGTTCGCTTTCTTGGCGACTTTCACTGTGCCAGTACTGTTGGTCAGCTCATCCACAAAGTGCTTCTTGATCAGGTTTAGGTCATAGCGGCCAGAGTTGAAGCCTAGCACCGGAACTTGGTCACACCACTCGGCAATCAGTCGCTGCTGTCGTTTTGGGAGCTTGTCAAGGTCTAAAGGTATGAACTGTGCCCTGACATCTGTACGGATTCTGTGTGCTCGCCTGATAATCTCATCCATGAAAGCCTTGATCAGAGCTTCTGGGTCAGGATTGCAGAGCTGAGTTGGCTCACCGGTGGGGCCTTCCAAGGAGCAGCCGACTAACACAGAGATCGGTATGTGGGTACTCTCAATCGTGAGAGTCTCCGTAGGATGAGTCTTGGCACCATCTAGGAGTGCCTCAAAGTCATAGACGATGAAGTGCGGGTATGAGACGGTCCGAACTCGTTTAGGGACGCTTGGACAGCGTTTCATACAGCACTCCCACTGTACCACAAGCGTGCATCCAGTTGCTCTCAGCTTCTCCGCTCTCAGGACTGTCCTGTGGTATCTTTGTTCGGCATCCTCACCTTGCTGGTGCTGAGGGCATCCATTCCAGAAACAGCCATGGAACTGGTAAACGGTGTTGGTAGTCGGATCATAACCATCTACGGGAGGCCCCTCGATCCAATGCTCGCCACCGTGCCCACAAGCTACATCGTGTATGTGTATACCTCTGTTTCTCGACTCATACCTGACCCATCGAGTAGCCGCTGAACTGGATGGTTGAGGTGGATAGAAGGCTTTCTAATATGCAGACTGTTGTGCATCAACCTTCTCCCCAGGGCACTCTATGGTTGTTTGCCGCCTGTACAATGGTCAGCATGACGCTGAAGATTCGGGGCCTTTGTGAACCTCTGCTGACAGTGACTGCAGACTAGTGTGTGAGCCAGCTTGGAGATGTTCTTGATATAGAAGGCATGGCAGTCGTACACTCCGATGGTCATAGTGTCACGGTAGTGGGCCGCTTGCCTGATCAGATGCCAGGTGCCCTCTTCGATTGGTTCATACACGCGAATCCCGATCTTCGCGAAGAACTCTACCATATCCAACTGACCCATAGAGGTTTTTGGAACATCAGGCATAGGTGCGCGGGCGCTGTAGAACTGTCTAGCGAGCTCTCATGCAGGAGCAGTACTTCTATCAGGTCTCGCCCCCTGATACACTGCTAAGCATCTCCAGAGACACATGTTATCATTGTAGGTGTCAAGTGCCACCATACTCTTCTTCTGTCGTAGCCAGTCTGGGAGCGGTCCTGTCCCAAGTAAAGGTTGGCGGTCGATGACAGCCTTGACCTCAACGTTGATTGATTGGACAAAAGCCCACTTGGTGTTGGGTCGATCGATGTTGTCGGGGTCGTGTCGGGCTTGCTCTCTTGCCGCCACCCAGTCCTGAGCGGCTCCTATCGTGTTCAGCCACGGACTCCCTGGAGCGTTCTTGTGGAAGAGCATCACCCTACCGTCCTCGATGTGTCTGATGCGATAGGTGTGGGTATACCGGAGGTAGAAGGCATTCTGGCCAGTCTGCTGGATCTTACCCATGATCTGTCCTGTAATGTCTCCATTGAGGCCTTGGAAGAACGTCCAGCGTACTGTCCGTCTTCCTCTCTCCTCACCTTCCATCTCACCCAGATGCTCATTGAGAATCTGCTCACCCTCTCGCCTCATGCTCCGGTCTAAGGGTTCAGACCTCCCCATCACTCGCTTAGTGATCCTGCGTAGGGCAGGTAGGCACTCCATTGGATGGTCTGCCATCCGCGTCGCTACAGCTTTGGATCGTAAGCTAGCCGTCACCTCCTCATCCAACTGATGAAGCTCACACCGCCGCTGTGCTTTCTTGTGGAAGTTCTCAGGATCATCTCTGGTGGTCGCTGGAAACCGTCCCGTCTTCACTGATCGTCTCAGTCGAGCAATGAATTCCTCGGCACGGGCCTGTCCAATCATCTGGAGCAGGTCGGCTTTCTTGTGTAGAGGGGGCCGCAACGTAGATTTGTTCGAAAACATTTCTACCAGGACGGGCCGCGACATAGATAACTTTTGCCCCATATCTACCCCATATCTATTTTGAGGTGGTATCATTTTAACTCAGACGTAGATTAATAATCGGCGATTGTCGGTCTACGGCGGCGGCCCGCCGAGCAGATTAATAATCGGCGATTGTCGGTCTACGCTGTGGCGATTGTCGGTCTACGGCGGCATCATTTTTGAGGTGGTATCATTTTGACTCCGGATATACTACTAAAGGGTTAAACCCACATATTGTGGCTTATATTTCAGTTGGGAAGTATCGGTCCCTTTTTCTAGTAAGTAATGCAGTTAAATGTGTTAACATATGGCTATATCCTCTTTCCTTCTCCAGCAAATCCATTGGGATGTTCAAATTGCTAATCATGTAAACCTGAATGGCCAAATGTGAAAACTCGGACATGAGACATAGGTTGATGTACCATAGTACCTTGGGCCGGTTTCGCAAAACTTGTTATGTTTGATACTTAGGCAAAACGAATTTGTTCAGCTGAGTAAAAACTTACGGCATTTCGAGAAACATACTATGATCATAACCTCTTTTGCTTAGGTTAGCAAACTGTTAGGCAATGGAATCGCACGAAAAAGGATGAGGAGCTTGGTACAAGCATATACATTGATGTAAATCCGAGTTTTACCACTGCTCTGATAATCAGATGCGTTTAGTTAGAGGAAGCCGTTGTTGTATGATTTATGTCGGTCATCATCCAGTTTTCATTACACCAGGTTTTTCTGTTGTATGGTTGTTGTAAAACCTCAGCGGTCATTGCGATGTACTAAATATGACATCACATACTCTCGCAGCTATCGGATGACGTTTGCCAATGTGTTGGCTATTATCACTGGGTCAACATAACAGTGAATTGTGAATAAACAAATTACGTTTTTCTAAGCGTTTCTGCACTCTGTTTATGATAAATATCACGGTGCCCGTGCGTCTTTATTGTTGCACGGATGGCCCCAGTGCTCGCCTTGCTAACGCTACTTCCGGCTTTCTCTTGTAAACTGGTGGTTGCGAAAATAGGGATTGCCAAAATCGGGTAACCGGTCAATTGGCAAGTTCCAACAGTTTGCAAAATCATACAAGATTAGCAAATTAATGCACTATTGTAGTTCAGCTCAATCCGGCCTCACAGGGCACGATACGATCTATGATATATCAAGATTACATACGATGCGATAATGCAAGAAATCGTGTGATGGTCGGAAGCAATCTTGTGGTATCGTATCGTAGAATATGTCTTAGAATTGCCTATGAATCTATTGTATTATTATCGTATTATCAGTGTCGGACTGCCCCACCCCAACCCCGCCCATCCCCACAGCAACCACCCTACAGCTAGGCGGGGGTGGGGTGAAGGTATTATTTTCAAAAACATTGGAATGTTTAAATTGTACTTAGCGATATTTAAACTGTATTTTCTCATTGAGGTTTAAATCAAATGGTTTTACACGCTTTCCAACACAATTTCGTTTCTCGTTATCTCTCAGCTGAAATATTGGAATGAAAACAAGATTTCTTTATTGGACGTAATGGAGCTACTTAGTTGATTTGATCATAGAAATATGCGCGAACAAAATGTCCCTGTACATTACAAGTGTATGCGTTTATGCTTAGCTTACAATCACTAGTTTCGAAACGAGTTGTTAGTACGCTTTACAAGATATCTTGGTTTTAACTAACATGCATACGCCTATATACGTCCTTGACGCCCTCCTATGAATACTGGAGGTGGCGCGAGACTGACCGGATATTCATGGGATCACATTGGGGTATTTTCGCCGAACCGTGCTAATCTAAAATCGTGCCTGAGATGTTCATATAAATACGTCACCAGAGCTATTATAAACTGCTGACTAGTGTTCACGGCGGGAATGTCATTGAGATTATTATCTATGTCCAAATTCATTGCTAAATACAACAGAAGGAAAACGTTATCAAGGTAAACAGCATACTCTGTATTGACTTTGCTTAGTGATTGTTCCACTATGACGTCGCAGTCTCTTCGCTTAATTATATTAATGTATACATAATGCAACATCATATGTTAAGATATGTTTCCTTTCATTACATCTAGGCGAAAAGCTTATGCCTCTAAACCTATGATATTTTTACAAATTTAATTTCAAGCATTATGGTGTGAATGTGTGCCTTTAATGAACACCAACACCAGGTTAAATTTGCAATAAGTTTAATATGAACTGATATCCAGTCTCTCGAACAGACAGTTGATGCCAAATGCCATACGGAATGGAAGGTGTCAGATTGTCCATCAATCATATGACGTGATAATCAACTACGTGGCTGGTAGGATGACGTTATAATCAATTACATCATGCATGAGGTAACTAAGTCCGATACGAGCAGTTAATAGCTTACGGACTAAGCATTGTTGTACGAATTGTATGTTTTCACTATTTAATAAACATTATGTTCAATATTCTGAAACTAATTTGACTGGGCACTGCTGCTGCCAGTGCCAGCTACAGCATCCAGTCAAATTAGTTTCAAAATAGTCAACAGCTTACCTGTATAGTGTTCTGGAAATTGAGATTCAGGGAGTCCACGGATCAATCGATCCAGACATGGAAGGATCGTGGGTGGAGCGCAACTAGGGATGTGCGGGCCATATTTAAAACTGGATTCCTCCATTGAATCTGATATCGCGTGTCTTGAGGTTTGTCACAGTGTGCCCATACACATCCCCATTGGAAGACACTATTTTGAGCAGTGTTACTACTAGAAGTAGCAGCTCAATTATGTCGTAAGTCGCCTTGCAAGAAACACATTTCACAAACGATATGTTTAGTTATGTCTTAGGGTATCCCTCACTTGCCCGATTCACCGCAAACAGCAATCAATAATGGATCACTCTATCTGCGAACACATACGTTGGCAAATGAAGAGATTGAGATGTGTTACATGGCATGATGAAAAATGATGTTAATAGGAGCACAATTCCAGCAATTATTCATCTTTCCATGAACTAACGCATATTTCAGAACATATACGATACATCATATCCGAATTCCTCAAGAATATCCTCATATTTCAAGTTTGCACGCCAGTATGTAAACAATGTCTGCCATAACGCGAGGAAAGGCATAGAATGGAGATAGCTCAATTGCCGACCGTTCCGCGCGCGATTGAGGTAATTAATGATCATTAAAGCAAATTGCCTTCGCCACCATACCTTAGCGTACGAGATAAGGCCAATGCATAATCTCACGCCAGGCTAGATTATAAACAAATTGACGGAAAATCCTATGCAATACGACTAAATTCAATACAGAGAATTCACAACATCAGGTATTGCGCCGATGGAATGCGCCAGTAGATGAGGAAACTGAAAAAGAGAGTGGGATAACATTCACTTGGTGAAATAGCAACGAGTAGTAATTTCTCGCACTCTTTCAAGACACGCTCACATCTAAATTTATATCGCATACATATTGATGATAAGGCAATGTATTATCTAGCCAGGCATACAGGTGTATGTAGGGCTGCGCCGTTTGACTTTTCATATCGGTTTTCACCGAATATCGGTTTTATGGGTGATTTCTATCAAAGAAAAGTTGAAATCCATTAGCTAAAACGCTTAGAAACAATCGCCAATAAAACGAAAATAGAACAGTATTCACCGCACCCCCCCCCCCCGGAGAAAATGTGTGCCAACCCCCCACCCCACTCGGGGAAAATTGTTGGCTCCTTACACATATGCCTGTCATCCAATGCTATCGCTATCGCACATCCTTGCGGGAGTGAACTTATTATCTGGAAGCCCCTAAATATTAGGTATACTCTAATAACCATCATTTATTACATCAAAATTAGTATACAATTTGACACTTACAAATACAAATCACGTGATGTTAGAAAGATTTATTTCCAGTATTCTGAGCGAGTACCAGTCTGCGACTCACAGGCCGCGGTTTGGACACCGAACTCGGAAATTACTATATACGCAATATAGACTGAGTACACTCCAAAAATAGAGGCGTGACTTATTCGACAATACATACATTTCTCGATCTCGTATCGAAGGATATATCGGATTAGAACGGACTGTGTACTGTACTTTAGATCCGACCCGAGTTTCATCCAAGGAAGTGGAGATCACTCAGTTTTCTCGCGCTGGTAGATGAAATCTCGCGACAATATGAATGTGTGTCATATATAAATAAATAAATAAATAAATAAATATATATATATATATATATATATATATATATATATATATATATATATATATATATATATATATATATATATATATATAAATCAGAATTATTTTCTAGATCAATCGCGTGACCCGCGGCTGTTATTATTAGCCTGTTAAGTTCACATGCTAGTCGAAAAGAGTTTAATTTTTACGCAGTATGTCGAAAAAGGATACTCCACAGGCGTGAGTCTAGATCCTAGCATCGGGAACTAGCATATAAACGCCTTAAATATTACAACACACACGCACATACTCTGCTTTCAATAGTCTACCAAGCGTGTGCTAGATATTTAAGGTCATGCGTGTGTATAACCATTCATTGCGGCAAAGATCATAACGTGTCAGCCACGACGTGATTAGATAAACAATGTTCATTCGTAGGAAGAAAAATAATTCTTAATATAGTGATTGGCTAATTTGTGTAGCGCTAGCCAATGAGAAAACGGGAATGAGTGATCAGCAGAAGCGGCTTGAACAATATAGATATTTCCAGGAAAAGCATGTTTTGGGCATCAATCAGTACTTATTGCACTTCTCATGATTGCGGACGTTTAGCATCCTTTATCGCGAGCATTTTACCATATATATATATATATATATATAAATAAATAAATAAATTAATTAATTAAATAATTAAATAATAATAAGGGAATTATGTGATACTGAGATGGGTGGACGAAAATTCAAACGCCGGTGTTTTCCTTTTTAACAATGCTGATACTAAAGACCGAAAATATGTTCATATTCGGATTTTCGATTTTTATATTGTATAAGCGGGTTTGAAAGCGTCAGTGTGTGATATCAGTTTTAAATATGATATCGGTATATCGCGCGGCCCTTGTTTTATGTTCTTCTAACAATTACTATATTTAAAACAGAATATGTTGATTTCTTGAAATATATGTGTGTTTATTATTTAAGGAAGTCAGGTTAAATATGAATTTGTCAATTATTGATTAATTTTTGTCTCAAACAATATGGGCTAGTATTGTGGGATTTGTACGAAGTATTGGCTTTATCTTGAATCATTACCCCCACGATTGTGTTGTTAAAAGAAGCAGTTCAGATTCGAAACAATGCTAGTTTACCATTCGTGTCTTGTGAGCCCTCCTTCAACATGAGATCGGAAAGGTTTCGGGTGTTTATATTGTAGTGCGCCATTCTCTGCAATGCATCTCCTACCATTCTAGGATTAACTACGTCAGAAATAAATGGATTCTTTCTACAATACACTGATTATGTGGAGATAATCCCTCAATATTTCCTCCAGACACTCATTTTCTCTACTTATGCTATGATTTCGCCAATTGTGCATATTATCTTGTCATGTTCAATTGAAAATGGCCTACCATCAAGATGTCCACTTCAATTCAACCTCGAAGCATTCACACTATACAATATCAGAGAAATAAATTGTTTGGTATATGTTATAGGGTGGATCCCTTCTTGGGAACATACACTAGGGTAGATGTGCTAGTAGGTATTTATATATGATGCGCCCTCTGTGTCTTTGTCTACACTTCGTTTATTCTCTAACTTAGCCGTGTAATTGCTTTATATCTATTACTGATAATGCAGATTCTTATTAAGTATTTCTAGATAAATATGGTATACAAATTAAGCAGATACACGCGTATAGTATACTGGCAACTATGGAAGCTCTTAAATGTACACACTCCCACATATGCAATCAGGGAAGAAAGATCTGGCGCACCAGATATCGACAGAGCTCGCGTAGTTATATGTTCAAATGTATTTTTTTTTAAATTCCCGTCAGCAAGTGCCAATGTGTCAAAGGAAAATGTAAAATATATTTTTAATAACATCAAATAATTTACAGATTATTCCCAATGAATACAAATATCACAGAGAAGGTACTCTAACTGAACCAAAGTTGATTAGATGTATTTAGTCATAGCTTTCTTTCAGCTGCCATTGCCCATCCATATCTGTTCATCTTTGACGGAAGTCTAATTCCTGGGTTAACTCAAGCGGTACTAGTGTAGCTAGCACTGTACCTCTCACAAGTGTCGGCCAGGGTCAACTTGTTATAATTGCACTCTCCGTCTACGATAGAAATACTGACAGATAATCCATGAATCTCACTTCTACTATCAGCTAAGAGAGTGGTATTAATTGGGAATGCATAGTTTTCATTCCGAACGTGTTACCCATACAAATAATATGACGATACAAAAATCTATTCATAATGCAACTCTGGTTATTGATGCAAACTGATATTCAACCATGCTAAATTCATGTTGGTAATAACATAGCAAAACAGTCTGATTGGAGATCATCGTACTGCCTTTTGCATGTATGATACCAACATTATTAATATCGTTTAACTTACGATCACAACAGCTTAAATTACAATCATAGCATATAGCGTATTTCGATTGTATTATTACATCGTAACACATACACAGCCATACTGCGTGTGAAAGTGCATTACAACGGGAAGCAAAAAGGCATTGCAAGCTCTCACCACACGCACGCACGCACGCACGCACGCACGCACGCACGCACGCACGCACGCACGCACGCACGCACGCACGCACGCACGCACGCACGCACGCACGCACGCACGCACGCACGCACGCACGCACGCACGCACGCACGCACGCACGCACGCACGCACGCACGCACGCACGCACGCACGCACGCACGCACGCACGCACGCACGCACGCAGGCAGGCAGGCAGGCAGGCAGGCAGGCAGGCAGGCAGGCACGCACGCACGCCATTCGGATTATAGTTCAAGAACACAGTTAGTTCTGGACTCCTAGTTAATGGGATCATCTTGCAAACATTCCATCTTCAAAGCTACAAAGTGTATAACAATCACATACTTAATTTTTATGATGACGATGCTGTCTTTCTATCCTGATGGTTTGAATCGTGTTATGCCGCGACAGCGTTTAAATGACACTGACATAAAGCAAAAACAATTTGCTCACATCTCCTAATTCTGTGGAGATATGTCTTGAATTTGGAGTCATCTACCTGCTGCCTTTCTCAGAGCTCAGTTCCGGGATTAGTGCTTCTATCACCTTTTGAAATTTGGTGGAAGCAATGGAGGAATCCAGTTTGAGATATGCCCCACCCATCTCTACTTAAGCTCAACACACGTGTTGCCCATGTTAGGATCAAATCTATCCATGCACTCTCTGAACCTCAATTTCCAGAAAACTATGCATGCTGTTGAATATTTCGAAACTACTTTGACTGCGTGTTGCTACAACTTGTGGAGCTTAGCTAGAGATTGGCGGGGCATAGTTAAACCTTGAACCTCCATGGGGATGCGCTCGCGCTGACAGCTGCTTTTTTACTTACTATTCTGTGAGGATACTCAACACATACAGGGTTTGTCTAGCCCTCGTATATAACACTCCCTATTAGCACATTACTAAATTAACGGAAATTACACAGCTGTTCGACCGTACGCTCGTGTGCGTGTGCGTGTGCCTAAATTATGTAAAATGGTGATTGCAAATATATAACAGTTCTCGGTATCTGAGGATAAGAAAGTGCTTACGCTAAGGATATGGTGCATATATACTGGCATTAAAAACCTGATCGGCACCATTTAGTGTAGTGAATGCCAGAATGTCTCTATCCTCTCTTATTGTTGTGCAACATTGGTAAAAATAATGTATTTCTGTGATGGTAATAATAAAACTTCCATAAAGCTCAACCAAACTTCATGGCAACGCTTTATACGGCCAGAATCAGCATTACCAGTGAATAGTTTTATATATAATTGCACAACCTAAGTGCCTTTTGACAATCACCTCAGAATGTTGTGTTAATATTTTATTCGTTAGCGTTGCGTAAGCCGGTCGATTGCCTCTGTTGCAGATGCATTGCTGCATAGACAGCCGGTCTCCCTAATGAACAATTTTGTTATATTGTCGGATACTTCTGTCATATTGTTTTATCTGATGCCACATTCCAGACAAGACCAAGAATGAGAAATCTAAGCGGGATTTAGCGTGATAATAACTAAATGCTCGCTATAGGTCCGGCAACACACGAATGATATATTCCTTTAACAAGAGAGTTGCTATTTAATGCAGTGCGCTTCAAATATTGCCAGTTTTTTTTAGAACCGTCATCACACCCTCCCAGAAAGTATCTCATGGGCCATGTTGCGTGTATTCAGTGAGGACATTTTGAAGTCGCCTAAAATACATGTTTATACACCTACTCCCCATGGAATAAACACGTTCTGTAGATAGTATTCCATCACGTATTTACAGGAACCCATTGCAAGACCTATGGTTGCATTCTTTCTTTTTACTGTTACCGGTACATGCATTTTACTACATGGTGTGCATAGGGATATTTCACAAATATTCATTGATAAGTTCCTTGGATTATCTTTGCGAATGTTTGAGATTTTTCGTTGTTTGTTATTAAATGTAACATCTTTCCTATAATTTCCTGTATTATATTCCCCGATCTAGGGTGAAGATTGTATTGCATTTATGTCCTGCTCACTATATCCACCAGCCAAACGGCCTTGATGTTCATCGATCCGTCTGTCCAGCAGTCCAACCATCCGTATCGTGATTAAATGGTATGTCGGTCGGTTGATCGGTAGGTCGGTCTGTCGGTCGGTTGGTCGGTGGTCGGTCGGGATGGGCGGGGCATATCTAACACTGGAAAGGTTCACTAGCACAACACATAGACATAGCATGTACAGTTATTTCGTTCAGACAATATAACGTTTCTTATACCTACATCATCATTGGCACCTAAGTTTAGAAATGTATTTATGAAAAGCGAGCAATCCAATAACGTCAATGTTATGCATGGCTCACATATAACGGCCAGACTAGTTGCTAATCAGTTGTATGTATTTGTATCGAGTTGAACGTCTGTTGTAGGAAGTTGGATCACTATATGTTATACTAGTATACTTCCAGGTGGCGGCTATTCGCTGAACAGCATTCAAGATTAAACATTGCACATATATTTGCGAGTTGCCCACGATGTGGGATGGTCGTGGATGTGTGCTTTGATTATTAATCCCGGAAGACATTGAATTCACGTGTTCATCATATGGCAGGATGCTGTACTAATACAATGATACATTTTTGTGTTGTATTTTTGGTTTAAACATTTAAATTTTAACAAATCATAAAGTGAGCAGTGCTTCAAATACATGTAATCGAAAAGGCGCCATGATCAATTCACAAAGCTTTTAGAAAAATGATAAGTCGTTAATCCTGAGTCCTGCGATTAAACAACAGCAGGTGCCTTGCTCATGTAGATGAAGTATCCATGCTTTTACCCAAATACGCGTCTCACATTCGATGTTTTAGGAGCAGAGTTAAAGAGCACATAACAATAACAATAACAGCAATGCGTTTCCTGGACGATTAGCTCAAATTCTCTATATGTGAGGACTGAAAGCCGATAAGTAGCTAGTTGGCGATTACTCAACAACTGTTCTCTGAATAGTCTGAGACGAATTGAACAACTGGTCAGTATGTGTGAGCCGCCTGGTAATATTTGGCAATATCACAAAATACTTCGTCAACACCACGCATTCAGTTGATTTATTTCATTCAGCTGTCTACGCCTTTCCATCTCTGTCCATCTTTGGCGGCGCTCCATTTCCTATGCTTAGAATCAATCAGTACTATAGTATCGAGCAGTGTTTTTCTGAGAAATGGCAGCTTATTCTAATTACAGTTCATCTCTATGACTGAAACACAGAAAGATAATCGATGAATCTCACTTCTGCTATTGGTGAGGAGACTTATATTAATGTTCGATGAGGTTAGCTTGTTCAAGGAGATCACCAACGAAAATCATATTTCAATAAAAAAAACAGCCAGAAATAATAGTTGATAACTTACTGTAAAAATTAAAAAAGAAGTTAGCCGATTTTTACCAAGTCTATCACTGTGAAAATTTCGTTTACATTAATTAATTTCGACACGCTGTCAAATACATGATATGACGTCATCGTGAAAATCGTCAGCCAATATTCAGGTTTTAATAAACAAATCTTAGTGTTGCTATTGCATCTCATTAACAAAATGTTGTCCATATGATAACGCCATACCATAACACCCATTCTCGTGATGACGTCACGCAGTTATTTTTATGACAAATTGAAGAAAATGTCATTCTTTGGCGAAATTTATCATTAAGGATTTAGAGAATATGCAAATAATATTTTCATTTTGTTTAAACTAAACAAAGGCAGCATTTGCCGTGCTTTGACCGTTCTCATCTTGTGCTCCCATATACCGGTTTCTTTTTCTTAGAAATACGAGCACTAGTGAAATATGGATATCTATGCACACTACATAATTCAACCGCATTTGCTAAACAATACCTGTATGTAACCATCTTTTACATTTACAAGGTTCTCTCAGTATGCAATGCCGTTCCAGATTAAGAAAACACTGAAAGCATTGTACCTTTTGTATACTTTCAGAATAACACAATGATGCCTAACAGATTTGCTTATCTTGGACCTGGAAGTCGCTAAGGTATTATACATTCCAAATGGGTAGTGAAAAGGCTGCTATATTTCTGTTATCTTCTCAAAGAAAGGGTCGCTATTTCCTTGCAGTAGATTATGAGATGGGCATGCTCATTGATTAATTCAAATTCATT